>CM059832.1:28082768-28682768 GCA_030444775.1 Atalantia buxifolia | reverse complement strand
TGAGCACTTTAGTCAAGTTCCCCTTACAAGGAACAAACAAATTGTGTCCAATTCCATGTTTAATTATCAAGAAGAAGCAAGTTGTGTCCAAATTAGAGTATATTACTGGTATGTAGAAAACTGAAAATATAAGAGCAATAACCGGAGGCAGATCAAAAGTTGAAAGGGATGAGTTAAACAGTCCATATTATCTTTTTTCTTACTGAAATCACAAGAACAGATATGACTAAATGTAGAAGAAAAATGATGTGCAAGTAAGAAGTGAATTTAAGGGAGGCACCAAGTCTTTGTGATAAGCCTTATAATCTAGTTTTGGAATCTATTGGACTCTGGTTTTTTTTTAATAAATTTATAACATTTCAAACTAGTACTTCTACATTTTCCACAGCCGCGAAACTCATGGGAGGGAAGCACCAAGTCTTTGCTCATCCAAATTATCATCCGTTATAACCAGTTAAGAGATGACGTGGTTGATGACGTGGCGGAGTTTTGACATGTTGACGTGGCACATACGGGGCCAGTTTGAACAAAGATCATATAGGATCGGTCGGTCAGAGGACAGATTCGGGAAAATCATTCTTTTTTTATTTCTCCCCCTCAAATATTGGATCAAGTTTGCCGTCAAAACATATGTTCGATGATAGCAAGTTCTTATGAGATAGAAATAAATTCAAGCCAAAATAAATTTCGGTACCAAGAGATTAAAATTCCTGAAGAGAAACACATCAATAATTAAGGTAAATTTTCCTCCTTCATGAAATGATTTTTCTTACACAAGTTCTTACGAGATAGAAATCGTCTTTATTTTTCTTATAGATGTTGATTATAATTATTTTTTGAATTTAATCAGGACTCTGGTTGTTGTAAATCAATTGTTAGATTATGAAAAATTTTATTCCGTTAATACATAATCGCAATTTAAAAATATTTAGTAATAAAAAATGATTGCAACATCCCCAGGCATTGAATTGGGCTGATCTTTTCTCCTTAACACTCCCTGTCAATTATTTTATGTGGATACGTTTCAACAAAACTTAAATAAGATAAAATGCATATGCACCACAATAAGATAAGATACAATTTTGATATTTATTTATGTATGTAAAAAGAGATGTAACAGCCGGCTAGACTCGTATTTTTTTTTCCCCTCTCTAAGCTAGACTCACCCTTAATTAGTCATATACACAAACTCAATCCATTTTCCCTCTGTTCTGATTCTGTTTCGATTTGTTAAGCAGGTTGTTCGACCATCCATTTACTTCTGAATTAGTTTACGGCAAGTCAATATGTGTAATCTACTTATAAGATTGATCAATACTAACGTTTAACAAAGGACTCAATCCAAGTCCTTTGTTATATTGAGCCTCATGATATTGTTTTGGAATCTAGTTGATGCATGAATTTGTGGCCAATTTTGTAAAACTCCAAACAACTTCAACTTTTTTTCCACAGCTATGATAATGAAACCCGTGGGAAGAATTAAAAAAGTTGAAAGTTGTTTCCCAAATTAAGAGGTATGCAGAGAATAAGTCTTTCCTTCTCAACGTCATGTCATTAATGAACACTTTAGTCAAGTCCACCTCGTAAGTTAAAATAACTTTTTCTATCCATCTCTTTTACTCACACCACTAGAGGGGAATCTAATTAAATAGAACAGTTTTAGAGTCAGAGCACCAAGTTCTCATTTCTATCTTCTAAATTATAAGCCAAGTCCTGTGTTTTTATTGTTATGTTTGGGTTAATTATTTCTTTTATATTTTTTTATTATCTTTTCTAATTGGATTATTACCTATTATCTCTAACTTTTCTAACTTCTCTACTTTTTTCCTCATAATCTTGTTCTGGAGTCTAGTTTATTGGTGCATTTGTAGTCAGTTTTGTAAAATTCTAATTAGTTGTTAGACCTTCCATTTACTCTTAATTGTTTACTATATATGTGTGTAATCTCATTACTTGATCAATACTCAATATAGATCTCAAACCCTTACCCAAATCAACATTGAGCATTCCACAGTAAGGCTCTATTAATATGTGATATACTAATATTACTCTATTTATAATGGGTAGGCATCAGATCATATATAGCTTCTTTTATATAGGCGTTAATAGCTCTCCTAAGCTGAAAAACAAGAAATTCAGAGAAGATTAAGGTGTAAACTGAAATTAATTAAAAACGCAACAAATTAAAACGGAAGTAGCTTAAGAATTTGTTTTGAAAATACAAGTACAAATCTTAGAAGTTTCCTCAAGGGGCTATAATTTAAAATAAATTCAAATGCAATTTTTGGGTCCTGAAATGGTATAATTTCGTAAAAGTCGGATGGATAGTCAAAGGCAATGAGTAACGTTGTTCATCTTGTCACTCATCAGCTCTGAAATGGTATAATTTAAAAGTCGGATGGATAATTTCATAAATTTTTGAGGGATATATGCTCCATTTATATAGTAGAAAAAAAACTACCCATATCTAATTATACTGAAATTAGATATATATGTGATTGTTTCTATATATATGTGATCGTTTCTCTTGTTTGGATTAATTTTGATTTAATATTACTCTATTTATAAAGGTTAGGCATAATACGTATCATAGTTTGCCAATTCAAATAAGCAGCCTCTGAAATGACTATCTTTAATTTTTTGAAAGCAGCAACTTCCTCTCCGAGAAGTTAAAAAAGTACTGGCTAATATCGTTGCAAAATTCTTTCAGTTGAATGTTCGCCAAATAAGTGTTTAGTTAATTGAACGATATACGGCTTCGTCTATTTAGGCTGTTAAAATCCTAAGGCGAAAACAAATTCGGAGCAGCTTAAGGTTTAAACTGAAATTAATTAAAAATACAAAGCGGACCAAAGTAACATAAGAATTTGTTATGAAAATAAAAGCAGTGAGGTACAAATCTTAGAAGTTTCCCGAAGTGCTGGAATTTGAAATAACTTCAAATGCGATTTTGAGTCCTGAAATGGTAAAATTTTGTAGAAGCCCCTCGGACATCAGAGTCAAAGGCAACTGGGCAACATTGTTCATCTTGTTACCAGCTTTGAAAAAGTATATACTATACGCCTAATTCTGAAAATGTGGCCTAAATGGCACCAAATGAATGTCACCCCAAATCATTTCCTACATGAAAATTATTTTTAAAATAATTTTTTTCCTGAAAAATTTGATCAAGTTAACCATCAAAATGTAAGTGTGTGGTATCATGTTCTTATGCAATGGAAATGAAAGCAAAACATATTTTGGTACCCGGAGAATATTTGACTTCCACTACTAACTTCCAAAAGTCTAAAATTCCTGATCAGGAGATCACATCCTATCAATGATTTCTTATATATAACACTCATTTTGTTTCTCTCTATAGACTATAGATGCTGATTATAAACATAATTTGAATTTAATCAGGATTGTGATTTTTGTAAATCAACTGTTAGAATATGAAACATATCAGCCGGTTATCTACTCCATGAACAATACATAAACCAACTTATAATGCCGATAGTTAACCAAAGATGGAAGCAACGGCCCTTCCAACCGATTGCCATTGAGGTTAAGACTTGTCAAAACACACCTTTTTGCAAATGTTTGAGGAAGGCTGCCACTGAATTTGTTCATAAGGGGAGTGTAACTGGCCTTGCATCCTCAAAAGTTCTATTCAGTATGTATTGATTTCACTTGCATGATTGTATTGATTTCAGATGAATGTTGTGGAAACATTTGACATCAACTTACGCTGTTTGCAGCTCTGTATGTGGAACCCGCAAAACCCAGCGAGGTCTCGTGGAAACGTGTATGGACTTCGAGCACCAAGTCTTGCTTTGGAATCTCATGTTGGTCAGTGGAATACTTAACAAATCACTCGATTAAACTCCTTGGGACAATAGATGTCTTTCATCCTGAAAGTAGTCAACACGTTCGAATGTAATTGAACGTTGATGGATTATCTTTACTGAGATCCCCTTTCTTTACGTATAAAGTAGACTTTGATTCTTCAAAAGGAACACTTTTCAAACTTTTTCAATTTCCACAAACCAGTCCAGGAGCTGAAGCTCTATCCAATTAATAACCATTTAGATATTTACTTAAGTTCGACGAGATGTTCGTTATCTATCATATTTGCCGGTGTAACAGCTAGCTAGACTAACAGTCTTTTACACAAACACAATTCATTTTCCCTCCCCCGTTTTGACTCTGTTAATTAATATGTGTAATCTAACTGTAAGCTTCATCAATACTATCTTTTGAGGAGGAGTAATCTTAATTAATTTTAAATTGATGAGATGAAGTGAATATTACAGTCGCACTCTTTCATTCTGAAAGCAGCCGGTCGAAAGTCATTAACCAGAACTTAGTCAACACGCAACGTTACATTAAGCATAAACATTGATAGACTATGTTTGTATTTTGCTCGTTTCCTTTCTTGGCGTCTATATCAGACTTTGATTATTCGAAAGCAGCATTTTCCAGCTTTTCCAATTTCCACGAACCAGTCCAAACTAAAGCTCAAACGATATATAGATAAGAGAAACGTTAGTTGTCTGTCGTATACGGTGATGTGGCAGCCGCCGAGACTCCAGTTATTGTTATTATTGTTTTATAGAAGATAGAGGAATAGACGGTATCCATGTACATGTTATAACACATACCTCCCTTATGATATCCAAACTCCAATTATATATGCATAGACACACTGTTCATTTTCCCTCCTCTGTTTTGATCATGTTTTAGTTTATTAAGCAGGTTGACTTAGAATTGACCTTCCATCTACTTTGTAGTCTACTGTAAACATGTGTAATCTATATGCTGATCAATTAATATTCAAAAGAATGATCAGATGCACATCATATACATGTTATTGTGCGTGATAGGCCACGTATTATTTGATAATTGGCCAAGCTATAAAACACCAGTTTATAATCAGGTAACATGTGGCCCATTGCATCTAATTGGGTCTCTCAATATCCAATACTCATTAAAAATACTCTCAAAGAGAGATACTAAATCGATTGCATACAATTTAAAAAAGTGTTCAAGGTCATTTCACGCATTATTGCTTAGGGAAAGAAGTCACCCATGAGGCCATGCGCCTAAGGTTTCCTTAAATAATCACATAGACTCCCTTAATTTTATAAATACAAATAAAATATTATAAGTATAATTAATAAAATTACTTATCTAATGAAAATTATTTTTTGTATTAAGTTATTATTAGTCTATCTCAACGGATTTTTATTAATACTAAGATCTATTAATCCAAAACTTGAGTTTAAGATTTATACTAATACAGATATAATTAAAAATGACATTGCAAATAAAATAATATAAATTTTATAAGTAAACGTTAGGTATAATTATTTTAAAATAACTTTTCTAATATTCAAAATATTTTATAAAATTTTTCTTATTTATATATTATATTATTTTAGGTTTAATTTATATTGATTACATATAGAAATTTAATTAAAGTCAATTATTCGGTTGTTGTGATCAAGGGTATAATAGTAAAAAAAAATACGTGTGATCATTTAAGGAAACTTTGGGGGTGTGAATGGCCTTTCCCCTATTGCTTATTATCAAACATTTTCAAACACAACTATCTCATAAGAATAAAAGCCAACAATTTCATCTTTTGTGTTTGAGAGCAAAAGCATTTTCATTTGAATAATTTTTTTTTTCAAAGGTAGATTAATGACAACTTTTTTTTTTTTTTATTTACATAGGAAGATTTGAATTCTAGATCTCTTTTTTACACTTAAGAGATTTTATCAATTGAATTGGTTAGCAAAAGAAAACAATGTGTTAAACTGGCAAATTCGTTCTAATACAAAACAATGCGGCCCAGTTTTAGTACAAGAAGACATTGGAATTTGGCAAAAAGTCTGGCATACATCACCAGAAGGAAAAGATTAAGAGTCAAGATCTTATGGCCAACAAGGACAAATTCAACATTTCATAGCCCAAAGATGCACTAAATCAAAGTCAGCCCTCGCCATTTCCTACATCAATAATTTTTCGAATCATTTTTTCCCTCAAAAGTTTTATAAATTTAATTACCAATAAAATATAAGTGGTAAAATATTCTAAAGATATGGAAATAAAGCAAGGCAAGTTTGGCACCAAGAGGAATGATTAACTTCCAATGCTACCTTCCATGAGTCTTAATTTCCTGTACCAAAAACACGTCACATTAATATGCAGTTCAAATAGTAGTTCAGAATACATAAAAATCAGCGTGCAATCTACAAAAAGACAGACTAATATCTAGGTGCAGTAGATGCACTCTCCTCGTGACTTTCCCGTCGCAAAAATCATGTATCCGAGCACCAGCAATGATGTGTTGGATTCAGATTCATAATAGTGCGATTATTCTGGAAGTCCATGTGTAAGCTTTATAAACAGCCCTAGTTTCTATATGTTGTAAATTCTTCTTAATCCAATTAATTACGTAGATATAAACCCTAACATACAATGTGTGGAAGAAACAAAATTAAACCCTAAATTAATGGAAAAAGAATATTGTGCTGTAACCCTAGCTAATGTGTTTACACTCTATGTTAAAGAGATCACCCTACTAAACAGGTTCGTGAAATGCCTTCGAGTTGCGCCGGACTGAATTTGCATAGCTCAACATCCATGATCCTGTTGGGCGGCAAAGGCTCGTTCATGACTTTCTTTTTTAGGTACCACATTATTAGCTCATCATCAAGGGGACAAAATCAAATTCCTGGAGGGAAAGAATCTAAATAACTGATATCATTATCAATACTTGACTCCAAAACCAGAATTTCAAAGATTGTGTACGCATGCAATGCAAATACTCGATTTAAGAAATAGGACTTATATATCTGCCTCACTTTCTTATTTCAGATTCAATTTGGAATAACTATCCAATTCAGTTTCTGATTTAGAGTGCTTCCGTTTGGATATATTACTCTTGCATAATAGATTTTACAGCTAATTATCTATTTATTTATTTTTGTTTCTCTTTCCGTATGAAACATGATCTGTTATGGCAATTAGGATACATGCGGGTTCACAGCCAAAGGGCTATCCGATTTATATCTCTAATTAGGCTAATATAAGGTTTACCGTATGGTTTAACCAATGATGAAATGATACAATCAAGCAACTAATCTATGAATGCGAGTCTGTATTTGTGCAGTTATAATTTTTCCAACACCCAAATCTGAATATGTAATTGTTAATATGGTCACCGATGAAATTTGATGAAATTAGTACAAGCATCATCAATTTGACATAGCCACTGCCCGGATCAATCAATATGATATGCAGAGGTTAATCAATATTTAAAGATAATATAAAGGAAATTAGTTACTATACTTATATTAGTTCATATTAGCCTAATTAGAGGTTCGACGATTTATACAACTGGTTGAACTTATTAAGGAAATGACAAAATTAGCATAACTAGAGAACAGTGAATATTGATATTTAGTAAAGATTGAGTAAGCTAATCTTTATATTGTATTAACATATATGGGACCAAGCTTTAAATAATGGATCAACACATTCTTCTCCTCCAAATCTCATCCCACAAATCAACCAAGTGAGTCAAACGGTTCTCTAAATTCTCATCTCACAAGTCAAGCCAAATCAATGGCATTGTATCAGTTCTAGGATTGTGATTGTATCAGTTATTGTAATTGAGCTAATGATATTTAGACAAAAAATCTGACAAATGCCATAAAACAAGTGAGATAGAGCTCCATATACATTCATAATTGAAAAATAATTGAAAAACAAAGTACGTTGAGCCATTCTTATCTTATTTCGGTGAGTGTTCTGTCAGTGTTCAGTGTTAACATTTTTCATTGTAATTATGTCTCCAAGTTTTTTAGCATAAATTTATAGTTATTGAAAGTAGCTCTAGTGATTGTACATAAATAAATATACAAGTCGTTCAATGAATAACATTGTGTGTCCATTTCATCAGTATCACCCAATTGCTTTTCTTTTAATGTATGGAGTACTTTTAGATCCATTGAGCATCATCCTTCTTTCTCTACACCTTATGATTCTATGGCTATTGATACCTCTTCAATTCCATCTTCATCTTTATCTATCCAACAAGCCTCATCACCAATGCTGCTACTTGAAATTTTATATTTTTATCTGAACAATATTGCATTGACATGTGCGTCTGTAGTCTGTACATAAAAAAAATATGTAAATAAACCTGAAGCTATGGACTTCGGCTACCAAACTAAATACCCGGACGCTTTTTTTTTTTTTTTTTTATGTTTTAAGAAAACTTCGTCTATCTTTACCGCATTTCACGGCATATGTAATTTTTAAAACAAAAATTCTATCTTAACCGACCAATCATTTATCCTGGTAATAGTTAAAAAATTAAACCAAAAAATAATTTTTTTCTAAAGTTTTTTATGCAATCTCGTTAGTCCCAGCAAAAAGAAATTAACTATATCTGATTAGGAAAGGGAAACCCAAATCAGATTCTGAAAGAGAAAGTGAGAGTGTACGTATATATATGAGCCCTATTTTTCCTTATTTTGCACCTACACATTCTCTTATTTCCAATATCGATCAAATTTATGGATTTGGCAAATATACCGGCCGGATACAGGTTTTGTCCCCTTGATTGGGAGCTTCTCGTTTGCTATTTAAAGAAGAAAGTCAAGAATGAACCTTTGCCTCCTAACAGGATCATGGAAATTAAGCTGTGTAACTTCACGCCCGAGCAACTTAAACAAGAACTTAAAGGTATGTTTTTCGTCAAAAATGTTTCATGATCTGAGCTTCTATCTGGCACAACATCTTTTGAAAATAGAGAGAGTTTCGATCAAGAGAAGATCCTAATATTAACTTTTAAATGCCCAATAAAATATTTATGATTTTTCTTTCTCCTTTCTATTGTTTAATTTCAAGGCTATTTATATTTTATTAACCGGCTATTTTGCGCTTTTTTTTTTTGGTTGACAGTGAAGTACAAAGATCTTAGAGAGAAAGAGATGTTCTTCTTCACCCCAAGAGAACGGAAGCATCAGAATGGGACCCGGCTGAATCGGGTAACTGGTTCCCGTCCTGATTCTGGTTCAGGATATTGGAAGTCCACTGGTGCTGACAAAGGAATCAAGTTTAAAGGTGCACTAGTTGGATTCCAGAAACAATTAGTTTACTACAGGAAAATCCTGAAGCAGGTGTGAAGGCGAGAAGAACGACTGGATTAAGACCGGCTGGATTATGCATGAATTGAGTACCCAACAATCCAACTCCAAGAAAAAAAGGATGGAACCAACAAGGAGGTACTTGCTTGTCATATAACTTTCAGTTTACTTTTTTCATTTTGAGGAGATTGACTTTTCCTATAGTTTTTAGATTTATAATACCTTGTTGCACCCTCTCGATGTCAAAATTTTAACACGAACAAGGGTAGCGGAGCATTATGAAAACTGTAGCAAAAAAGCGACGTTCTCACTGACTTTTATTTGTAGAAATTGGTAGTAAAACTTATTTACTCTTTTTTGGCAGCTGGATTGGGTTTTATGTAAGATATACAAAAAAATTTATAAGAAAGAAAAGGTCTCTCCAATGAATCATCGAGATGATACGCTTGAATCCATGAATCACACTTCTGAAAACAATGGTACAGAATCTACCAACCCAACAAGGTATAATTGCATCATGTATCCTGAAGGTCAATCTTCCGCTAGTAACGTTAATGCATATTCTGAAAACATGCAACAGACTTTCCATAATAGTACCTCCCTGGAAATTCCTCATCAGATGGATTCTACCAACTATGGGGTGGTTAATTACGCACAATATGCTAACCCTAACCCTAACCCTAACCCCAACGCCAACCAATATTCTAGCCCTAATCCCAACGCCAGCCAA
Source organism: Atalantia buxifolia (assembly GCA_030444775.1). Classification (NCBI taxonomy): domain Eukaryota; kingdom Viridiplantae; phylum Streptophyta; class Magnoliopsida; order Sapindales; family Rutaceae; genus Atalantia; species Atalantia buxifolia. Next base: position 28,672,895 of record CM059832.1, on the reverse strand, counting down.
TAATCTAACCCTAATCCCAACGCCAATCAATATTCTAGCCCCAACCCCAACCCCAACCCTGGCCAGAATATTAAGGATTTTTCTTGCATCTACAGTGGAGTGGCTAATTCTATTCAATATGCAAATACCAGCCAGAATGATATTAATGCATCATCAATAGCTTTTGAATCCATGCCAACTCAAGCACAGGTTTTCGCTAACAACATGAACCTGCCTGAATGGAGCAGCCTCAACACAGCTGTAGTCGACACTGAGATTCAAAAATTGGATGCATACTTTGGGACAAGCATGGCGAGTATGGAACCACTCAGTCCTCTGCCGCCTCTACCCTCGAATGATTCTCTGTGGTGGCCTACAATAACGGGTTTTGAAGATGATAGTTGGTGCTCTATATATCAAGAGAATTACAACGCCCCCAGTGGCCGGTAGCTTCTAGTGATACCATAATTCTTGTTAACTGATGTTTGTTTTTTGTTTCTGTTAGTCAGTTAATCCTTTTAAATTCTATTCAAATGGGTCTTAGTTTTGTTTTGTTAAGGTCAATTTGTGTAATTACTTAAATTCTTTTATTTTTCTTTGATGATTTTGGTTTTGTACACTTACATATGCCAGTGTTTTTACGTTTTTGCTGTTTTTGATCCGAACAAGCGTAGTACGTGATAGAAAATACAGTAATATGTGATAAGGATTTGAGACAATGATGAATATTTTTCACTTGCTTGTAAATAAAAAATAATAATAATTCGACAATGCTGGAGTCACAAAATAAATAATTCTACCATGCTATTGCTACGTTTCTCGAACAGTAGCTATAAGTGATAATGCAAGTGTATACGCTCTGTTTAATTGGATGCTCAAAAAAGTGGGACGGAATTTTTCCTTTTTATAAATTTAGACAACAAGTCAACAACAGTTTAAATTCTAACCTTGTGGTGAATCCAACGGAAGGTTAATTGATGACTAAGGCTACTGGTGGGGGGAAGAAAATGAAAAGAATAATGCTACATGTTTCAAATTTTTTTATTTTAAAAATTTACTTCAAATAATTAATGTTGCATTCATCTATTGGTTGATTAGATAATATAATTAATTCATTTGAATCTTATATAAAATCATCAATCACTTAAATGAATTACATATTATTTAAGATGAAATTTAAGATAAAAAATTTGGGATGTCTATCATCAAATGAAAAAGAATAGTACTGCACATCTTAAATTTATTATCCCAAAAATTATCTCAAAATGTGACATTCATGAATTGGTTGTTCAAATAATAGGATTTAAGATGTAAGGGCTCAAATGTTATTTGAAATATTTAAGTGGGAGTGTTGGACTCAGATTTCAGTTTGTTAGATCTTGGATGGTCAACATTGTGGTGGACAAGTAACCCAGCCAAATGAATGCAGAGGGAGCACACCTGCACAAGGACGAAACAAACCAACTCTCGTTTGTCAAATAATCAAGTATATAGTTAGCTCAAGGCTTGAAGATCATATTTAGATGTATTCTTTCATTATTTCCCTTTTAATTAACATCAACCTCTTTTATATTTGTTAGCAAATGAGTTATATATTTAGTTTAATATCTATTCAGCTGATATAACATTATTCCGTGGTTTGTTGCCATCAATGCATATATCATAAATCAAAAGAAATATACATTTATGAAATTTGGAAAATGTTACCCAAACCATAAGTAAATTGATTAAAACAAGAAGGTAAATTGATTAGAACTTTCAAACATAAAATTTTATTTACTAATAAACCCTAAGCTCAATCTATCATAGTCAGTGACATCGACAACAAATGACTATTTGTGACTCTTGACAATAATGGGATCCTCAAATCGGTTGGAAAAATCTAGCTGCGGCTGATCAAAACAAATATTATCCTGATTATATGCACTCCAAAATATATCATTTGTTGCACAATCAGGGCCGAAAATACTTGTCCCGTCGTGCTGAAATGGCTCATCCAAATTGACGATACTATCAAAAGATACATCTTTGACGGATGGAATTTGAGAGAAGGCATTCTGTTGCTGCCAAAGATGTTGCATATAGCCACTATATGTGTCAGCATATACTGAGAAATCCACTACACTGCCCTTGTCGCAATCCGGTTCATTTGTTTCTTCAGTAGAAGCCTGATCCTCCTTTCTGTGGAGAGATTTTAAAGATTTATCAGCTCGTTCCTTGTAATAAATCCTACATAGCACCCAATCATCCAACTGCCAACAAAAAAGAATAAACAACAAAGATGTTAGTTTAGATCTGTTTTATTAAGTCCTAAACAATGATTATGTTTTCTTTCAAAAGTAGAGGGATGGGGAATGCCTAAATCAATTATTTTAACCCCCTGCTCGCAGGATTTAAATTTGGGCAGTTAGCTAAATAAAGTTGCTTGAAAATCATACGATTAGGGGCGGCTTTGAAACAATTAACATATACCCTCATGTCAGTTGAAAGCCTTGTCCTTGTACTTGGAGGTGAATCGTTATGAACTCTGTATTCATGCATAATCCAAAAGGTTTTGTCACCCTTGGGAGGTTTTCCTTCATAGAAAACAAGTGTTTTCTTAAACCCAACAATAGCACCATTATGTTTAATTGACTTGTCAGCTCCGGTGGCCTTCCAGTATCCTTCACCGGCTGCTCTATTCGGTCGAGTTCCATTTTTGTACTTTCGATCTCTCGGTGTGAAGAAATAAAATTCTTTTTCTTTTTCTGCACATCCTTTGTACATCTCTGTACAAAAAAAATTATCCAGTTAATATTAGGACATAACAATTGTAGAAGATATTTTTAGACTTAATATATCAAGCAGCTATTACTGTCATTAAGTAAATACTCTAAATTGAAATCAAGAACAATATATATCCTCACAAGTCAAGAACATCGCCAGGAAAATAGAAAATTATGATAATGAACAATAACATTAAATATTTGAAAAGAAAATGAAAGGGTTCTTTCGATTCACATACCGGCAAGGTCATGGGGATTGAACTGATATAGGTTAACATCGTTGATCCTGTTAGGAGGCAAACGTTCGTTCATGATCTTCTTCTTCAAGTAATAGATGATCAGCTCCGAATCAAAAGGACAAAACCTATAACCAGCTGGAAATGAATCCCAATATGAGTCATTATCGAGTCGTTGTGATACTGGTGTTGATTTTGTTGCTGCAGTGAGAGGTTGTAGTTTTCTTTCAGGGCTATTATTAATTTCGACAGAAGACTTAACTTTCATTTTGGTTTTGGTGTCCTCCATGGTGTTCAAAGAGTTGTCATCTGTTTTAAGGAAAACTGAAGTTGATTTGATGAAGAGTCGTGTAACTTTGAAGCTTTAACGATTTATAATAATAATTCTTTTTTTACTGAGAGTTATTGTTTAATTTTTGGAAGTGATAATTGTGTGGAGGAAGATAAGCTAGGAATCTTAATAGATTAAAGAAATCTTAACAATTTTATCTCTTAATATTTTTAAATATTCAAATATCTAAGTTTATCAGCTGCCATCCAATTTTTTTTTTTTTGGTTGATAAAATATATAATTTTGATTTTAAAAGGAGAATTAAATCAACTCAGATTATCGACATGTTTTTAAATGTTATTGTATTGTTTGGAAACGATCTGGGATATCACGTAAATAAGGTATATATAATCCAAAATTTTAAGCTTAGTAAAATTGGTAAAATCTTTTGAAATTGCTTCCATCAGAGCAAGATCTTATATATATTAAAAGCCTGAAATTAATTAAACTAAATTAATTCTTTGGGAAAAAAAAAACTGTTAACATAGTTCTTGTTCTTATCTTTTGAAAAAACTATTTACATAGTATTTATGTAGTTATTGTTTATTATCACTGTTCATATTATTTTTCATCCGTACCAAAATTATTAATTTTTGCTAGAACTAGAATGAATAATTTGATGATATTGTAATTTTTAAAATAATTTCCGTTAACTGTACTTTATAAATAATTGGCTATAAGAGAATTATTTAAATGTTCGATAAAATTTATTTAATAAATCTTACTAATAAACTATTATAAGAATGTAAATAATTGGAGTGAATATAATGTTGAATAAAATCTATTTACCCATATATAAATATGTACACATAATATTTTCTAATGCCTTCAAAATCTGCTATAAGATAAGGTAATTTTGCCAAAAGTGAGTTTAAAAAAAATTATCTAACAACAAAATTAATTTTTAATTTTTCAAAATTAGTTTTGGGCCTCCCAAAATTCAAAAGCAAATCTCAAATGGGTCATAAGTCAATATTGTTTCAATTTTAGCAAAAACTAATAATTTTGGTGCGGCTCAACAGTTGTTATAGAAAATAAAGCACACCGAACTCTAACATGGCTGTGGATTTATTGGTTTGTCAATTGACTGTGAAAGAAGTGTGAATATTTAAATTATACATTAAAGTTATTTTTTCAACTATTATTTTATTAATCAAAATTTTACTTTCAATTATTAGATAATCATAAGGTTGTGAATTTAATAGTTTGATCCATTGATTTTATTTCCTCTGAAATTTTGATTAACAAGAAAATTTATTAGAAAGAATAGAGAGAGCCTAGCCATCGAAAACGTTATTCATGAAGTATAAACTGAAATGCTCAACTTGCAAAATACCGCAGAGGTTTCAAGTGTTTAAAACTTTTTTTTTTTTTATATATTCTTTAATTGAAAAATAAATTACGTTGTGCAGATTATTCTCTGTTAATAAAATGCCCAATATTTATTAGTAGAATAATTCTCATGTGTGATTACCTATACCTTTTAAAATATGAATAGACAACAAGCAATACTTTAGGAGCATCGGACACTCTTGCATGAGATCTCATCTACTTTAAATTTAAAGCATACGAATAAAATTAAATAAAATAAAACAACAAATATGGCTAAAACAAGAACTTACTTTCATGGGAGCAAGGAAGTCCATATAAAATCTTGATACAACCTCTGAAATAGAAGCAGTATATCCTTGAAGTTGCCGATTCCAAAGATTGGGTTGGGCAAAAATAATAGTTGCATTAGGAATACCATGTCCGGTTAAAAAAGGGCACTGCTTAATCCACGCATCATCTAAGAGTTCCATTGAAGACGAACACCAAGAAGGTTCATTTGTTAGATATTTGGCCTCAAAACTTGCGAAGGATTCACGGTCCATTCGGTGTTGTGGATTTAAAGTTATTGTTTAAAATAATATTTTAGTTATAAAATAAAAATTATATATGTTCGGTAAATATAATTTTTAAATAAATTTTTTTATAAAAATAATAAAAATATTGCAATTTTTTTTTTAAAAACTAAATAACTGTTGGATAAAATAACCTTGGCTTAAACTAAGACTCCTCAACTGGAGTACCAAAAAGACCCTATAGAAATTACTCTATCACTAGCTATTAACCATTGTTGAGGGGAATTAAGGAGCTTGGTTCCTGCAATCGTATGAGTTAGCATAGGATCCAGGATCAGCGACATCATTGTGTTGTGCTCATAACATACACTCATCCGATCATTAATTTGCATATTCTTGACGGACCAATGTAGAATCACATCCTTCTCTTTATGAAATATTCAAATAGAAATGAAAATTAATTTGCATAAAGTTGAAATCTGTAATGAAATTAATGAAGTGAAATATTACGTACCCTTGTGTCCTTTCATGCCCCTTTGTGCTTTGATGAGGATCATTAACTCTATAATCAGAATAATATTCAATGAACTTTTTCGTGATGATGCATTTATTTATTTTTTGGAAAAGGAGTTGATTGAGTTTGGTAAATATGATTCATATTTGTGGAGTAATGAAAAAGAGTCCAGAAAAGATTGAATTAAATGTTGTTGATGTTAGTTTAAGTTTGAGTGATTAAACCATCAACCGATCGTTTTGGCGATGGTGTTTGATGATGAAGGGATTAATCAAACTGATTTTGGTCCTATAGACTAGCCTAGAATTTAATTTCTCGACCGATAAGCTAGTCTTATGGTCAAGAATTTTAGCATAATCGTCGGTGATTTATCTTGTGTAGAAGTTTAGAAATTGAGAGGTCTGGAATAACGTATGAACTAAATATGGGTCACTCTATGATACTGAATTTTCTTACGGTATCAATAATATAATAAATTTATACATTATTTCTATTAATGTAAATTTTTAATTTTTTTAAAAATTTTGTTTGGTTAAAAAAATTCTTTAAAAAAATAGAATTATTATGAAATACAGTCTCTTACTCTACCTCACTGAATTCTTACTCTCAATCTTTATCTCTCACTTTGTTTTTTTTTATTTTTTTTTTTTAAGTTAGCTTTCTTTTAAGTTAGCTCCGCTTTCAAATTATTGAGGAGAAAGGCTTTCGTGTGAGACTCTGAGTATTATATAATCATATAATCATCAACTACTCCAACTTTTAGCTATCACGAACTTAATTAACAAAAATCTACGTATTAAATCATACGTAAACATTAGAAAATTGTATGCATAACTCTTTTAACTTATAACCTTATAATCATTAGTCTTGTAACTTTTATCCATTCATATGTAAGACATTGGAAAATTAATTTTTTTTTTAAAAATAAAAACTTGTTTTAGTAGTTCAAGTCTTTAATCATATATATATGTGTGTGTGTACATACATACATACATGTATGTATGTATGTATATATGTATATAAGTTATATTTCTCTCTTTCTATATATATATATAGATATATAAATATACATATACATTAATCCAATATACAAATAATTTCAAAGTAATTATATTGTTGCTAAATCTTTAATCAGAAACAGGCTCATATAACCATTTTGATAATGAAGACACGAATTTTACTTGTAGAAACTAATGTGACATTATATTAATTCTATCTGTGTCATGTCTTTTTTTTGTTTTAATATGAAAATGTGGGGCATAAGCAATAGCATGGGAAGAGATTTAATTTCTTGCGGGGCTCACTTCGTATATGCAATCATATTTAGAATTGGATGATTATGAAAGGAAAACCATTCATCGAATGGTATATCTAAAATTTTGGTGGAACTACATCACACAATATATAATATAAGAGCTAGGCCTTCCATTTTCATATTTATGTCATTTGATACAACTTTTTATTTAGAGTAATGATAGATATATTCCAAATTTTTTATCCCAAATTTCATCCTAAATGATGTGTTATCAATTGGGTGGTTAGTAATTATTTATAAGATCCAGATGAATTAAGTGTATTATCTCACAAACCAATTGGTAATTGCCACATCATCTGAGATAATATTTTAAGATAAAAAATTTGGTATGTGTAGACTACTTTTTTGTTTATAAACTAGTAAAAGTATCTAAATGTAGGCTTTCAATTTTTATATGTATATCATTTGCTGCAACTTTTTGTTTATAAACTAGTAAAAGGACTTACATGTAACAGTTCGGGTCCAACAACTAAGAAGATCTTATTCACTATGAGTTTATAGTCCATCACGTTTCGAGTCTACTTAGTTCAAAGAGTTTATAACTTATAAAATTAGTCCACATCACGTTTCGCGTTTACTTTGTTCAAAGAGTTTATAACTTATAAAACTAGTCCAAAAACTCTCGCTACGGAATGTAATAATATCCATCCACACAATGGATCATGAATTGGTTCTGATACCAATTGTAAAAGTCCATGTCCAACAACTAAGTAGATATTGTCTGCTTGACTATCATGGTTTTATTATTGAACTTCGCAACCTAAAACATGTTTGCTGAATTAAGAGAGCCCGTAACTTAAAAATTAATATAAGAACTCTTATAATGGCAATGTGGGATACTATATAGTGAGTAATTTATATGGCAAAACAAAGAAGGCTAGTTTAATAAAATACCTTGTACAACAACTAAGTCTTGTATTTCAAATATCCTCTTTAATGCATGCTTATATATTCGGGTTTCCTTATTTACCATGCCAAGCTAACATAAATAATCTGTCGGAGCGAGACTCGGAAAAGCTCAAGCTCAGGACGAGAGATGGAGGAAATGTTACAAGAATGGCTAAAACAATGGATTATGTGAAAAGAGCAAAAACAGAGGACTTCACAACAAATACATGAATGTTTTATTAACAACAAATAATGATAATTTGGACAACACAATAACACAACCAATCATCATTATTTTTAAAGATACAACGTTATGACTTGCGACCAACCTTAATAGCTAATTATATATCTTTCTCGACTTTTTTTATAGCTTGCCTGATCTGCTGCTGCTGCACTAAATTCAAGATCCAAGGCACCTAATTAAAACAGCACAAGACACAATAGCAGTTAGAAATAAAGAAATCAAGGACGTACATTATTTGAATAATCAACTATCTGTATATCTAATAAATGAAATCAAATGAGAGTGATGAATTATTCATACCTTCTCTTATTAGGAAGTTTGTTTTGCTATTGGGTGAGATCAAGGTTCTGCACATCCTTGCATGTCCCTAATTCTAATTAATTCTTTTGGAAAGCCATCAATCACAAATTCTTTACACGTTCCATCCTTTGGATTAGAAAGTAAAAATTTGTGAACTAGAGAACACAAAAGAAAATCACTCTGCCTGAGGGAACATAATGGCTCTAACCTGGTTAAAATTCGTGACGGCTAATTATCACAGCTTCCGCACACATCAATCCAACTCAAATAATAATTTTAATTTTATAACAACTTATGCTATGTTTGGAAGTTAGGATTATGCGTAGGGTGTGATTAATTTTGAGATTATTTATTTATCTTATGTTCGGTAAACTCCACTTTAGATTAGATTATTGGACTAAATGTGAATTTAATCCTAAGATCATGGGATTAGCAATCTCAATTGAAATATAGGTTTAGTTAGGATTAACTTTTAAAACAATTGTCTATTTAATTAATTATTACTTGAATATCTAATGTAGTATTTAATTTAATACTCACTATATTAAAATTAATCATGAAAATTAATAATACCAATAATTGGTTGCTTTTATATTATTTGCTAACTTTTTGATCAAATAAAATATACCTAAAATATTTAAAAATTAAAGTAAATATTTAAATAATTTTAATTTAATTTAATTTAACTTAATCTAATTTATATTTGTTTGTTATAATTGTGATTATCTAATAACTATTTTTCTAAATATTAGATTTTAATTAATTTCTTTTAAAATGATATTAATAATATTTTATTATTAAATATTCATAAATAGTTCATATTTATATTTAAATGTCAAGTTAAATGCTATTTAATTTCATTCAAATATAATTTGATGTAGTCTGATATAATATTGTACCAAACATAAGATAATATTATATAATCCAATTAAATCTATTCAAGTCCAATTCTAATAATTCGTCTAATATAATCATGTGTGCTAGACGTAGCCTTAGTAGAAAGGATGCCACTAATAAAGTAGAACCAGACAAGTTAGTAATTATTGTAACTTGACTTTTTCCTTTTTTGGGACAAATTAGCATTCTTACTGGCAAGTTTTCTTCTTCTTCTTTAAATTTCTATCATTTTGAGTGATCGTAAATAGAAGTTTAGAAATATAATGGACAGTTGTGTTGGAGAATTTGAAGGATAAAACACAAATTTTATTAAAGAAAGCTAGAACGTTACAAGAACAATTCACACATTGTTACAAATCACTCTCAGAAGCTTTGTTTTGCTTCTTATGCTTTCTTCTTCTTAGTCTTGATACATACAACACAAATGGAAAAGGTATTTACAGTGCATGAAAGACCAATATAATTATATCAATACGATAATTTCAATACCTTTAATGGCATCTAAAATGTAAAGATAATTTCTACTCAATTAGATGCTTCATGGACATAACATAGTAGGACTATGATGATGGAGCATAATGATGAAGAGGCCATGTACAACTTAACACCTCATTCCACTTAAATGAATTATTTATGTCAAACAAGTTTATTATTTTCAACACTCCCCTTTAAACTTGTTTTACGACACCAAATATATTTCTAAATTTGATAAAAACTTCTAGTTTGAGTGGTTTGGTATCAGTTGCTTAATCTTTGAACATCACATAATCAACTTGTACATCATTTCTTGTGATGCACTCTCTTATGTAATGATAGCGATTATCAATATGTTTGCTTCGATCATGGAAGACTGGATTCTTAGATAGAGCAATTGCTAACTTGTTGTCGATACAAATCTTTATTGGCTCTTCTTGCGGTAAACCAACTCCTTCAACAAATTCTTTAGCCAAATTGCATGGCAAAGACACGATGTGGCAGCTATATACTTCAACTTCACAGGTGGAAAGTGTGATAATTGATTGCTTCTTTAACATCTTGTAAAAGTATTATCCTCCATAATGAATAAAAATGTTGTGGTGCTCTTTTGGTCATTTATATCTCTACCCCAATCATTATTGCTATATTCACAAGCTTGAAGTTATTAGAGAATGAATATAACAAGCCAAAATAAATTTTACCTTTAATATATTGAATGATTCTTTTTACAAGCTTACAATGAGAGACATTTGGATTCTTCGTGTATAAACTCACAAGTCCAACAACATAAGAGATGTCAAGTCTCGTACATGTCAAGTAACACAGACTTCCAACAAGGCTTTTGAAAAAAGTTAGATATACTTTTTCTTCTTCGTCAAACTTATATAGCTTAACTTTGTACTCCACTGATGTGCTTATTAGATTGCAATCATTTATCTTGAACTTCTTGAGTATCTCTTTTTCATAACTTTCTTGTGAAATGAAAATACCATCTTCTTGTTGCTTGACTTCAATGCCCATGTATTATACCATCAATCTAATATCTGTCATATCAAATTCTTTCGCCATTGTTTTCTTGAACTCTCCAAATAAGGTTGAATTAATTCTAGTAAAGATAAGATCATTCACGTATAAGCACACAATTAGAATACATCTATTTTTGACTTTCACATATAAAGCGTGCTCATAGAGACATTTGGTGAAGTCATTTTCTTTAATGTACTTGTCAATTCTGTTGTTCAAAGCTCTTGGAGCTTGCTTTAACCCATAAAGTGTCTTTTTCAATTTCAGAACTTTGTCTTCATGCCCTTTCACTTCATAACCTAACAGTTTTTCAATGCAGACTTCCTCTTCAAAACTCCATTAAAAAAGTGGACTTTACTTCTAACTGATGAATCTTACATTTGTTCTGAGCATCTAAAAAAAAATAAGTTTTAATAGTTTCAAGTCGGGCTATGGGAGCAAATACCTCTTCACAGTCTATGCCAGTCTTTTAATTATAGTCGTTTGCAACTAGCCTTGCCTTGTACCTTCCAATTTCTCCCTTCACATTTCTTTTCGTTTTGTACACCCATTTTACACTGGTGCACTTGTGAGCTTTGGGAAGAGTAGCAAGTTCTCAATAGTCGTTCTTCTTAATTGACTTGATTTATTCATCCATCGCTCTTCTCTATTTTTCATCTTGCACAACATCTTTAAAGTGGATTAGCTTAAAATCAACAAAGAGATAAAAAAGAGTGAGATTTTCTATGCAAAAAAAGTGTGTCACCTACGTTGTCCAGCTAATAGCCCATGCCACACATGGCCATTTGGTTGGGCGACAGGGGAAAGTCACTCGCGTTGCCCAATCTTGGCATTGCCAAATTTTGGACAACACGGGTAACCACCCACGTTCTCGACTGGCCAACACACCAATCTTCTCTTTAACTTCAACATAACATTAATTTTAGATCAATAATTTCTTGAGGCATTTAAATAGACAATTGGTATGGCATTTATTATATATCCTAATCTTAAAAAATTCTAATATTTTCATACCCAATACATGTCCTAATTATTAGCTATGATCAATAATCAATCAACCAAGCAATTTGAATAAAATTTAATCTAAATTAATGAAAGAAACCGAGAAAAATACCTAACTGGTTATAACTGAATATGAATTAACACACTTGAATCATACTATAACTCACCAAACCACGGTCGGAAGCAAAAGAAATTGCTGCCGAAAGTGAAAGAACTCGCCATAATTCAAGAAATATTGGAAGTGAAGGAACTCCAGTGGGCATAGTTGGGGTGACAAGAGATATTTTTGGGCGATATTAAGCAAAGTATTTTGTTTGTTTAGTTTTGGGGGTAATTTGGTCTCGAAACGTTGTAAATGATTGCTATTGTAGAAAAATTAGAGTACAATCTTTTTTGATATTGAAAGTTGGAAGGTGGTCCAATGAATAAATTTTCCAAAATGTTTTGGATTATTCAATTATATGATTGTTAGTCTTCAGTACAATCTAAATTCTGCCGGACGTGTTACGTTTGTTTTTTTATCTGACATTTGAATAGGTCTGAATTTAGCTGAAGTTTGAATGAAAATATCCGAATGACATGTTTATTTTTCTTTTTCAACAACTGAAGAGAAAACTTAAAAACTAGTAGTTTGACATAAATATCCTTTTAAGTGGTGCATATATTTGTTCTTCACAATTTATAATTTTCATAGGTTGATTAGTTTGGTAGCATTAAAAAAAAATATTATCATTGTTGATTTTAATTATATTTTTTAATAAAAAAATATAATGATAACATCAAATTTTATTATAAAGTCAACACTATTATTTTATTTTTGATTCATCACAATGGACATAATTTGATTTGTTCAATATTTCAGTTTAGTTAAAGTTATCATGTGAATAAAGATTTAAAGCAATTACAAAAAATAACTTCAAAAATAATACAAAAATATTAGGTTTATACATAATATTGGAAATACATGAATTGTTAAGAGTATTTTTTAGATTTGAAATTGAAATTTTCTATTTAGACTTCTGATTTCGGATAAAAGTAGATTTTTTTTACTTTTTCTATTTAGATAAAATTGTCTGTCAATAAGTGATAAGTTAAAAAAAAACTTAAAATAAACAAATATCTAAAAAAAAGTTAAATTCAAACTTCAGGCTAAAAAACAAACAGCACCGTTGTAACAACCCGAAACATTTATACAAATGGGATGAAATTAAGCCACATGCACGTTGTGGCTCTTAATTTAAATCATAATTATGTATGTTTATATAGTTGGCTGTGTGGAAATATTATTAATTATTAAAAGTTAACTGTGCACCCTCATCAAATGAATATTTATCTTTAGCGAGAGGATGATTCACAAAATTCATTCTAATTCCGCTTCTACGAGCACTTGCACTAGCACTAGTACTTACTCCGTCACTTCTTCCAACGTCAAGTCCCAAATCATAAATAAATTTCAATCTTTCCTGCCAAAAAAAAAAAAAAAAAAACCTGAATTCATCACATAGATATCTTAACTTGAAGAATATATTTTTTTTTCTTGAAGAATTGTTAATTATTCAACTGGTTTTGGTTAACTTACATAACCAGGCCGGCATGCATCTGGAGTTGCCAAAATTCATTCAATTTGTCTCGTTCAGCCTTCTGCGAGTTGTCTAAGTTTCTTAAACTACCTTTTTTTGTTACAATCCTCTGCTAATGGAAACTGATAAAAAACAACATTCTATTTCTCAAAACAAGGGATTAATATTTACTAAGCTTGTTCATCATCTTTTTTTAAGAACAAGAAGCCAATGTCATTAACGCTTCAATTCATAAGTGAAGCTGAAGATATGGGGGACAAAAAAAAAATCAAAAGCAAAGAAACACACCGCTGCTTTTCGTTTAGAAATGAAACTGTCTTTCTCGAAACAAGAAGCCAAGCCGCTATTTATCTAATTTCACCACCTCCTAATTTGGTAGCAGTCTCTTTGACCACCACTTGGCGGTCAATAATCTTGTCATTCCTACACTCAGTTCCATATTCAAGAATATTAATTGTTAAAACATGCCTAATCATCATCACCCACATAAGCTTGAGTATTTGAAAGCCAAGCAAATGTGTGTGGTTCATTTGAACTCTTGTCAAACATTACAGTAAGGAGATGCATACGATAACTAGGGTTGGGAGGTTTACAATTTGGTTCAGTTCTAGTCCAGAACCAAACCGAAACGAATATTGTGAGCAATATTTGAAGAGTAATATTGTGCTTGCGTGTTGTGAACACTCAATTGAAATACTCACTGATACATGGATCCTCACTAATTCACTAATCCACCCGAGTGTTGATGCTTCTATTTTTGGTACATTTGAACTAACAAGTCCGGAAATGCGAGGCTTGAACCATTTCAGTGGACTACAAAACCAAACCGTTTTCTTTCTCTTTTCTTGTTTTTGTTTATTGAATTTCTTTTATTTTGGTTGAAAAAGCGAAAAATTAAGAATAATTTTGCTCCTAAGTAAAAAATATTATAGCATACATATGCATACTGTAATTTAATCTGAAACAAGAAAATAGCAACCAACCTACTATGAAGCAATAAAGTAGCAGTAGCAACAAACTGAACGTTTGATCACACCAAACACCATGGGTCGAGACCGTTTATTTATGTAACTTATAATAAGACTGAGCGAGCTACTCAGGACTCAAAAATCAACAAATCCCTTCTCCTTCAGCGATTCAATTGTTTCCTTGAGGCTGACCTCCAATGGGATGAACTCGATACCGAAGTTTTTCACTTTCTCCTTCAAAACCTGATATGTCGGAACATGTGGCTTGTCGTCTGCACACCTACAAAGTTTTTGTCAGATGATTAACTTGTTTTGTCAATTGGGTAGAGGGAGAAAAGCAATTACATTTTAAATGAAATAACATTGATCTGACAATAAGGTGCAAATTGCAGCAAACAAATGAACACGACGAAAATGAAGAAAAATATGACACAGTATGAGTTTCCTCCATGATTAAATATGTTAAAAGTGTTAAAGAAAGCAAATATCATGGTATGCATGCACAAATGCTCTAAAGAACCTTCTAGTGCCAACAATGTTTTGTCCTTTACGGCTTTAACATTTAGGCAAATATGACAACTTACTTTTCTGGAAGCTGGAAAGCAGGGTAAAGCTCGCGTATAATGTTCACAATTTCTGAATAGTGTGAAACTCTTTCAACTAAACAATATCTTCCATTGGCTGATGGAACTTCAAATGCTTGAATATGTGCATTGGCAACATCTTTAACGTTAACCCATCCAAAAGTTACATTTGGGTAAGTTTGTGCTCCTGCATTAAGGGGCAAAAGGAGAGAATACAAGGACATACTATTAGCAAACTTGAACAGTAACATGGGTTGTATGGTATTCAAGTATCCGCATCAATAGGCCTCATACCAAATTCCCTCGTATTAGTTATTATTGCCATGCGATAAAAGGAACTCAAAAAACACTAAAAGCCTTGCTAGAAGTTTCAATCAAACAAGAAGATCTATATAAGCAATTAAATAAAATAAGTCAATGCTAAGCCAATACAAAAACTAGTTAATTTCCTTGAATTCTAAACTGTTAGAACATGATGCAAATCCATTAGAAGACAATTTTGTACAAATTTAAATATCCCTTAGCAAGATTTAGTTTTGCAGTATTGTACAAAACCTCCCCATTCAAAAAAACCAGCAAGGAGGCAAATACCGCTGATCAACACTAATTAACACAACAACGACATCAGAACCAGCATCCCTTCATTAAAATACTCAGCCTTCAGAAAGTTCATCAAATGTTGTTTCACTATGGACATGTTGCACTTCCTACTTCTACGAGCCAGCCAACTGGAAAATTTTCAGACTTTGTAGCTGGTCAACTAATGAACTAATTCAATTGCACAATATAATGACTTCAATGACAAACATAAAAGGTAAATAATTTTTTTTTTTTTCGGTGGGGTGGGGGAGCATTGCAGGCAGCAGACATATACCTTTAATTATGCTTAGAACTGCAGCAGCACTTGTGTTAAGTGTTGGTTGTAAGAGAGGACCAATAACAATTGCCGGGTTAATGGTAACCAAGTCAATACTCTTCTCCTTTGCAAATTTCCAAGCTGCATCCTCAGCCAATGTCTTTGAAAGTGGATACCAGAGCTAAAAACCCCAAAAAAACAAAGAACTTGAGAATAATATATAATTGCCATATGGATAAGAGCACAATCATTTCCTTATTTATAAATAGACTCACAAGCCAATGGATTCTTGCAAATTTATTTAGTAGCCAGGCATAAGTGAAATTGGCTGGTCTATACAACCTTGAAATTAAAAGCCTAATATAGGTTATACAAAATCTGAAGTGAACTAACATGTTTAAAACACTAAAACTGTATCAAAATTAGCACAAAAGTATTTCTTGCAAAGAATCAAGCAGATTTAAGTCACTAGGAAAAAAAGACAAAATGAGGTTGAGGTAAAAAAATTTCCCTAGAAGCATCAAGGAAAAGACCTAGACACCAAAATTTCAAATTAGGAGTGGAGAAAAAAAAAAAAAATATATATATATATATATATATATATATATATACGCCCTCTACAATCTGCATGATCCAAGGTTTTAGACATGTACGAATTACACTTAGAAAATAAAAATAAAATAGTGATAGTCAAAAAACTTTTCCATGTCGTGTTACAGGAGTTTGCAAACAACCAAGGAATCCTCTAAATTCCAAAAAATAAATAAATATCTAAACATGTTATCCCTCTTACTGGACAACCATAATGGTTACTGTGAACAAAAAGAGAAGAAAAGGCTGAGCTCAGCATCTCTGAACCTACCTACTGCTCATTCATGAACAATCTTGCAATTAACCTAAAGCAATGATGTAACTAATCTCCTATGAGTAATATTTGTTTATATCTGTCTTTTAATCTTCGTTGCACTATAACAGAATGAAACAACATAAGAAACACTACCAATTAGGCGAGGAGAAACAACATCATGCATACAGACCTCTGATTGCTTGCAAACCTCTGGATCTGAGAACCAAGTCTCATCAACTACCACATCAGGGGTACGAGGTTTTCCAGTGTTTAAAACTGCAGCCATTGAAGATGTTAAAACCACTCGTTTGATAGAAGGGAACTTCACACATGAGTTGAGAACATTAAGAGTTCCTTTCAGGGCAGGATCAAGTAACTCCACCTGAAATGAGAAAAACTGTTAAGTAGTGGAGACAACAACGGGCATATTTTTTTGCCAATATGTTTTGTATACATGAAGCATCACAAAATTTGCAGCACAATGTTCCAGAACATTAGAAGACAATTGACACTGAAGTTTTAAAATACTATTCTTTTTCTTGTCATAATTTCTGCCAAATGAACAAGCGGTAATAGCAAAAGTAATTCTTATGAAAGAAAATATAAAGCAAAAGAGTACAATTGAACTTTAACTTCCTGGCAAAAATTGCAAAGCTAAATTAACCTCCTCTGCACGTCCAGATTATAATTTCAGAGAAAAATCGTCTGCCAATTACATTTATTGGTTTTTTAAGAGCCAAAAGTTTCCCTCTAGGCTTCTATTACTTTTTTATTTTACGTAATTAGGAGCTGCTGCATCCTAAAAGGCTTCGCAATCCTAGTGAGCTGCATTGTTTCTGGGTTTCCAATACGTTTTGCACTATGTAAGGTTTTGAGTGTTTTGTTTTCATCGGGACTACTTCTCATCCTTGTTTTCGTGGATTTGTAGTCACAGCAATCCTAGTACATCTCTTTTATAGTTTAATATAATATTTTGTTTCTCAGCAAAATGACCCAAAAAATCCCACTTTCTTGTCATAAGTTATCGGGCATTTAATAATCAATTTTATCAGATAAGGTCCTTCGTCAGAGTCGTCTCAACCCTTTTCAATATTGCTCCATCAGCTGGCTCTAACCCTTCTACTCACTTTCTTTTTTCACTTCTTACATGGATATTTCAGGATCTATCTTGGGTCATATATCCTATTGAATAAAAATGCACACCTATATAATTAAAATGACAAAAAATATTGTAATATAAACTGAAGTTCTGCATAAGAGCATAATCTTCAAACAAAAGAGCGAGCATCATTTTCAAACAGACAGCATTTTGATTTGAAAAGGCTATATTATTTCAAGAATAGAGAACATTTTCTGCGAAGAAATTACAAACTATAAAGAAAATAATTGGATGGCTAAATGTTGAAAAGCATACTGGTTACAGCTAGAATATCTGCTAAACCCATAAAGGTCTGTCATCCTAAATGTAGATGAGAAAAGAATGCTACATTATTCATACCTCTATGCCATAGCAACACACATCACGTCTACACAGGGTTGAGGGTAATCTCTCATGTTACGTCCCATTAATCACCGCAAGCTCTCATCACCATCTTCCTTAAGAAAACAAGAACTGACAATTCTTTCTATCTTAACAAAGTAAACATATAGAAGTGGCTAATAATTTAATGCTATGTTGATAAACATTAGCATCTTACAAATCTAACGACATTACAGCCTTCTTCCATAATCAAACATCAGAACTATTCAAGGTACGTTCTACGGCACTCTCATGTCGTTAAGGAATTTAAAATCCACCTTTCAGAGTTCATAATCAGGAGCAAGTCTGCTACTTGACTACATTTGTTCCCCGCATACCTAAGCACTTAGAGCTTCCTATGTGTTTGATCCAGTCTAAAATTAATGTCATACAAGCATGACATTCAAGTGGAAAGAACTGGAACAGAAAAAAAGGGAAGAGGGAATTAGATCATGGAATAAAAGTTCGTTTCAAAAGGATGAAATATTTCCTAATGTAAAAGCTACTTTCGAACTTTCCCAATCCCTTATCCCAATGTCTGAAAGATATTTACAATAAGTTCAAGAGAAATTTACTACAAAACTTGCATATCGTTGTACTTATCAATTTGTTTTATAGTAACACCGATAACAAACAGATTTTAGTGATCTAGTCGTATGTAAAAACTGATTTCAGCGCGCGTATATATATATGGATGCGACAAAAATCATAGTGTCAAGAAGGTGAAAGAAGTTGGAATTCAGAAACCCTTATTAAAAAAAAAAAAACAACACACCCAAACTAATCCATTCCACAACCTGCAGTTAGCCGAGCAAAAAGTCCTGATGGTTAACTACTACAACTTCTTCAAATAGCACGCTACATCAATTTCATCCAACAAACTAGCAAAGCAAGTTAGAGCACAGGATTGTATTTAGAGTTCTGCATAGATTGAAAATATTAATTTACCTGTGGATCCTTGACATCATGGTAAAAGGGAGATGCAGTATGGAAAACACCATCGCACCCATCAACAATTGAATCATAGGATCCTTCTTCCAAAAGGTTTGCTTTAAATAACTGAAGTCTTTCCGAAGCTCCGTCAAGTGCAAGTAAGTGTCTTGTCTTTTTTGGATCATCTGCACAAAAATATAAGCAGAATAAAATTAGCAATTTATACCAGAAACAGCAAACTGGTGCCTACGAAGATAGAATTATTCTATGGAAAAGTTTGAATAATTTCCAGGTCTCATATTCCCTGAAAAGAAGAATGCAAAAGTAATCCTGATCATTGCTTCTTATCAACAAGGGACGAAAGAAGGGAAAAATAAAAATGCAAGTCATCCAGTTTTAATAAACTATACATTCAGAAACTAGCAACTTCAGAGCGATAAACTATACATCCAGTTTTAATAAAAATGCAAGTTGACACCCTTCCAATGAAGGTTGGGGAGTTGCAGGAAAACTGACCCTCAAAACAGTTGGACCCTCACTGATTCTTGAAATCAACAGCAAAACAAACCTTATTGTGATAGTAATGTTTATAACATTTGCAAACCTTCAAGGATCAAAGATAATCCATGTGTCCACTGGATACAACATCAGTAATGACTAACAGAGGTGAATGGAGGAAGAAGAGGAACATGTTTATCAGAAAGCATAAAGAACTCATAATGACTATTCAATTTTACCTCAACCAACCATGAATTTATCAATTTCTGGTAGCTTACAGGCCACAGTAAAGCATGACTACAACCAGACATATCATATTGATACAGCATTCCAGAGCAGGGGAAAAAATTTAGATATGAAGTAATGGATATAATTAAGAATTATTTTCCCCTTGATTTTTCAATCACACTTACACAGCATGAATAGTTACTAAATAAACTTGTGCCGAACAGTGTAAGTGCTGTTAGCTGTAAGGTGGACTATGTTCAAAGATGGACACACTAACGTGTACGGGAAATAGAAATCTATAATGCAAATTTTATTAAGAAAGTGTCCGTCAATTAAGCTTTGACTCAAAACAAACTGGAAATTTATGATATATCTCTACTTCGACTTGTCTTTCTCAAAATTAAATCTTCGCAATCTTCAAAGTGAACAGAGCCTCCCACATGCATTTCTATGTTGATTCTAGGATATCAAGGAGTAACCATGATTCACTGACATGCAGAAGTACCAACACATACAAGTATTGAGAAATATTTCCACTAAATTCTTTTCATGTGTACAACTCAACCAATACAAGAAAAAGAACAAAAAATTACAAATTAAAAGTGTCTCTAAGATTAAATTGGATATATCATGTAAGACCCCAATCAATCAATAAATTCATAATTCAGATAATAATAATAATAATAATAAGACAAAATCTTGATATGGGCATGCTCTAATTTTGCATGCATGAGCACACATCACATTAATCCAAACAAATCACACACCGTAATACACAAAACCATCAAAAAATTAAATCCCAGAAATATTTTTTTTATCATACACATTTACACATAAAAAATGAATCAGGAAAAAAAAAGTAAAAAACTGACTGGGATCGCGAACAGAGGCCTTGACAGTGTAGCCACGAGAAAGAAGAAGCTTGACAAGCCATGAAGCTATGTAACCAGATGCTCCGGTCACGCATACGACCTTCCCCGCTGCTGCTGCACTGCTCATTTTCAGTTACTGATTCTTCGCAATCGTAACGTCTTGGAGTTTGCTTCTTCTTTATTTATACGCGTAAGAGTATTTTCACTTTGCGTAAGTGTGGGTTGATATGTCGTTTTACATCCAGGGATGGCTGCTGCCGCGGGCGCCGGGGGGAGGGGGGGTGGGGGTGGGGGTGTGGCGTTGTTGGGGTTTGGGAGATGGGGGAGGGGAGGGACCGATATCCCGTGTTCATCTCGATATCTTGTGTATATCGCCGTCTCTCCTCTATTTCCGTCGACATTATTTTTAAATTTAATTTAATCATATTAAAATTAAAAAAATTAAATAAATTTTACCAATATATTTTACATTAAATTAATTTATTATAAAAATCACATTATAAAATATAAATTATCAGTATAATTATCTTTATTAATTTTTATAATTTTATAATAAAAAATTATTTTTATGTGAGTAATAAAATAAGTGAAATGGATATAAATACTTAAATTAATAAAATGAGAATGCGGATGCTTCTAAATTATGATGAGATAAAAGATAAACAGAATTAAAAAAAAAAAAGATTGTGAGAGAGTATGTTAAGATTTGATTTATGGATTGTGTGCTTTTAGACTTTAGGTTATTGTTAAGTTTAAATTACATCAAAGCTTTTATATTAACTAATATTTATGTTATTTGTATAAATATTGTGGTATTTGTTATTTAAATTAATATTTTATATTTTATAATTTAAATTTTATTATTTATTTGTTAATAATTTAAAAAAATTAAAATAAAAAAAAATGAAGAGGATAGAAATTCTACCTTATTTCTTTTTCTTCTCTAAATAAGAAATTAATTAAAAAATTAATTAAAAAAATCAATTAGATAGAACTCAATAAGATTTTTATGTAAGGAGAATTAGGGTCCTAAAAGTTTTAAAATAATAATATTCCTTTATAAGTTGAGGTGTAGAAACAAATATATAATATTTTAGTTATTTTTAAATTTTAACAAATATTTCTATAATAAATCAAATTCAAAAGTGGGACCATTTGTAACTTTTGAAAAATAAAAAAGGGGCTTCATTCAGCCCCTCCGACGAGATCTAATGCGGCGCCGCCACCACATAATTCCACACGATCGTCAATGCTTTATTTTTGGTACATTTGAACGGACACCGTCGGAAATGCGAGGCATGAAGCATTTCAGTGAACTACAAAATCAAACCATTTCCTTTCTCTTTTATTGTTTTTGTTTATTGAATTTCTTTTATTTTGGTTAAAAAAGTGAAAAATTAAGAATAAACTTGTCCCTTCTACGTAAAAGATATGTATGCATAATGGAATTTAATTGGAGCAAGAGAGTAGCATCATATTCTGAATCAATAAAATAGCGGTAGTAACGAATTGAACGTTTGATCACACCAAAAATCATGAGTCAGAACCGTTTATTTATGATAACGTAAGAGGCTGTGAAAGAGCTACTCACGACTCAAAAATCAACAAACCCCTTCTCCTTTAGAGATTCAATGGTTTCCTTGAGGCTGACCTCCAATGGGATGAACTCAATACCCAAGTTTTTCGCTTTTTCCTTCGAAACCTGATATGTCGGTACATATGGCTTGTCGTCCGCACACCTACAAAGTTTTTGTCAGATGATTAACTTGTTTTGTCAATTGGGTAGGGGGAGAAAGCACTATCATTTTAAATGAAATAACATTGATCTGGAAATAAGGTGCAAGTCGCAGCAAGATGAATGAACTCGATGAAGATGAAGAAAAATATGGCACAATACGAGTTTCCTCTGTGACTGAATATGTTAAACTAAAGTGATGTTGAAAGTAAATATCATGGGATGCATGAACAAATGCTCTAAAGAACCTACTAGTGCCAGTAATGTTTTGTCCTTCATGGCTTTAACATTTGGGCAAATAAGAAAACTTACTTTTCTGGAAGCTCAAAAGTAGGGTAAAGCTCATGTACAGTGTTCACAAGTTCTGAATAGTGTAAAACTCTTTCAAGTAAACAATATCGTCCATTGGCCGATGGAACTTCAAATGCTTGAATATGCGCATTAGCAACATCTTTAACGTTAACCCATCCTAAAGTTGCATTTGGGTAAGTTTGTGCTCCTGCATTAAGGGGGCAAAAGGAGAGAATAGAAGCATACACTATCAGCAAAGTTGAAGAATGACATCCGTTGTATGGTATTCATGTATTTGTATCATTAGGCTTCACACCACATTCCCTGATATTAGTTATTATTGCCGTGCAATAATGGAACTCACAAAAATACTAAAAGCCTTGCTAGAAGTTTCATCCGAACAAAAACATCTCGATAAGCAATTAAATAAAGTCAATACTAAGCCGAAACAAAACTATTCAATTTCCTTGAAAAAATTAACTGTTAGAACTTGGTGCAAATCCATTAGAAGACAATTTTGTAAACATATAAATGTTCCTTAGCAAGATTTAGTTTTGCAGTACTGTACAAAACGTCCCCATTCCAAAAAACCAGCAATGAGGTAAATACCAGTGATCAACAGTAAGTAACACAAGAACCACCTCAGAACCAGTGTCACTTCATTGAGATAGTCAGCCTTCTGAAAGTTCATCAAATGTTCTTTCACTATTGACTTGTTGCACTTCCTAGTTCTACGGCCAGCCAACTGGAAATTTCAGCAGACTATTCTAGCTCATTAACGACATGAACTAATTCAATTGCACAATATATTGACTTCAATGACAAACATAAAAGGTAAAGAATTAGGGGGAAAAAAAGGGTCAGCATTGCTGGCAGTAAACATATACCTTTAATTAAGCTTAGAACTGCAGCAGCACTTGTATTAAGTGTTGGTTGTAAGAGAGGACCGATAACCATTGCTGGGTTAATTGTAACCATGTCAATACTCTTCTCCTTTGCAAATTTCCAAGCCGCATCCTCAGCCAATGTCTTTGAAAGCACATACCAAAGCTGAAAACCCCAAAAAAACAAAGAACACGAGAATAATATATGATTGCCACATGGATAAGTGCACAATCATTTCCTTATTTATAAATAGATTTACAAGCCAATGGATTCTTGAAAACTTGTTTAATAGCTGAGCATAACAGAAATTGGCCGTTCTATACAACCTTGAAATTAAAAGCAGAATATAGGTTATGCAAAATCTGAAATAAACTAATATGTCTAAAAGACTAAAACTGCATAAAAATTAGCAAAAAGTATTTTTTGCAAAAAATGATTCAGGCCACCAGTAAAAAATACGAGATGGGGTTCAGGTAAATAAATATCCCTAGAAACATTGAGGAAAAGACCTAACCACCAAAATTCCAAATTAGAAGTGAAAAAAGGTTACATCCATAATGCCTTCTAGAATCACTGCATAATCCGAGGTTTTAGACATGTACATATTACACTTAAAAAATAAAAATAAAATGGTGATAGTCAAAAAACATTTCCATGCTGTGTTACAGGAGTTTGCAAACAATCAAGGATCCTCTAAATTCCAAAAAATAAATAAATGTCTCAGCATGTTATCCCTCTTACCGGACAACCATAATGGTTACCATGAGTGAAAAGAGAAGAAAGGCTGAGCTTAGCTTCTCTGAAACTACCTACTGCTCATTTGTGGACAATCTTGCAATTAAGCTAAAGCATTGATGTAACTAATCTCCTATGAGTAATACTTGTTTGTATCTGTCTTTTAATCTCCATTGCAATGTAACAAAATGAAACATCATATGAATCACTACCAATTAAGCAAGGAGAAACAACATCATTCATACAGACCTTTGATTGCTTGCAAACCTCTGGATCTGAGAACCAAGTCTCATCAACTTCCACATCAGGGGTTCGAGGTTTTCCATTGTATGCAACTGCAGCCATTGAAGATGTTAAAACCACACGTTTGATAGAAGGGAACTTCGCACATGAGTTAAGAACATTAACAGTTCCTTTCACTGCAGGATCAAGTAACTCCACCTGAAATGAGAAAAACTGTTAACTAGCGGAGAAAACAAAGGGCATATTCTTTGCCTATATGTTTTGTATACATGGAGCATAACAAAATTTGCAGCACAGTGTTCCACAATTTTAGAAGACATTTGATACTGTAGTTCTAAAATACTATTCATTCTCTTGTCGTAATTACTGCCAAATGAACAAGCAGTAATAGCAAAAGTAATTCTTATGGAAGAAAATACAAAGCAAAAGAGTATAGTTGAACTTTAACTTCCTTGAAAAAATAGCGAAGCTAAATTAATCTCCTGTATAAATTCAGATTATAGCTTCAGAGAAAAATCATCTGCCAATTATATTTATTGGTTTTTAAGAGCCAAAAGATTCCCTCTGGGCTTCTATTGCTTTTTTATTTTGCTTAATTGGGAGTTGCTGTATCCTTAAAGGGATTGCAATCCTAATGAGCTGTGTTGTTTCTGGGTTTCTGCTACTTTTGCTCTATGTAGAGTTTTGAGTGTTTTCTCTTCATCGGGACTACTTCTTGTCCTTGTTTTTGTGGATTTGTAGTCCCAGCAATCCTAGTACATCTCTTTTACAGTTTAACATAATATTTTGGTTTCTCAGCAAAATGAGCCAAAAAATTCCCACTTTCTAGTCATAAGTTAAGGGACACTTAACAATCAATTTTATCAGATAAGGTCCTTCGTCAGAGTCGGGTCTCAACCCTTTTAATTATTGCTCCGACAGCTGGCTCCAACCCTCCTACTCATCTTTCTTTTTACTTCTTCCATGGATATTTCAGGATCCATCTTTTTCATATATCCTAACAAATACAAATGCACACCTATGTAATTAAAATGACATACAAAATATTGTAATACAAACTGAAAGTTCTGCATAAGATCATCATTTTCAAACAAAGGAGCAGGCATACAGACAGGATTTTGATTTGAAAAGGCTATATTATTTCAAGAATAGAGAAGGTTTTTCTGTGAAGAAATTACAAAATATAAAGAAAATAATTGCATGGCTAGATATTGAAAGGCATACTGGTTGCAGCTAGAATATCTGCTAACCCCCAACAGATTTCTCATCCTAAATGTGGATGTGAAAGGAATGCTACATTATTGATACCTCTGTGCCATAGCCATACATATCAAGACCAGACAGGATTGAGGGTAATCTCTCATGTTATGTCCTATTAATCACCATGAGCTGTCATCGCCATCTTCTTGAAGAAAATGAGAACTGAAAAATCTTTCTATCCTAAGAAAGTAAACAGAAGTGGCTGACAATCCAATGCTATGTTGATAAACATTAAAATCCTCCAATCTAATGACATAACAGCCTTCTTCCTTAATCAAACATCAAAACATCAGAGCTATTCAGGGTATGTTCTTAGGCA
This sequence comes from Atalantia buxifolia, assembly GCA_030444775.1. Lineage (NCBI taxonomy): Eukaryota > Viridiplantae > Streptophyta > Magnoliopsida > Sapindales > Rutaceae > Atalantia > Atalantia buxifolia. The sequence continues at coordinate 28,646,727 of CM059832.1, read as the reverse complement.
CTCTCATGGCATTAAAGGATTTACAAATCCATCTTTCAGAGTTCAGAATCTGGAACAAGTCTGTTACTTGACTACATTTTTCCCCTTCATGCCTAAGCACTTAGAACTTTCTATTTGTTTGATTCACTCTAAAATCAATGTTATCCAAGCATGACAATTAGGTGGAAAGAACTGGAAGAGAAAAAAGGGGAAGAAGGAGTTAGATCATGTAATAAAAGTTTTTCTCAAAAGGATGAAATATTTCCTAATGTAAAAGCCACTTTCGAACTTTCCCACCTCCTTATCCCAATGTCTGAAAGAAATATACATTAGGTTCGAGAGAAATTTACTACAGAACTTGCATGTCATAGTAACTATCAACTTGTTTTATACTAACACCTGATAACAAACAGATTTTAGTGATTTAGTCATGTGTAAAAATCAATTTCAGCATACATACATGTGGACACAACAAAAATCATGGTGTCAAGAAGGTGAAAGAAGTTGGAATTCAGAAACCCTTGTTATGGAGGAGAAGGGAAAAAAAAAAAAAAGAAGACACATCCGAACTAATCCATTCCAAAACCGGCAGTTAGCTGAGAAAAAAGTTTCTGATGGGTAACCACTACAACTCCTTCGAAAAGTCTGCTACATCAATTTTTTCCAACAAATTAGCAAAGCAAGTTAGAACACTGGATTGTATTTAGAGTTCTGTATAGGTTGAAAACATTAACCTGCGGATCCTTGACATCATGATAAAACGGAGATGCAGTATGGAAAACACCATCGCACCCATCAACAACTGAATCATAAGATCCTTCTTCCAAAAGGTTTGCCTTAAACAACTGAAGTCTTTCCGAAGCTCCATCAAGTGCAAGTAAGTGTCCCGTCTTTTTTGGATCATCTGCAGAAAAATATAAACAGAATAAAATTAGCAATTTATTCCAGAAATAGCAAATTAGTGCCTACGAGATAAAATTATGCTATGAAAAAGTTTGAATAATTTCCAGGTCTCATATTCCCTGGAAAGAAGAATGCAAAAGTAATCCCAATCATTGCTTATCAATAAGGGACGAAAGAAGGGAAAAATAAAAACACATGTCAGCCAGTTTTGATAAACTATACATTCAGAAACTAGCAACTTCAGAGCGATAATATTTGTCTGTAAGTACAGCATAATGAAATAATTAGAAGAAAAAAATTTATATGTGCACTTGCAAGTTGACGCCCTCCCATTGAAGGTTAGGGACTTGCAAGAAAACTGATCCTCGAAACTGTTGGACCCTCACTGATTCTTGAAATCAGCAGCACTAATCTGATGGTAACATTTATAACTTTTGTAAACCTTCAAAGATCAAAGATAATCCATGTCTCCACTGGAGACAGCACCACTAATGACTAACAGAGCTGAATGGACAGGAAAAAGGAACATGTTTATCAGAGAGCAAAAAGAAATCATAACGACTATTCAATTTTGCCTCAACCAACCATGAATTTATCAATTTCTGGTAGCTCAGAGGCCGCGGTAAAGCATGACTTCAACCAGACATACCATATTGATACAGCATTCCAAAGCAGGGGAAAGAATTTAAATATGAAGTGATGGATATAATTAGGATTTTCTTTTCCTCAATGTTTCAATCTCGCTTACACAGCATGAAGATTTACTAAAGAAACTAGTGCCGAACGGTGTAAGTGCTTTTAGCCGTACAGGTAGACTATGTTTAAAGATCGACACACTAATGTGTAGAAAATGGAAATCTATAATGCAAATTTATTAAGAAAGTGTTCGACAATTGAGCTTTGACTCAAAACAAAATGGAAATGTATGATCTATCTCTATTTTGACTTGTCTTTGTCAAAATTAAATCTTCGCAATCTTCAAAGATAACAGAGCCTCCCATATGCATTTCTATGTTGATTCCAGGATATCAAACGAGTAAACATGATTCACTGGCATACAGAGGTACCAAACACACAAGTATTGAGAAATATCTCCATTAAATTCTTTTCACGTGTACACCTCAACCAATCATGAACAAGAAAAAGAACAAACAATTAAAAATTAAAAGTGTCCCTAAGATTAAATTGGATATATCAGGTAAGACCTCAATCAATCAATACATTCATAATTAAGATAAAAAAATAATGATGATGATAATAATAATAATAATAAGACAAAATCTTGATATAGGCATGCTCTACTTTTGCATGCATGAATACACATCACATTAATCCAAACAAATCATTCAGACAATGCACGAAACCATCAGAAAATTAAACCATAGAAATATTTTTTGATCATACACATTTACGCATAAATATTTTTTTAAAAAAATGAACGAGAATGAAAAGAAGTAAAAAACTGACTGGGATCACGAACAGAGGCCTTGACAGTATAGCCACGAGAAAGAAGAAGCTTGACAAGCCATGATGCTATGTAACCAGATGCTCCGGTCACGCACACGACCTTCCCCGCTGCTGCTGCACCGCTCATTTTCAGCCACTGATTCTTCGTAATCGTAACGTCTCGAAGTTTGCTTCGTTTTTCTTTTTACGCGTAACTGCGTAAGAGAATTGTCACTTTACGTAAAGTAGGTTGACATGGTGATATGTCGTTTAAACCTTCTGTTTAAGGAAATATTTAATTGGCTAATAACATTTAGCTCCCTAATCTTTTATGATTTCTAAGGAAGGTATAGGTTTTTTTCATTTTTATTAAGAGAAATTATAAACCGATTACCTGTTTTTTCAGCGTTTTTTAAAAATATATAATTTTTTTTTTCAGTGCTCTACCTAAAGTTAACATTTTTTTCATTAGTCCACCCTTGTTATAATACCGTTAGAACTTTACTGACATCATAAGTGTAAAATTATCATTTCACAACGACACAACGGTCAAAATAATATAATTTCAAGTGGATCGGAGTTCAGCCAAAAATAAAATTAAGAATTGTGTATTTTTAAAAAAAATTTAAAAAAAAGTGATCGGTGGATAATTTATCTTTTACATTTAAGAGTAAAAAAGTCATTTATACAATATTCCGTTAGTTTTCTTAACGGTTTGAAGACAGAGGTGGATAGGTGCAAAAATAACTTTAGGTAGAATTCAACCCAAAAAAAAGGTGTATTTTTTAAAAAGCCCTAAAAGAGGTGGTCAATAAATAATTTTTCTTTTATTAAAGAAGTCTCGAAATCTAATACAATTATGAAGACTCGCACTATTTTAAAATTTAGAAACAAGCGGCACTGTATGTATATTTTTCAATTTTCATCACAAATGCATTCCATGCTTTTAACTAATGCAAATTGAAGAAATTTATTCGACAGTCACTGCTAATCTCTTTTAATATTAGATCGACTATTGGTTTTTTTTTTTTTAAATGATCGTTGGCTTTATTTTTTTATGTTATTTGTACAACCCCTAGTATTGATCAGTGCTCTTGGAGCTTAAGGTCTCAACCTACTTGCTTATGACCTTTTTTTTCCCTTGTAGACATAATATATGGAATTATTTGCATAAATAAATGGGTTTTAAATGAAATTAGGGTCCAGCTACATTAGAACATCTCTAATGCAAGGCAGCCAACAGAACTGTCAGGTGCATGTTATTACAATCGTTTCGAATTCTTGTCTATGCATCCGATGGTTAATTTGGTTGCTTTACCTTAAAGATGCTCCAACATAACTGTTGACATAAAATTATAATAATTTTCTCTAATATAATCTTAAAATATTATCATATAATTAATTTTTACATTGGTTCTAAGGTAGCAGAGCGGAGGCATATGGAGACTGGAGGAGGCAAGGTGCCCGTGGATTTTGAAAAACTTTTCAAATCTTTTAAATGAAATATTAAAATGTGAGTATAAAAAGACTTTATTAACCCTTGCATACTTGATATATAAATTTTATATATAGGATGAAAATGTGATTCTATATTTTGTGAAGTAAAGTGAAAATGGCCCGTGCACTCCTATGAAAAGCACCAGTGAATCCCATGAAAATAAATGCAAAAGATTTGCCAAAGATTATTTTTTGCGAGTCGATTAGTACTAATTTTAATGCATGAAATAATTATCGATAGGCCTTTGATCCAATGAGAGAAGCCTTACACTTACAATTAAGGATGGTAAAATTCAGATCCGGATTCGGATGTAGGTGCATCCGGATTCGGATCCGGATTGATATTTTTGCATCCGGATGCGGGTAAAATCTGCAAGGATTGCGGGTGGATATTCCGGATCCACAAAAATTAAAATTCAATAATTAAAAATATAATTTAAATTTCAGCAATTTACCTAATAATATTAAATAAAATCCAATCATAATTCAACAATCAACAATTTAATATTTAGAATAACATACAATGCCATAAAGTCATAAATAAAAATACCACAATATAAATGAAACATCAAGAATAACATAAATTTAAATCTAACAACACCACAAATCCACAAACAAAATTATAAAAAAACCATAAATCCACATAAAATAATGTGGATCCCAATATATTTCTTAATTTAATTTAACTTCTATATTTTTTAATTAATCCTATTATGTTTTTTCATTTAACTTATATATTTTTTAGTTAATTTTAATCTAATAAATAATTTAATTAAAAAATAAAGTAGATCCCAACAATTTCTTAATTTAATTTAACTTCTATATTTTTTAATTAATCCTATTTTTTATTTAACGTATATATTTTTTCATTTAATTTTAATTTAATAAATAATTAAATTAAAAAATAATATGGATTCTAATATATTTTTAATTTAATTTTAATTTTAATTTAATAAATAATTAAATTAAAAAATAATATGGATTCTAATATATTTTTTAATTTAATTTAACTTCTATATTTTTTTAATTAGTCCTACTATGTTTTTTTCATTTTACTTATATATTTTTTATTTAATTTTAATTTAATAAATTATTTAATTAAAAAATAATGCGGATCCGGATATCCGGTTTTCCGGATGCATTGGCATCCGGATCCGGATCCGCACGGATCTTAGTTTTAAGGATCTGGATCCATATTTTTTAATATACGGATCCGGATCTTCCGGATCTTTGCGGATCCGGATAGTTTTGCCAACCCTACTTACAATGTTAAGTGCTGGGTTTGAGCCTCCATAAGAGTTTTATGGAAGTTAGTTTAAATACTCTCTTAATTATTAACTAATTGAGTGAAAACAGTCTCTTATCTTATAAAATGTAACTAAAGTAAGCATCTCTCGAATATTAGAGAGGGTTTAAAGTATTTGGACAAGTGATTTAATGTGTTCATGTATGGCGGTGATCCCAGTTATATATTATGATTATAAACTGAAGAGTACCATAAAGTGATAAATCATCCAGTTGTATATTGTGATTGTAAATTGAAGAGTACCATAAAGTGATAAAACTGTCATTACCGCAGGAGCCTGAGGCAAAGGCTTATGCAAATTCAGGGCAACATAAATTGGGAGCACCACCAGCTACTACATGACCACTGGGAGCTGAATAAGACAAGAAGAGACCGTGGCCTTAATTCTCAATAATTGAAGAGTTAAATTTCAAGGGGACTTCGTAGTAGGCATTACCCCTCAATAAAAGTATACTGCTGAGATAAACAACAACATAAAAATAAAAATAAAAATAGAGCAGCATTTTAAGAGAACTTGTAGCTTGAATATATACTATAGTCAAGTTTAATTTTTTTGAAATGTAACAAAAATCTTGCTGAGGCCTGACGCTCAGTCTAATGCTTACAGTCGCACACAAAAGACTCAAGCTCTTCAACCTTAAGAATGAGACTAAGAAATGACTAATACTAAACAAAGGAGTGGTTCAATTTACACAAAAATAAAGAAAATTTCCTTCCTAGTTTATATTTTAAGGTTTAGTAGTTAATAAATTTTTTTTTGAATCAATGATTTAATGCACATGTCCGTGTTATGAGCTTGTATCATCTTTTTGAATTGCTTAATTGTCAATCGTGAAATCGAATGTTGTGAATAATCTTTCCATACCATACAAATTTTAGTACGTCGACTTGGATTCTCTTTGCAAGACAAAGAACAAAAGCAACCAGTCCATTTGAGCCTGCATACACAGATTTTGATTCTCTGTACATGAGTAAGAACAAACACGATATCCTACGATGATGATGTAAACTTTGTTAAGATTCCTGTTTGGACAAATAATAATATTTGTGATTTTCTGGTCATGTATTGTCATTTTAACAATCAGCATCTCTTGCGTGTGTTGGGACAAAACCTCAAACGAACGAAAATGAAATAAGACAAAATGTGGAATACACTGGAAGATTTTGAATTTAGAAGTAAAGGACGTCAAACAAAAATCTAATTTTATCATTGACAGAGATTATTAAAATGCATAGGAAACGTCCCTATTGAATAATTAAATACATTCCTCTAAGTAAATCCAAATAAGGAAAATAAATCACGCTTCGATAAAATATTAAATATTACTCTAACAAGAAAAAAGGTAAAAATTAAAAAGCATTCTTAAATTTTTTTTTATATTTTATTTTATCTTGCCCAACATCACTTAGCTAGCGTATTTGACTGAAACTAAATGTTAAAATGTGAATACTATGCTTGTTTATTAGAGGATGGCTTCATAACTCAACTGATTTATTCCAATGAGGTATATTCATATATGCATTAAATAAATTTATATAATAATTTATTTTTAAATTTATGGAAAATTATCAACTACTTCATGATATGCCATTTTATTATAGAAGTAGATATTATAGAAGTAGATATTATTGGGGAGACGTTTTACTTCTAGGTGGCCTCTCTATGTTAAGAGTGCTTGCGATAAGTGGTCACTATACAAGAATTAATAGACTGGTCTTCAAGGGCGTGGTCAGGTTGGTTACAGTACAGTTGTAATCTCTACCAAAATCTGGGTTCAATTCTTGGGGCGATAAGGGGGTAAAAACTGTATTTGGGCTTGGCCACCCCCTTACCTTTAAAAAAAAACTAATAGAATGATAATTAAATTTTAACCATAAATTAAGATATGTAGAATGTACTCGTAGAATTTACAACTCAAATCAATATCTTAAATGTACACATAATACATGATTTTTAAACATTCATAATTAAGATCGACATTGAATTTAAATTCTTCCTTCTTGAATATTCATTTTTTTATGTTAAGAATTTAAATCTATTTTAAGAAGTGTGGGAAAATTTAAGGCCTAGATAAATTAATTATCCTAATTAATTAATTAATTCTAAAATCACTGTTAACATATTACTATTCATACAATACTGTTTATAATTCACTATTCATATGATATTTTCAATGAGTTACAGTCCACAATTATTGTTCGTCATAACTATTTATAATATTGTTCATTTTACTGTTTATTCACAATAAATTTATCAAATATGCTAGAAACAGTAAAATGCACAAAAAACATACAGAGGATTGTACATTGTTCAGAGCATAATCTTATGCACATGAGGCCATGCCTAGTGTTACAGCCTAAAGAAAATAGCCTTGTGACACCTAGACATTAATCAATTTACTAAGTAATGAAAAATTACAACTTATTAGAATGTTACATAATTTTAAACTCCCTCTTACTTTTACTGTCACTTTGTTCAATCTGACGTAGTCGACCTTATTTAGTGAGCACCACTCATCTTCAATTATATTCACTGGTCCCTGAGATCCTTTTAACAAACAAACAAATCCTTCAATTTGAAGAGAAAAAAAATATCAAAGAATGCCTAATGAAAGACTTGATATGAAGAAGATTCAAAAGCTAAACCTTCATAGGAATATGAAACATCATATGTTGCAACATCATATGCAGCTAAGGTAGATTTTCTTCTCTAATATGATATGTCTTTTTCAATCTTTAATGTGTGAAATATTGCCCTTGGGTGTAATATTTCAATCGAACCCTAGTAGAGGAGTAATAGGATATACTTCCTCAAGAGTCCAAAATTCTATAAGTATTTGATATATATACCAATGTAGTATTCATTTTTGTTTGGATACTTTGATATCAAATCTTGTATGCCCTCCAATTACTTCTTTATACCTCTAAAACTATTCTTCAATATATCACATAATCTAATCTAATAAATACTCAAGACTAAACAAATGCCAAATACAAGAAACAATAAATTACAATATTATTGATATGATGATGCCAATAATAAAAACCCTAGTATTTTATTTTCAAAATCCAAAAAGTTGCTAACACATGTAATTAAATTATTTTTGTAATTTGTAGAGATAGCCAATGGGTTGGGCGGTAAGTGGCACAGGGCACATGTCCGTACGACATGACACAAGTATGTTTTGATGAGGCATCCGACAGGCACGGCATGCACGCAAGCTACACTAGGCTGAGAAATTTAGGCAGGCTGGGCCTCAAAAGCACGGCACGGTTGGAGATGAGCTAATGCGTGCATGTTTATTAAGAAGCTCACAATAAACACATTTCATTGGTAGACTATCGTGCAGTCCACGAGCCATTAATAGCATGCGGACTAAAGTATATCAAAGTATAATTTTTTAATGAAAAACAAACTCAAAATGTTATGACTTTACAAATAACTTGAAATTGAATATTTTAATATATTTTTTTGGCGTAGGTTTTTTAGAATTAATTTAAGTCTTAGTTTAAAAAAAAGTATTTAAATTATTTTATGTTAATAATTTATTAAATAAATAAATGATATCATGATTTTAATAAATAAAATTATAAATATCATAATTTTATAAATGATAAATCTAAACTTTTAGGACTACAAAATTTCATTTATGAAATTATAAATTAATCAAAGAAGATATGTTTCATTTGTGAATGAAATATTTTTTAAATTTACACAAAAAAAAATCATGAACAATTAAAAGTTGCATTTTCATTCAATAGAAATTAGGTGTAATTTGCATCACTGCAATTAACAAAGATCCCAACTAGGTTGTTATAATTGAGGATCCCCCTAAATTACATGCATGTACCATGCAACCCTCTCATATAAATAGTAATTATTTACTATTTATGTGAGAGAATTGTATGGTACATGCATATAACTTAGCATTAGCCTATAATTAATATCTTATAATTGTAACTTCTTATAATCATGAACAATTAAAAGTTGCATCTTCATTCAATAGAAATTAGGTGTAATTTGCATCACTGCAATTAACAACGATCCCAACTAGGTTGTTATAATTGAGGATCCCCCTAATTATATATATAAATATAAATAGTAATTATTTACTATTTATGTGAGAGAATTGTATGGTACATGCATATAACTTAGCATTAACCTATAATTAATATCTTATAATTGTAACTTCTTATAATCGTTATTCTAGGATTGTAATTCCGGCCCATTTACAAGGTGGGTTGTGTCGTGCTAGAACGGTTCGTTGGCTATCTTTAGTAATTACTCTATTCCGATAATATTAATTTTTTTTTAGCAATCATATTTTTATTAAAAAAATGATAGTTATTCAGTTTCGACACAAAGAAATTGCATAATTATTATTACTAGGTGAGATATTTTCCGATTTCTTTAAATCAAGTCAGTCGAGGCTGGACACCAACTTTCAAGCTTAATGTCAGACACAGTGAAAGGGGACGGCACCTCACTATTTCGAAACTGCTGATGTGGATGGCAGCAGCATCACATCATGTACTGTCAATTTGAAATCAATTGCATCCATTATATATCAGGGTCCAGCTATGTTACACTTACAATACCACTTTTTTTTTTTTTTTGAGAAATTTTTGTATATCCTCTCCCACTTATTTTTATTTAATATTTATTTCACAAGTATTAAATTAATTTTTACCTGTATTCAAAGGTATATTTTGATCAATACCTTATACTATATCATATTTACAAATTTTTTTAATTTAATGTTGCACCTATATCACAATCTCTCTTTTTATTATTTTCAAATTGGACCATTGAGATTTTTAATTTAAAACTTTACATTCTTTTTTAATTATAATTTTTTTAAACATCAGGGTATTTTTTACATTCATTATTAAATTTCATTTAATAATTTACACTCTTTTATTTCAATTTTTTTATAAATATTATGATACTTTTTTTCTTACATTTATAACAAATTATGTAATTCAAATGGTTCTGTTACAAAAAGTATTATAATTTTTTATACTCTTACTTTTATCATGTTATCTAATTCAAGTATTCTTATCTTATGGATGCATTTGATTCATCATTATATGTTGCATTATGTTGTATTGATTAGACTTTATCACATTAAGTTGTATTAAGTTATAATTTAGTCAAATATTTTATGTAGTATTAATTAATATTATATTAATAAAAAAATTATTATAATATATGAAGGACAAAAAATCCTTTGATAGTCTAGTAAAAAGTCCTTCAATAGTCCAATTTATAATTTAAATAAGCTAAAGGTTCGAATTATACCTGATCATTCTTTGTAAGTGAAGTTGTTTTTTTGTTCTTGACTCAAGCGCGTACCCAATTGTTCTTGGCTATATTTGACCTCTAGGTTCGTGATTTTGTTAGTAATCACATATCATTCACTGCTATATTTTTGGATAAGGTCAATAATATTTTCTAAGTTTTGTATAGCTTATCACGTAGTTCTTCATGTAACCATATACTTGTTTTTCCATGGTCTGGATCTAGAGTAATTTTATTTATTCTTGGATATATTTTGCAATAATTATAGACACATGGTGTATTGTAAGTTGCTACATATTTTAGCGCTTACAGTATATATTTAGTAATATCATTTAAATTTATTAATAAAAGAAATTTCAGTAATTAGTAGATATAATTATTATTATCGGAAAATAGTAATTATGATAATTTAATTTGATCATCAACTACTATATCAATTTGATAGCTAAATTTATGCAAACAATGGGGCAAATCTTGGTGTCGGTGTTATCATTACTACTATTAATTACAATCCTATGTGAAGCTAGAAAATATAAATTTAAATTAGCTTGTGTTTCTTCTTTCTTTTGATCGATAGTCTATTTCTACTTTATTCACTAATATTATATCCGAACAAAAGAAGAATTAAGAATTGCATATTCACAAGGGTTGGAATTACCATTGATTTTGCAATGAATTTTTATTATTAATTTGATTGTCTATATATAAAGACAATGGATTTGGTGTTAATTGGTTGAAATTGCAGTGTGTTTTCTATTTTTATATATTGGAAGAGATTCTTATGTCACCTACTTTTTCTCTTTTAATTAGTTATTGTAAATAAAAGTAATCATCTTTAAATGGGTGTTAAATTAATTTTATGTAATGTGGATTGATATTATATTATTAAAAAATTTTATTATTATATATAAAGGGTAAAAATTTTTACTAAATTATAGTTTAAAAAGTAAAGTAAATTTATTAAGCTAAAAAAATACCCATCCTTTGGCGAAGAGCTTGCACCAAAGCCAGGTATCAAATCATCGTAACCAGACCAACTTCATTTTGCTTTGGAATTTTCGAATTCAAATCAGCTCCAGCACTAAAACCACCCAACAAATCATCAACTGAATCACTCTTCTAGTGGCGAAACAAACTACCCAGAGACGTCATCGATTTTTGGCCATCTTCAGCCCAAAAAAATTATCGTCGTCATCATCATATGTATAAGTATTAGAACCCGAAATCCCGATACCATGAATGTAGAACTATAATTCAAAGACGAGCCATTACTGTAATTGTTTGCAAAAGTTTGAAATTGACAAAAAGGTTCATCGCATCTGCCTTCAAATTCCTTGTTACCAGCGTTCAATTGAAAGAGATTATCACAGGGAAAGCTCCCACTAAATGAATTTTGATTTTGGCTATATGATGAGGGTTTCAAGCTGGAATTCAAAGAGAAACTACGGGTTGTGCAATTCAAGGTGGGTTGTTTTGATGCAGCCATTGGAAATATGAAATAATGTAAGGTGCTAACTAAAATATACTTATGGATGTAGGTAAAAATGAGTTTAATACTTACCAAACAAATGTTAAATAAAATGAGAGGAAGGGGTTGTACGAAAATTTGTCATAAAAGACAAAAAAAAGTGGTATAATACAACTGTTGTAACATAATTAAACCCTATATATCAACTTCAAAAGTTTCATATAAAAACGTTGATGTTTGTATTACAATAAAAATCTTATTGATTTTTATTTAATCCTGCCTATATATAAGAGAAATGTCTACCTTTATTGACCTTAGCTAATTATATCATTAGGAAGGATGTATGAGTCCTAATATATGCTACGACTTGCAGTTGGCTCTCATAGGCTTCAACATAAAAAATCATTAGTGTATTAATTGACAACTTTTGTGAAATAAAATCATTAGCATTCAGCTAGCTCTAACTTCCATATATAAGTGAGCAAGTCATAGAGGCGTATCAACATCTCTCTAAAATTACATTTATTTGTACACTAATTTATAACTATTAGATTTAAAACATTTTGACAGTCAAAATTTTGAAAAATTATAACATAAAGATTTAATAACAACAATAATTTTCTTTCTTTCTTTTTCCCCATCAATTTCCTTATAAAATAAGATTTCTCCCTTCTAAGTTTATTCAGTAATTTTTTTCCCCATTCTTCTCTTCTCATCACTAAGCGTCTAAATTTACCCATCGAATATATCATAAAAAAATCCACAAACGAGAATAGCTTGCTTAGTCATGAATGCTATTGCACACCAAGAACATATCTATCATTAAATCGTACAAGAATAAATATTTGATTTCTTGAGTTAAGTTGGTATTCTTACATCATGTTTATTGTAAGTAACTATTGCTTATCGATTCAATGATTTTCTTTAATATTGAACAGAGAAATCAAGAGGGAGAAAGAGTAATTATTTTTCTTAAATTGAGTAAATCCGTTCTATTTCTTCTTTGCTTGTCACTTGGTCATCACCATTTCCACCCACAATCTTAAGAGTAGTTTTGATTTGATTCTGATGAGAAAAAACCACAATTAACGAAGAGGGAAAAAAATAGAAGTGATACAATATTGGTGAAGGAGAGATAATAATTACCAAAGAAGCAAAATCTTAATTAAAGATTTATTAAGTCCTACAAAATCTTGGCCGTTCATATTTATTAAAGGGTTAATTCTGCCCTGCCCCCAAATGTTTCAACATTTTCCACCCTACACCCAAATCCATTAATTTGACTTATTCTAATGATCAAAGGGCAAATTTGGAAGTTCATGCCCTAAATATTATTCGATGATGATAAATTAAATTTATTTGATAAGTTAATTGATGGGATTATTATTAATTACTTTTAATTAAAATTTCTTAACGTAAGTATCAATTATTGGATTAGCATTTTTTCTCATTTAATTCTTTTCTAATTCAAGATAAGGGGCATTTCAGACATTTAATTAAATTTCAAATAGATCCATTAAAAATGATGGTCAAATTAACGGAATTGGGTGTGGGGTGGAAATTGTTGAAACATTTGAGTGCGCGGTGGAAAAATGTTGAAATATTTGGGGATTGGGTGGAAATAACCCTTTATTAAATCTAATGGTTATAAGAAAAATATGTGTAATTTAAGGGGGCTACTGATCCTCCTCCATATATGTATCTGTATATGTATACACTAATTATTTTTCCTTTCCTTTAAAATTAAGTATAAGTGTCTACAAACATGCCTTAATTTAAAAAAGGGGAAGGTGTAAAAATTTTAGAAGATGTATAGACCATAAATATACTTTTAATGGGTTGGTGTATTTGAGTGAATCATTCTACAAGAGTTGTGGATTTTGTGAAGACAACTTTTTATCAAATGTACAAATAAATGTCAGGGAAAAAGAGTGAAACCTCTTATTGTTTGACTAAACTAATTAAAACCCACCTAATGTTTTAAAACACATCTAAATCTCCTTGTATGTTAAATTTTTTGTTGATATACTATTTTACTTTTGGTAGTTGTTTGTTATTGAGAATATGAATACCTTTATTAATAGTTTAATTAACTGAATAATTCTTTATCATAGTTGATGGAAAATCTAAATTTAAAATTATAAAAAAAATAGAATTGTCATAATTTTTCAATTAATTCTGAATTTTTCCTTACTTTTTTTAATGATTTTGAATTTAATTTTGAATTAATTAGAATTAAATAATTATTTAATTAATTAAATAATTAAGGTACTCATATTCCCAACATCAAACAACGATTAAGTGTAAAATGATAATATCAAAAAAAAAATTGAAACTTAGGGAAGTCTAAATGTATTTTAAAATATTAACGGTTTTTAATTAATTTAGCCACATAACAAGAATGTCGCATTTTTCCCATATGTGTGTCAAAAGGCAGACCGCATGTATGGTTGGTTAGACCACTAATGGATTAAGAAAAGATGATTCTATCATTATGTTTCTGGTGGGAAAACAAACCAAAATTTCCACGTGCAATAAATGCTTGATGTCGTACTCATTGACAATAGCCATATTCATACTAGTTGACTCCAGACATGCAGAACCGCACAATCAGAAATAATAAAAGTGAGTATGACATTTGATAGGATAAGACTGTAGTGTAATTGTGTTATTGTGTTACAGTTATACTTAATTATTAAATTTATTTAAATTTAAGTATACCTTACTCATTTAAGTGGATCTAACGGTTAGTATAATTGTGGTACGGTACTACAGTTACATTGTAGCCGGATCTCATTTTATGATCAAAAGTAAAAGATTCATAGTACTGTAGATTTAATTATAATCTAATCGTAATGTTAAAAAATTATATATAAAATTTTGCTTACTATTGAATCTAAATCACTATCATACTATTATTTTTTGAATGCTCTTATTGAATATTTTGATTTGGGTAAGGAGAAAAACGAAATCTCAAAGGAATTCCAATCTTTCCTCAAATTACGAGTGCAAAATAAGCTCTTACGCCAATTAATAAGATTTAACCTTATATATATATATAGTGCGGCGTTCTTATTTTTTCATGCAGACACGTTGTTAGGACGTGCAATTTTTATGTTATTAAATTACATAATTTTATAGTGTATTAAAAATTAACTTTATTAAACTGCATGATTTAATAACATGTCTATATTAAAAAAAAAAGGGTGTCCACACCTAAAAATAATCCTACACACACATGCACGCGCGCGCGCACATGTACATACACATGCAAACACACACATTTCAATAAAATATCAATTACTATCTTGTTAAATAATAAACATAAAAATTGGATCAACACTAAATCACAAATTCGATAACACCCTAAGATGTTTCACTAGTTAAAACGAGTTGGTAGTACACATAATTTAGTTGTTTGCAGTAGATAGACTCTTGTACTTGTTAAAATTAAAAAATTGAATCAAGAAGTCCTTTGATATTTAGTTTAGGAAATTTTAGATTAACTTTTGTGAATTGATTATCTTCAAAGGATAATTTTATCTCCACCTCATAGTTTTCAGAAAAATAATTACGAAAAGTAATTTGAAATAAAAATTTAAATAAAAAAGAACTTTGGAGAATTAATTAATTAAATTTATCTTATTTTACTTTTTTGTGACTTAGATATTTTTATTATACTTGATTATAAAGATTGCTTAGGCATAAGTTTAAATTGATTATTTTACACTTATAAAGTAAAACTACTAAGAATTTATTTTAACTTCAATATTTTTCTAATTTTATACTAAATTCTTTGTTTCTAATATTACTTTATTAGTATGATTATTAAACTTTAATTAAACTAACACAATTTTTTTATTGCACAATACTTGTATAAATTATTGGGCTGTCAAATTAAACCATTTTCATGTAATGGTAGTGAAAATAATAACTAGATTTCATTTAAAAATATTATATCCACATAATTAAATACATAAATTATTAACTAAAATAACTTATGTTTATTAAGGCAATTTGGTTATTTTATATCATAATGATATATTAGTAAAATAAAACTTATATTGAAATTTATGATCAAAGATAGAAAAAAAAACCTAAGATAAAAATTAATAGAAGGATTTAATTGATTAGATGTATGGTGTATCAATATACAGCAGATCGAACTCATTAATGATCTTTTTAATGTACACCCCCTTCTCCCGCATTATCTATCCATTGATCAAGCTTGACCTTGATAAGATGTATGGTGTATCAATATACAGCAGATCGAACTCATTAATGATCTTTTTAATGTACACCAACGGTGTTTCTAATTATAAAAAAACGATGCATTTATTCAAATGAAAATATAAAATAATAGCATCCAGGCTAAGAGATATTTAATACTTGTTATGGATTTATTGTGCTTCTAATTATAAAAATCTGCATTTATTCAAATAAAAGCTCCAGTAGTTGTATACTTGTTATGGATTTATTGCTGCAATATACTTTTTTCGGATTACCCACCAAAACGACCATTTCATTTATAAATTTCTGTAAATTTATGCACCTGTTTTTTATTTTTTAAAACTAATATCTAGGATATCCATCTACCATAATTTCCACGAATTTTTGTGGGGCACTGGATATTAGTGTTAAGAAATTAATGGGTGAAGCAGACATGCAGCTAAAATGAATTTGGAAGAAAATAAAGAACAAGCACAAAAAGGACACCAGGAAATTATGTGGTTCGGCTTTTAACCTACGTCCACGGGCGAAGACAGAAGGAAAATATTTCACTAGTGAAAAGAGGGTGAAAAGAAATTACAAGTATTGTGGTATTTTAGCTCACTTCCCAAAACCCCAATACACCCAAACCCTCAAATCACTAAAACTAGAGCTTTTATTATTTAAGCTCTGCAACTCTCTACTCTACATGAATTGCTTCTTACAAATTGGAATGATTAAATGAAGGAATGAGCCCCTCTATTTATAGCAAAAATCTTGGCTACTATTTACGTATTTTTTTTTAATTATTTTTCAAAATTCAAAGTTCAAAGTTTGAAATTCAAACTTTGAATATCTAGAATTTTGAATTTGATATTCAAAATTTGGATGTCTAAAAAAGGCACCAATCTTGACATTCTCCTACTTGGAGATTTGATTGAGAATCAATCAATTTCCACACCATCCTTTCTGCTTCGCCATTGTCATGTTGCCTACGTTTCTGCTAGGCCACAAGAGGATGTGCTCCATCCTTATAAGTATTTATCGGCTTGGTCAAAACATCTGCTAGGTTCTCCTTCGTATGGATTTTCTGCAAATCGACACTTCCATCTTTCACTACTTCTCGAACGAAGTGATACTGAACTCCTATGTGCTTTGTCCTGGAATGAAAGGCTGGATTTCTTGCAATATGCAAGGCACTCTGACTGTCGCAAGGCACTTTGACTGTCACAAAGCATAGAAATTTTCTGTTGTTTGTGCCCAAGCTCTTCCAATAACCTTTGTATCCAAATAGCTTCCTTGCAAGCTTGTGTAGCTGTCATGTATTCTGCTTCTATTGTAGATAAAGCCACAACGGTCTGCAATTTTGAAACCCAGCTTACAGCTGCTCCTGCAAATGTAAACACATAGTCAGTAGTGGATTTCTTTTTATCAAGATCTCCTGCAAAATCTGAATCTACATAGTCCCTGACAGTAAACTCTGATCCTCCATAACATAATGCAACATCTGAGGTTCCTCTGATGTATCTCTCTGATGTATCTCAGAATCCTCTTCACAGCTATCCAATGCTCTCCACTAGGATTCGCCATGTATCGACTAATTGCTCCCACTGCTTGTGCAATGTCTGGTCTAGTACATATCATAGCGAACATCAAACTTCTCACTGCTGGTGTATATGGTACTCGAGACATCTCTCTCCTCTCTGCTTTATTGCTAGGACACATACTTGAGAATAATTTGAAATTAATAGGAAGTGGGGTAGAAATTGACTTACAATCTTACATGTTGAAGCACCGCAAGATTTTCTTCAAGTAATTCTTCTGTGAAAGCCAAATCTTCCTGTTATTTCTATCTCGGTGAATTTGCATTCCTAGAATCTTGTTTGCTGGTTCTAAATCCTTCATTTCAAACTCCCTAGCCAACTGTGCCTTCAATTCTTAGAATCGATCTTTATTGGGGCCTGCTATCAACATGTCATCCACGTACAACAGTAAAATGATAAAATCATTATCTTCAAAGCTCTTGTAATATGCACAATGGTCTGAACTGAGTCTGTTGTATCCAAGGCTCATTATGAAGGAATCAAATCTCTTATACCAATACCTTGGTGCCTGTTTGAGACCGTATAAAGATTTGTTCAACCTACAAACCAAGTTCTCATTTCCTATTTCTGCAAAACCTTCTGGTTGGTGCATATATATTTTTTCTTCAAGCTCTCCATGAAGAAATGTAGTTTTCACATCTAACTGTTAAAGATGTATGTCAAATATAGCACACATTGCCATGACTATTCTGACTGTTGTGAGTCGAACCATCGGCGAAAATATCTCGTTGAAGTCAATACCTTCTTTCTGAGCATATCCTTTCACCATCAATCTTGCACGATACTGCTCCACTTGGTCATTGCTATTACGCTTGATCTTGTAGACCCATTTGTTACCAATGGCTTTTCTTTCATGTGGTAGTGGTACAAGTTCCCATGTCTTATTCTTGTGTAGAGCTTCAATTTCTTCCAGCATTGCTGTCATCCATAAAGCAACATCTGAGCAGTTTAAAACTTCATAGAAAGTTGATGGTTCTCCATCCTCTGTTAGAAGACAGTACGCAACATTGATCTCTGTGACATACTCTGAATGCCATGTTGGCGGTCGTCTCTCACGAGTTGACCGACGAACTTCTGAAGCCTCAAACTCGGCTGGTTGTTGTTCCTCATGCTCTGGTGCTGCTTCAGAAGAATCTGAATCTTCTGGATTATTTTCTACAAATACCGGGACAGTCTTTGACTTTTCTTTTATAGTGTCATTATCTTTATCTTTCCTTTGCAGTTGGTCTTCTACCAAAATAACATCTCTGCTGATGACGATCTTGTGGGCAATGGGGTCTCACAGACGATACCCCTTAACTCCATCAGCATATCCGAAGAAAATACATCTTCTAGATTTTGAATCCAGCTTTGTTCTTTCTTGGGCATTGTACATCACGTACACAGAACATCCAAATGTATGTAGGTGAGAGTAATTTGTTGGCTTTCCAGTCCACATCTCCATCGCTGTCTTCAGCCTAATTGCTGTAGATGGCGATCGATTTACTGTATAACATACATTTTTGGCTGTTTCTACCCAAAATAAATTAGGTAGACCCGTAGTCCTTAACATAGCTCTTATCCATTCTGTAAGAGTTCTGTTCATCCGCTCTGCCACTCCATTTTGTTGAGGAGTGTATGCCACTGTGAACTGCATCTGTATACCTTCTTGCTTATAGAAAGCAAGAAACTCACCGTTTGTATACTCTCCATCTTTATCTGTCCTCAAACACTTGATCTTTTTCCCGGATTCAAGTTCAACCCGTGCTTTGTACTGTTTAAACACTGGAAACACATCTAACTTTTTCTTAATTGGATACACCCAACATCTCCTGCAATAATCATCAATGAAAGTCACCATATACTTTGCACCTCCCATGGATATGTCTGGTGATTCCCAAACATCAAAGTGAACTAAGTCTAGAATGCATTTACTTCTAACAATAGATCTACTAAACTTTAATCTATGCTGCTTACTTGTAACACAATGCTCGCAAAATGGTAAAATTACCGATTCGAGCCCTGGAAGCAATTTTTGCTCAGAGAGAATCTTCAAACCTTGTTCCGACATGTGGCCGAGTTTGAGATGTCGCATCATTATTGACTGTTCTCCGTTTGATGCAACACATGCATCTGCTTCTTGTAGTGTTTTTCCTTTAAGCATGAATAGATTAGCACTGATTTTATCTATCTTCATCAATACAAGCGCGCCTCTAGCAATCTTCATCATCCAATTTTCAACATGAGTTTTGCACCTATGACTATCTATTTGTCCCAGAGACAATAGATTTTTCTTCAGGCCTTTGACATGTTGTACCTCATCAATTGTGCGAACTGTACCATCAAATATTTTGATTTTGATAGTACCAATACCAGCGATCTCCAAGGCATGATCATCTTCCATGTATACAGATTCTTTTGAGATAGGTTCATATGTGTGGAACCATTCTCTCCGAGAGGTCATGTGCCAGGTACATCTTGAGTCTATAAGCCAGACATCATATAGTCATTTTCTACCTTCTGAAACAGTTATTGCCTCGCTGTAGAGAATTTCGCCATCATCCGAGGTACTTGCTACACACCCCTGAGCATTTGATGACTTAGGTTCTTTGCCCTCTCTTCTCTTCTGGTTGTTCCAACACTCTTTTTTGACGTGCCCTTTCTTGCCACAGTTGTAGCTTTTAATATTTTTCTTACTTTTGGATTTTGATCTACTATGAGTGTGACTCCCACTGGGGCCACGTTCTATTGATCTCACTCTCGTCACCGATAATGCTTCTGCTTGTTGCGAACTTACTTGTCTGTCTTCCTTACTTTTCCGCCTGCTCTCCTCATTTAATACGGATGCTGCAACATCATCGAAAACTAGACTGTCCGTAGGATTGTTGTTCGTCAGGTTGATGATGAGTTCATCATACGAATCTGGTAGACTTTGAAGTAGAAGTTCTGCACGTTCATTTTCTTCTATTTTATGACCCAACGATGTGAGTTGTGAAAATAAAGTTCCGCCATTCAAAAGTATAGAGTTTCCTTTTCAAGAAGATTTTGTGAGAGTATCCCATATTTCCTTCGCTGTATTTTTCTACTCCACAGTAGATAACACTCCATTTGCAAATGCCATTCAAAGAATTGCATTGAGTTTCTCATTCCAAGATTTTGTTGTGTAGTGATTTTTCCTCGCCATCATCTTCATTTTGTGAGAAATTGTATCTTCTCAATTTCATATTTCCTATTTATAAAGGAGAAAATCGTCATTTTGTATTTTTCTCCTCTAATTTTATTTATTTAAGTCCACCGGATAACATTTTAATTAAGTTTTTATGTATTTTAGGCATCAGGTCATTTCAGGTGTAGATCAAAAAGTTCTTAAAAGGAGCATAAAAGGAAAAATTGCATTGCCATGTATCTCATTCCACTTGTCAATCCGATGGCTATTCCATATATATAAAAGCCTTTCTCTAATTGAGACACCCTAATCCATTATTTTTCCTCCATCTTGTATTTTCATCTTTTAATAAATTTCCATTTTACGAAAATTATTCTCGTTGAATTTTCTTTCAAACTTGGGTTTGAAGTCTACTTGTCACGCCATTTTGTTGATAAATTTATTTTCTCTTCCCCTCAATTTCTAGTTTTCGCCGATAAATAATAATCTTGTCTAGTTAATGAATAGTTATAAGTATGTGTGAAAATGCACATATTGAAAGTTCACAGAAAGATTCCCCATAATTTAATTTAGATATTAATAAGGAATATTTAGCGGTCCATCCCACTCCGATAAAACTTTATTCAATAATTCCCAATTTTTTAATTCGCCCAATTTAAATTCTAGCATCCTTTAAATCAATTTCATAGAAATCCAACCACCAACTTACAAAATTAATTCTACACACAATTAAAATCTCACACCACTACTCCACCATCGATCACCGATAAAATTCTTAGATCGCTCAACACTTTCTCGATCTTTTGTTGATGAATAGTGTACCACCGATTTGTGAAACAATACACACAAGAAATATGTGAATAGACCGTATAAACGTGAAAACCCGACTCCTTGAGGCTCTTATCGCCTTTGATGTAACTTCTAAAATACAATCAATAGCTTTGATACCACACCACTACTCCCCTTTGATGGGTGAAGAATTTGATGGGTGAAAATAGTACGCATAAAAATGAATTTGGAAGAAAATAAAGAACAAGCACAAAAAGGACACTCCAAAAAATTACGGGGTTTGATATCACTGTTAAGAATTTGATGGGTGAAGCAAATTTGATGGGTGAAGATAAGAAAAATATTTCAAAATAATTTGGAAGAAAATAAAGAAAAGCAAAAAATTCTGTGGTTAGTATTGTTTAAAATTTTAGCTCACTTCCCAAAACTCCAATACACCAAAACTCTCAAATCACTAAAAGTAGAGTTTTTATTATTTAAACTCTGCAACTCTCTGCTCTACAGGAATTGCTTCTTACAAATTAAAATGATTAAATGAGAGAATGAGCCCCTCTATTTATAGTCAAAATCTTAACTACTATTCACGTATTTTTTTTAAATTATTTTTTAAAATTTAAAATTCAAAGTTTGATATTCAAACTTTGATATTCAAACTTTGAATATCTAAAATTTTAAATTTAATATTTAAAATTTGAATATCTAGAAAAGACACCAATCTTGACAATTAGTGCTGTAAATTCTCCATTATAAGCCAATCCATTATGAACAAAAGTTATAGTGGTGACCCCCAAAGTTCTGAAAAAGAGAGCCACTTGCTGAGAGCGTGTGAGAGAATTGAGATGGTACGGGTACCACATCAACAACTCTTCCCTCTTAATAAATAAAAATCCATTAATTCTCATCCATTCGTTTCTTTTAATGTTAAAATTCATTAACTAATCACATATATTAAAATATAGGCGTAATGCAATAGTCTTTAAGCATTAGCACTGTTTAAACTCCATATTTTGCTTCTTAATTTATTCTAAGGTGTCTAACTACTGCGTAATTTTTAAATAGTTAAATTTGATTAATCGTTCGTGTTTAAATTTTAGTGAAATAACTTAGATAAAAAATTATAAATTGATTTGAACCTTACTCTTACCTCTAACTTCTATAGGATAAATAAAAAATATCTACCTCTTCTATCTTTTTAAAAGAATTAAGATATATTATCAGAACTCTCCCAAAATTTTGATGATCTTGTGCCATGTATTCATTGTTGATAGCATGTATGTTTAAAAAATAAATAAATAAATAAATAGAGACAACAAATTTCACTGACTAAACACCAATAATTGCTCCCTCATAATCATATTACTCTAATAATTGTGGGCACAAACAACATTCATGGCAAGCCAAATTACTTCTAGGGACTGATGAGAACGTATGCTTGAGATTTAATATTTTTTATAATCACGTCTACGGACCACCACCAATCACCCATTTTAATTTTATCCAAAAGAAGCTTTCGATGACCCTGATCTTTTTCAAAAGCCCTTAGTCTTATTGCCATGTAGCCTAAGGTATGAAATACATGTCACATTAGCTATACCTCAATATCTACGTCAACTGAGCCTATATGCAAACTGATAAGATAACTTATTGATTGTAGCTCGGTGCTGGTCATGCGTTATATGTATATAATGTAGTAGCTCGTACATCCATTTCACAGGCAGTACTTTCTGATCCTTTTCTTTCACTGATACACAAAATTGGAGGTGGTAAAAATATCTCTCTGGTCTAGATTTGAATCGTATTTGAGCGAGAGTTGTATTTTAGAGTTGTTATACTATCTATTTTAGATCGTTTGAGTATAATTGGATATTATTTAGTTCGGATATAAAACCAGATCAGTCTTAAACATTACTTAATAAATTCGTAACTCAAATTTTATTAAAAAAATATTATAAAATATATATTATTTTAAATATTTATATTTATTTGACTCATTTATTATACATATATAAAATTTTAAACACTTAAAATTTATATTTTCATATCAAATTTTATTAAAATAAATTTAAAATTTATAAAATTATAAAAAAATAAAATATATATACACATATAATATTAAAAAATATAAAATTACGATACCCAGATTAAAACTCGGCCAAAACCCAAATTCAGACCGATTACATTCGAACAAAACCCAAGATTCGGTCATTGAACTTTTGAACCCAAACCCAGACTGATTACATTCGGGCAAGACCCACGTTCCGATCATTACAATATCCGAACCCAGCTCGGGGTTTTACCATCCCTACACAAAACAACAGCTCAACGCCTCAACCACTATTAACCACGCATTGGTATGACGCAGTGGATGTAGCCAAAAGCTTCTTTAAGCCTCATTCGGGAAACGAGAACTTGTACATACATATCACATGCATTGACTTGGATCTTTCATGATATCTCTCTCTCTCTCCCTCCCGCGCAATCCTCACCCCCACAATTTGCTTAATTTTGGATTATCTCCTTCTTGTGAAATTCATGACTCACCACTCTCTCTTAATTTTGGATTGTCTCCTTCTTGTGAAATTCATAACTCACCATTCTCTCAAAAACCAGCAAGAAATCAAAAGAAAATTAAAACTCACCCATTAGAAAGAACCCATCAATGGCTCCTAATCTTTTATCTTTCAGCGGTCCTAAGGGTGTCTGTCCATTTCTCCCTCAACAATACAGATACTACATCAAGAAAGCCAAGACAAGTCTTCTTTACCTAAACAACCTCACTAATGTTTCATCACTAAACTCTAAAAACCTCCTCAAATGCTCATCCGTTTCAAATCTAAGCACTCCCCCGTTAGAGGAAACCTTAGTTTTTGATCATCAAGAAGAAGAAGAAGAAGAAGAAGAAGAAGAAGACGAAGAAGAAAAGGAGTTACATGAGATGTGGAAGGAAATTCAGGGTTGCAATGACTGGCAAGGACTATTAGACCCCATGAATTGCCATCTCCGAAAAGAAATCATTCGTTATGGCGAATTCTCACAAGCATGCTACGATTCTTTTGACTTCGATCCTCACTCCAAGTATTGTGGCACTTGCAAATATTCAGCAGCTAGTTTCTTCAAAAAGCTTGATATGGCTGATTATGGCTACCAAATTAGCAGGTATCTTTATGCGACCTCAAACATCAATCTTCCAAAATTTTTCCAAAAATCTAGGCTAAGTAGTGTGTGGAGCACTTATGCTAATTGGATGGGCTACATCGCCGTTACCACCGATGAAGAGGAGATAAAACGGCTGGGAAGAAGAGATATAGTGGTTGCATGGAGGGGCACGGTCACATATATTGAATGGATTTATGATCTTAAAGATATTCTCCATCCGGCAAATTTTGGTAGTGACCCTTCTATCAAAATTGAGCTAGGGTTTCATGACTTGTACACCAAGAAAGAACAGTCTTGTAACTATTGCACATTTTCAGCTCGTGAACAAGTGTTAGCTGAAATCAAGAGGCTTATTGAGTACTATGAAGGAGAAGAAATTAGCATTACATTCACAGGCCATAGCCTTGGAGCGGCTTTGGCTATGGTAAGTGCTTATGATGTGGCAGAGTTGGGATTAAACATCATAAACGATGGAGAATCATCATCCAGTACCAAGAAGATTCCGATCACCGTTTACTCTTTTGCCGGGCCTCGAGTGGGCAATCTCAAGTTCAAAGAACGGTGTGATGAGCTTGGAGTTAAAGTGCTACGAGTTGTTAATGTTCATGACAAAGTACCAACCGTTCCCGGAATTCTTGCAAATGAAAAGTTCCAATTTCAGAAGCACTTTGAAGAAGCCACAAAGTTTCCATGGAGCTATGCTCATGTTGGTGTTGAGTTAGCATTGGATCACACTAACAGTCCATTTTTGAAGAACACTAAAGATTTTGGGTGCGCCCACAATCTTGAAGCACTTTTACATTTGCTAGATGGGTATTGTGGAAAAGAAAAGCAGTTTTGTTTGGAGACCACAAAGAGAGATATTGCGTTGGTTAATAAAAGTTGTGATTTCTTGAAGAGCGAATATGAGGTGCCTCCACACTGGCGTCAAGATGAAAACAAAGGGATGGTGAGAAATACTGATGGCAGATGGGTTTTGCCAGAGAGGCCAAGGCTTGAGGCTCTTCCAGAAGACACAGCCCACCATCTTGAAAAAGTTCTCAAGAATAATGCTAATAATAATAATAATAATAATAATAATAATTCCAATTCTGCTAATAATTCTTCTCAGTTAGAAGCAATTTGATTTGTTAATAGTTGCCGCGTATGGTATAATTATGGAGCTTGTATGGTAGTTAATGAACTACCAGAAAACTTTGGTGTACTTTGTTGCCTTCGACATACTTCATGAAAATTAATTACTGTCAGTTTTGAGAGCCCCTTTATTTAGTTTTTTTTATGGTTATTTTCTTTTTTGGTTACATAATATCCATCGCAACCCATGTCCCGAATTAATATCATACCCTTCAAATTTGAATTTTTGCTTCGTTAGTTAGAAAAGATAAAATAGGTTCATATATATTTGAATTTTATATTTTCAGAAAAGGGCTCTTAGTAGCTAATATTTGGCATATCCAAATATGCTATTCCTTAATAGAAAGCATGATGACGCAAAAAGTAAGGTCTGGATTTTATGTGATTTGCTTGCAAAAAAATTAGAGTGTAAAAAGCTCTATTTGATTTCAGCTTCTCCCCGCTGAAATCTGGCATGTCCAATAATCATATATGATGGTCCAAGATAGTGATATATTATTAGTTATGTGCAGGACGATACACGTATCAAACATGTCTTCTCATGTAATTAGTTAAAGCAGATCTCAATGTTTAGTTGAGCGGCCTTCTTAGATTTGATTTGATCCTTGTTAGTAGGCGTGCGTTAATAAAATAAAAATTAATTAGTTAAAGTATGATGACGCTCTCCTACCAAACTTTAATTTGGTGTGATTATGAGATATGAATTTAGTGTTGAGTTATGTGCTTAACGCTTCCTACCAAAATTTAATTTAGTGTGATTATAGAATATGAATCCAATGCTAAATTGATCTATAATCAACTTTTCATGGTCTTTTACTACACATGCATATATAATAATGTATGGTTAAGATTTATTTAGTTTTATATTCTTATCCAATAATTACCAATTATATTTTTCAAAAAAATTAATAAAAAGTCAGTTCAACACTAAATCTAAATCTGTGATTATGATATTTATTACCTTGTATCTCTTTTTTTTTCCTCCCCCTTTTCCCTCTATTTTTGAAACATTATATCTTTTTACCCTTTTTGGGTGGGAAAGGATAAATTTTTGCTTTCATTTCTTTGATATTTTTTAGGAGTCTCGATCACGATGATGTCGCTTGATGCCTAACATATGTGATCAACATTTGAGCAAAGAACACAAATAATATGTGGCCAAGCCTTTTATGTATTTCTTTTTCTCTTCTTTTTATTATTAAAAACAACAAATTAAACAATCACAATCTTTATTTTTGACTTAAGTGAAAAAAGACTATGAGAATTGAAATTTTTGCCGAGGAGTAATATTAGGTATCCTAACATATAAGTTTCAATTTGAGTCCCACCTAATATGTTTTTTTTTATTGGATAGTAATTAAGTAATTTTACTATTTATAAGATCTATTATCCAATAAATGAGTGGCATATAACATAAAGAGTTAAGTTATAATGCAAATAATGAGATCCTTTAACATAATTGTTTTACGGAGTGCTTGACTAGACAAACTCTAAACGATTTCCTTTTCAAGTTTGCTCATCAAGTACTTATTGGGTAAAAAATTTTGAGTAAAACAGAATTTCCCTTAATTATACTGTCACAATGATTAAATTATATGTCATTCAATTATTGATGTTAATATAGTTAATTAACGATTAGATGAGAAAGTCAATCATTTAATTTTTAGCACATTACGTACAATTAATGCATGGACATATCACTTAATAATAATCTTTTTATCTCATTTTTGTAAGCACAACATCATTGATATCCAAATAATTAAGACTAGCATTAAGTTTTGGGGTTTGAAAGATGATTACGCAATGTTTTAAAGATTATTATATAATTTAAAAGTGGGTATGGATGTTTGTTCTGTTCCTTAATAAATTATCTCCAAACTAAACTAATAGATTTGGGGATGTAAATGGGGCAGGTTTGAAAGGATAGTAGTATGATAATTTATGTTATTATTTGTTAACTCCTTTTGATACATATAGCTATTAAATTTTTGGCAATACTATATGGTTATTAAATATTCGTATGGGTAACAGGTTGTGGAATTAGCTAATTCTTATCACATGCTTTCCAAGTTTTACTGCACAGATTTTCACATTGTTTATAATATTAATAATATAGTATAACGCAAAATCTATAACCAACTCAATGAACGGTCATTTTATGAAATCGAATCGTCAGTTATTTTATTTTTTTAAAATTAAAATAGTTTAAATTATAATTATGGACATTAAAATCTAGGAAAAAAGAAAAAAAAAATAGAATTTTTACTCTTTGAACCCATCTATACATTCAACTCAATAAAACTCATTTTTTGTCAAAAAATTATTAAAAAGTATTTTTCTTCCAAATTATATATTTTTATTAAATTTATAATTATGGACATTAAAATCTAAGAAAAAAAAAGAATTTTCACTTTTTAAACCCATCTTTACATTCAACATAAATTTTTATTATTTCAAAATACCCAGATAAAAATATAAAATGCGAAAAATTAAAAAAATCCCTAAAAATCTAAACATTTTTGTCAAAAACGCCATCTTAATCAACTAAATTTCGTCATTTTTTTCTTCCGCGGTTCCGAAACTAACGATGATTTTGACGATTCCGATCTGATGATGTTGTGGACAGCAGCTGTTTTTTTTTTGGGGAGATGGATTATTTTGTTGAGGATGATTATTTGTGAAATGGATTAATTTGAGGATTATTATATTTTTTGGAAATGAATTATTTTGTTGAAGATAATTGTGATGATGATGTTGTTGATGAAGAAGATGAAATTGACGATGGAGAGAAGTAACGAAGAAATTGCAGAAGAGAGAGAAAGAAAAAAAGAGAAGAAGAAGAAGAAGATAAACGAAGATAAAAGAAGCAAAAAAACAAAAGAGAGAAAAAATAATATAAAAAACAAAAGAGGAATAATAATAATAATAATTATTAATAACAATAAATTTTTAATAATTGTTATTTATTACTATTATTATTATTATTTGATCATTATAAGCAATATGGGTATTTTAGTAATTTAAAACAATCATCTTTGTTTGCGTTTGACAGTGGGCAACAATCAATGAGAAGTAGTGCTGTTGAAAAACTTCTCTAAACCACTACTATGCACTTCAGCCCTTGTTGCCATCAAAAGTTGCAACGAAATATTGAGAAGGTAAGAATGCCGAACATGCAGGGGAAGAAGGAAAAAAGAGAAAATTATGAAATAAATAATTTTTATAAATTTTATTAAATATTATTTCTATCACAAATTATTAAATAAATAAGTTATTGAATTTCAATCTTAATTTTAAACGGAGCTTAAGTGAAGCACGACCACAATAAACTTTTAAAAAATTTTAAAGAATGATTTAAAAAAAAAACCTTATTTTATTTAAATTTTATAAAAATGTCCCATCTAAATGTCCCTCCTCCCATCTAAATATTGAAACAATGAAAATGTCCCAGTTAATCATAAATAATTTCAACACGTCCCACGTCTGGAAGTCTAATTCTTTTTAGAGTTTAACTAATTATTTGATATAAATTTTTTAGACTATAATATATTTTTTGTAAGTGTTCCAACAGAAAAATTTGTCTGAATAGAGTAACTTCTTCTTAACAGTCCGTATTGTCATTAATGAACTGAGCAAAATCATGAGGTCGCCCATTTTATTTGGCTTAAGTCTTGCCGGAAGCTAGTATTAAACTGATGGAGCTTGTCACGATGAAAATTTAATCCACGTTCGCAGGAGAAAAAAAAGTTGTAAAATAATAAAATTCAAGGCCATATTTTTTTATAATAATTAAATTTTAGTATTAAATCGATGGAGATTGTTACGACAAAATTCAACAGGTATGAAAATATAAAATAATATTATTTTTATAATAATTAAATTTTTATTAAATTATTACGGGAGTGTTATGTAACAGGATTCACCGACCTTGCAACAGAGTAACTCCTGACAAACTTGGACAATTTTACAGTTATTTTTTTTTAATTGCCATTTATTAACCTTTCCGTGGCTGACAGAGTAACTCCTGACAAACTTGAAAATATTCAATCCGCAACCTTCTCTCATTGAAGCCTGTGGACCTGATTTCCATTCTTCTCATAAAAAAAAGACAAAAAGTTTTCCGTCTCTCACACGAAACTAATGGTGACGAACATGTGCCCAATTTGAACAGCACAAGTGCGTCTGTACAAGGAGAAATGACACCATGCTATGATGTCATTGATATGATTTAAGCTAATTGTGATATTGTCCAAATGTTTTGACTATTAGAATTAATTTAGATAAATTTTATCGTGGCAAAGTATAAATTTTTGCCTTTATTAATTTAAAGGGATATATTTCTAATCTAACAAAAAATTTAAGTCATTTGCTGACAGTCTTTTATTTTATTTTGTATTTTGATTTTTTTTTTAAAAGAGTGGTTCAAAAAGTTTGTTGAGGAGCATATTTTACATGGACCGAGAATAGTTACTAAATTGATAATACAAGTTTTAGACAACCCTCACATTTGATTTATCTTTCGAATATATGTAAGGATTATAAATTTTTATATATTATCATAACCAAACTCATGTATGAATAGACACATTCTATCTTTTTAAGTGACAAGAACTAAATAAAAATATCAATCAGTGCACACATTAGGAAAACTAATAACATATTTTAAAATGACTAAATTTTATTTAAATCTTCCATTGTACGAGAGAATTTATTAATAAGAAATAAAAAAATTACGCATAATACAGGACATAATTAGCTTTACTATTTAAATTGTTTGTTCTGAACAAACGAAAGTATTGAAATATGATACATGAGTTATATATTTCAATTTTTTTTATTCGGGAAATTGGATAGATAAATTATATTGCTTGTTTACAATTTTTTTTTTACTTACTGTTTGTTTTGTATTAATTAATTTTTTTCCCAAAATCTTCTGCGGATTGCGGTTCAAGTCAGTCCACTTACAATCTCAACACAACCGATACTTGCCTGCCAGAAAGTATTGAAGAGAATGATATTGAATAGATCTTGAACTAATTAAGAATATAAACTTGAGGTACTTTAATTTTTAACTATTGATTTTTTTTTATGAAACTATTGCTCATGATATTTACTCAAGTTTTAAGAAAAATCTGACAAAAAGTATTGAAGAGAATGATTTGAATAGATTCTGAACTAATTAATAATATAAATTTGAGGTATCTCTAAACTATTGAGTTTTTCTTATGAAACTATTACTCATGATATTTACTTAAATTTTTTTAAAAAAATAAAATAAATATGTACTATATATTTATTTATGGGGCTGGAACCACTTTCCCTCCTATTTGTCAAGAAGTGGATTTAACCACTCGCCCAATCTAACTATTATTGAGTTAATGATTATTGAATATAAATTGAGCGCATTGGCAAATGCAAAATTCACATCACGAGTGGAAACGGACGTTTTAAAAGTTGTTGGCATTACTGTAGACTAGTGCAGCACGTTTTAGAATGCAGGCTTATCTCGCAAACTCCCCGCACAGATCAATGTGACTTATAAACAGCATGTGTCACAATAGAAAGCAATAAAACAAAATTACGTGGATAACGTGACATAACAAGACACTCAAATTCTATAACATGACCTAAATCACAAGGGCAATGTAATGTCGTTGTTAGGTTCAACCAATGGATTGATATTAGCTTGAAAGTTTTAATTAATTATTTGATATAAATTTTTTAGATTATAATATATATTTGTAAGTGTTCCAACTGAACAAAATTTCTGAATAGGGTAACCTCTTCTTAACAGTCCGTATCGTCATTAATGAAGCAACCTTGTGAGTAGAATCATGAGGTCGGCTATTTAATTTGGCTACATCTTGCTAGAAGTTAATATGAAGGGTCTTGTTACCTTAGCTAAAATAGACACCAATCTCTCTCTCTCTTTTGGTGTAGTAAATTATTCAGTATTCGAATGCCACATTCAATCTTGATTAATTCAAATTTAATATGTAGGCGCATTCTTAAACCTCGAATTAAAAATTTTAGTTAAAGTAAAACAATCTTATATCTCCCTTGTTGTTGGTCTTTATTGGTCTATTCATTATTGAATGGATATATATTTCTTTTTTCTCCATTTATTTACCTTTCTGTGGCTGACAGACTAACTTCTGACTCTTCCCTGAGTTTTCTGTGGCTGACAGACTAACTTCAATCCGCAACTTTGTTTCATTAAAGCCTGTGGACCTGATTTCCACTCTCCTAATAAAAAAGACAAAAATTCCCCCTCTCTCACACGAAACGAATGGTTATGAAAATGGGCACAATTTGAAAAGCATAAGTGCACCTGTATATGGAGAAATGACCCCATGTTGTGATGTCGTTGATATTACGACTCATCCTTCACAACCAGTGGTAACCATCCTCACTGACTGTCCGATATTATTGAGCGCAGAATTGTCAATGGGCTGTGAGTCTGTTGGCGATTGATATGATTCATCTGATGTTTTTGCCTATATGTTTTGACTATTAGAATTAGTTTAGATAAATTTTATTGTAGCAAAATACAAATTTTTGCCCTTCTTAATTTAAAGTGATATATTTGTAATCTAACCAAAAATTTAAGTCATTTGCTGACCGTATTTTATTTCATTTTGTACTAGTATTGTTGATTTTTTTTTTTTGAAAGAGTGGTTCAAAAAGTTTGTTGAGGGGCATATTTTACATCAACTGAGAATAGTTACTGAGTTGATAATATAAGTTTTAGACATTTCTCACTCTTGCGTTAGTTTTCGAATATATATAAGGATTATAAACTTTTATATCTTATCATAACCCAATCCATGCATGAACAGGCATACATTATCTTTCTAAGTGACAAAAACTAAATAAAAAGATCAATCAGCACACAATAAAACAACTCGCAACATATTTTGAAGTGATTGGATTTTTTTTTAAATAAATGCCCTTCCATTGTACCAGAGAATTTATTAATAAGAAATAAAAAAAATTACACTTAATATGGGACGTACTTAGCTTTAATATTCAAAATATTTGTTCTAAACAAACGAAAGTATTGACATATGATACATAAGTTAAAAATTAATAACAATAAATACAGTTGCTAGCTACGTCACGGTTAGACAATCCGTGGTTTGGACAGAGCAATTGGGATGAGTTATATTTCAATTTTTTGATTCAGGAAATTGGATAGGTAAATTATAGTGCTTGTTTACAATTTTTTTTTTTTACTTTTATTTATTTTGTAATTAATTAGGATCTGACTACGGTGCAATAATAATATTATACTACAATTACATTAATTGTTGAATC
This sequence comes from Atalantia buxifolia, assembly GCA_030444775.1. Taxonomy (NCBI): domain Eukaryota; kingdom Viridiplantae; phylum Streptophyta; class Magnoliopsida; order Sapindales; family Rutaceae; genus Atalantia; species Atalantia buxifolia. The sequence continues at coordinate 28,613,472 of CM059832.1, read as the reverse complement.
CACTTAAATAAAGATACAATAATAATTATGAATTCAAGTTAAATACATTTAATTAATTATGATATTAAATAAGTCCAATTAATTAATCTTTTTTCCCAAAATCTTTTGCAAATCAGTCCGCTTTCAATTTCACCACAGCCTATACCTGACAAAAAATATTGGGAAAAAAAATATGTCACATCACATCACATCAATTAAGAATAGGTAGTAAAGTCATTTGAGCCTTTGTTTGAGTTAATGATTATTGAGCATAAATTAAGCGCATTTATTTATGCGCAATGGCAATGGAAAATTCAATTGACATCACAAGCGGAAAAGGGTGTTAAAAGTGGTTGGCAAATACTGGAGTGCATCACATTTACAATGCACGCTTTATCTCTCAAACTCCCTGCACGCACCCACGTGACTTAACGCACGTGTCACAATAGAATGAAACAAAAATTACGTGGAGCACGTGACATAACGAGACACTCAGTTTTGTCCCCCTTAGTCTGGGGAAGCGCTCCGCCACTGACAGTGACAGAGACCCAACAAGAATCACAAAAATCGGACACTGACAGCCACATCATTTCAATGGCACGCCTCTCTTTTACTCTTGCACAAATCCATCATTCGTCCTCAGACTGATAACCCGACTGCCTTTCTTTTATTTAATTATTTTCTCAAAAGCTAAGTTGACAATTCTGTCCACAGAGAAAGTGTTCGGTGTTTTTTGAAAGATTGTTGTTTATTTATTTTTATATATAGTTTATTTCTTAAAACACTTCTTTATGGTTATACGGTAAAAAATTATGACATATTTTTTATTATTTATTATTTTATATTTATGATTATGATTTGTGTTATGCCCTAAAAACACCTCCGAAATAACCATGACCAATAACAAACGAATGAAATGAATGCAGTGCTAAAATTTTTTTTCTTAAAATGTGTACGCTTATTGATGATGATTGTGATACGGGGCTCGAGTAAAAACTTTCCATACAAACAGAAACAGATGTTCCATGAGAGGGCGCCATGCCTCTGGACTCCGGTGCCCTCAATGATTCGAGACCCTTCATCAAAATTTGTAACAAAATCCTCTCCTATAATTACTGCGCAAAGAATATAGAGATGTATAGTTTGTAAAGCTGAAATTGGCCTCGGAGAAACTGATACAGCCTGGCTAGGTAGGCACAAAGTGAGCCTTGCCCTCTAAAAGTAAAAATTCCACCCAGAATTTAAAAATTAAAAATGGTATGAAAAGGCATACAAATCAATGATTAAACTAACTAAAGTGGCACTCGGAAAATCCTTGAGCATGAAGAGAAATGAACTTTCGAACATCAGAGGGGCTGCTCCTGCCGCCATGGCACCATGTATCTCCTTTTAAATATTAGTCAGAGAGTACGTGTATTACTTATTGTTTGAGTTGGCCTGTACCTGTGAACCTAACATCAGTAACACCTATTAGCTCCATTCTATATGCGGTTTTTCAGGCCTTGAGTGGCGGTTGGAATTGCATTTAGTTGGAAAGTTGACTCTACAGATGGTATTTCTTGTTGGCTCAACTCTTCTTTTAAGCTTCATTGGTGCATGAACAAATGGGTAAATTGTTGAGCTACAATCTCCAAAACATCTTCTCAGTGTTCTGATATCTATCTTGAAGGCAATTAAATTGTAGATTTATTGGTCTATTTGGGTTTGCAGTTTCTTTATTTTTACTTGGTTTGAGAAACCTCCTGATCAATTGCCGAATTTTTAATTCGAGGATAAGTGGAGTTTTCCTAATTATTAATTCTCCTACTTATTTTTCAGCACTTCTATGTATTCTACTCATTTTCCTTATATTAATAAATCTCGATTAACCGAGGCCTTTTAATGAAAAAAGAAAATTAGCCCTATTGTTTGTAACCAATGCTTGCCTCAAAGCTTCCTCTATCAAGATTTGAACTTTTTTTTCCCCTTTAATGGCATTCTCTCAGAGTGCCTTTGGGTTTAAAAATAATACGGATGGATTGGCTACGGATAATTCGGGGATCTTGTAGCGGGGCTGTTTTTCAGGACTTCAAAGGATTCTACAGTAGCTATGGATAAGGCCCAAAGCGTAACCCAATTGAATATTGGAGCTTTGTTGTTCCAGTTTTATTTTTAATTGGGCTTCTGTAAGAGCACTCTATATCTTGAAGTTATGTAGATCTTGGATGCACTTTAAGTATGTTTCAATATACAAATTATTTCCCCCCAACAAAATACCAACTTTCCTGGAATGGTTTAATAATATTTAACATTTGTGGGTGTTAATTAGATCAAAACCCTTGTGGTGGTAAAAAGGTCTAGAATTAAAACTCCACTTACGTGAGTCATTGATTAGGAACGATGGGTCAATTTAGTTACCGCCCTACTATAATTAAAAAAAAAATCTTTAACATCGAACAGTTCATAATAAAATGAGCTAATAGTAAATATTATCAATATAGTATTCTATGAACAATTATAACTTGGTGGTGTGCTATTGAAGAATATACAAGGTTAATTATCTCATAAAAATTTCCCTTGTTTTCTTTTGTTCTGTGTGTAAATCATGGGTGGGTTTAGTTTTAATTTAGGCGTAAACTGCAAAGTCAAGCCAGCCACGTCGCTTTGAAATATAAGCCAATCCAACCAACTAATCGAAGCTTTCTTATTTGCAGTCCATTGACTTATTTTTGCAAGCCTGCGCAGAATTTTCACCCCGCTAAGTGCCTACTTATTGAAAATACCGTGTGCTTAGAGGCATCACCCGATCAATTTGGATGCAATGTCTGGCTTCAATAGTACCAACTTAAGCAATGCTACTATGTGTAGGCATAGTTGGGTTCGATATGACTTGTTGAAATTCTATCTAACCCACTCTCGAATGAGTTGAGATAAAATTAATCCAACCTAATTAAATAAATATGTTCAACTCAAACCAATTTAACCATTAAATTATGAAGTTGGGTTGATTAAGTTGGGTGTTACAACCAACCTTCTAAATACTCTCTCTCTCTCTCTCTCTCTCTCTACACACACACACACACACACACACACACACACACATTCTATTAATACAACATAGCAATTTATTGAGACATGTCTCGATGTGTCATTATTGAAATCTAATTAAAAATATCTACATCTAAAAAGGAGAAAATTAACTCTTACAATTCAAACATAAAAAATCGAACCTTTGATTTCAATAACGCGGCAAAAGTGTCCGCAACTTGATCCAAAAGTGGTTAACAACTTTAACTAATTTTTGAATGACTTTTTTTTTTTAATATATGAGTATAAGCGACATCTTGTTTGTTTTTATAAATTAAATATAGTTATTTGGCATTTATGCATTTATAAGTCAAAATGGATAATGGTTTAAATTTTATAGTTTAAAAAATAAGTAAATTTAATAAAAATATTACTATTTATTTCTTATTTAAATTTTTATTTATATAAAATTCATAAAAATTTACTTTTTTTCATTGAATTGTAATTGTCTAAAAATTAGATCCAAGTTAACAAAAAAAAAAGATAAATTAAAAAAAAAGATTTCAAATGTTTAACAAATAAGCTCGAATGGCTCATGGCCGGAATGCTAATTTTCATTTTCAATTTTCAATTTTCAAGGGCGGCAACCAAATTTTGTCTTTCTCAAAACAGTCTATTTCCAAAAAAAAAAAAAATTGATAGAAAACAAAAAATGGTAGGTTTGACGGTGACATCCAAAGTTTTTGGAAATTGTATAAATCTTTGACACGCCTGAGTTGTTGTCCGAAGGTCTCCATCTCATCAAATTAATAATTCCTAATAAAATTACTCACTTTGTTTATTTGTACCAACATAGAGTGCTAAACAAATCTAATGGCATCTTTAAGATGGGATTAATTTTGTAATATATCGGGGCTCTTGTAACTTACTCCAAATTGTTCATCTTAATCGAAGTAGACGCAAAAACGAAATATCTAAGTCCATACGTAAATTTAATATGTAAATTTTTAATATTGCATAACAAAAATAATAAAAAATAAAAAGATTTCAATTACATGTGCTAGAAAAGCCAAGGAAAATTTATTGCTTGCAGTGCAATACTTTAGGTTGTTGCATCTTAATTAGTGATGGGATGCCACATAGTAAAAATCTTGTGTAATTTTTGATAGTGACTTAGAATTTTTTTTTTTTTTTTGGAGCAAGGTAGTGACTTAGAATTTAATTACACATATATAGTCTATAAATGATAAATCTATCTAGTACTACTAACAACATTAAAGAGAAATAAAATTATAATTAAATTTTTGTAGAAATAGACTCTCATATGTCGATTTATTATTATTATTATTATTATTATTATTATTTAGAATAAAAATAAAATAAAATAAAATAAAATAAATATAATATTATGTATTGTGATTTGTGTGACTCGTGTTGTTCCATAATTTGTAGCAATTTTAAGAAGTGCAACCGTAGCCGTAAGTTCAGCATTTTGTCCTTTTCATCAACCTGACTATGGGGCCCGTTCGCCCTTCTGTCATCTCGATGGCGGATCCGACCCGATCTTTTTATTTATTCTTTTACTAGAATCATTAAAAATATTGGGTTTCTTTTTCTAAACATACTATTAAATATCAAGTTGTCAAATTGGTTGGCCATCGAATCTATGATCGGCTTGTTTGTAAACTCAAATTTATTCTTAATTTGTGAAATGTGGTTTAACATAAAGTAGGGAGTTATTTTTAAAAAATAAAAGATATATAATTACAATTAATTGTGCAATGTGGGAATTGGATTCCTTATTTAAATCATGGATTTTTTTTCAAAAAAAGAGTTTCATAAAAAAATTTGTGGCTTAGCCAAAATCTGTATACCAAGAGATATGATTACACAATTGAAAATAGGGTCAAGACAATAGCATAAAAAATATCATTTTACTACTTTTCCCATTAACAATAGGTCAAATTTGTGGCTTAGCCAAAAAAAATCTTTGTATAAAATAAATTTATAATATATTTATTAAAATGAGACATGATTACACAATTGAAAATATTAAATATTAGTACAGGTGTAAGCAGTAAGTAGTAACAAATTTTTTGAATGGTTAAATAATAATATTTTTAAGATTCCCTTTTTATTTTAAAACTATTTCGATTTTAGAACCAAAAATAACTAGCTCCCAGCAGGCAGCAACCGAGCATTGCGCGTGTCACGCACTGCAAATACTACGTACCTGAATATTTTTAAGATGTCCTTTTTATTTTAAAACTATTTCGATTTTAGAACCAAAAATAACTAGCTCCCAGCAGACAGTGCCCGTCCGCCACACAGATTTACTCAAGTTTGTCACGCCTGTCTAAGAGCGTGTGCCACACTTTCTCACAATTTCAAATTATTGATATTAAAATACAAGAAAAAAGGGACAATAACGCTCGTAAGTCGTGTGCTTTCACAAAATAATAACGCGACTCCAATATTTATTTAAAAAAAAAAATACTTGCACGGATTCTTTTATGAGTCTCTCATAAAGCAAAAACATTCTTTTATGTATAGAAATTATTCTATACAATTATTAAAATTATTCCTTGTTTTATCAATTCCATGATTATAAACCAAAAGTGTTAACCCTCACGAGTTAAGTCTAACGGTGTTATAACGCTAGCTCCAAATTGGGATGCTCCAACTCAGCTAGCAAGATTAAAAGAAAAAAGTAAATGAATCCTCTCCTCGATTACATCAATTTATTTATTATTATTAATATTTTTTTCCTTCGAGAGAAAAAAGAGTAGAGAGAGCGGTGGAGTCAACACTCAACAGAGGGAGAGACAGGGAACTAGGACTTGGCTTTTGAAGTTTGACGCACACCAAAATACCGAAAAAAACCCGATTGCTTTCTTCTCTCGTTCTAAAAAGTAAAATACCAATTAGTCAAAGAAAAATTCGTCAGAAACCAAAGAGGAAGAAGAAGAGACAGAAACTACAACTGCGAACACGAACACAACTCCGACCACAATTGCAGCGGCAACGACGAAAATGTCCATCGCCAGTTGCTTCTTTGCCTCCGCGTCTCTCTCCACAATCTCTAACAACAACACCCCAGAACTCAATCTCAACCGTCCATCTCCTCTCCCCCTCCGCCTCTCCGTCACGTCACCACCCTCCTCCTCCTCCTACTCCGCTACCACTCCTCTCTCCCTCCGCCTCCACTGCCGCCGATCAGCCACCTCCCCTTTCCTCGCCTTCTCCACCCTCAACTCCTCCGGCGGCGGCGGCGATGACAACTACAACAACAATGGCGGTAGTGGTGGTGGAAATAACAATGGTGGCGATGGCGATGGTGAGAATGCGGGTGAGAGGAACAGGGAGGAGGCGTTGATGGTGTTGGCGGAGGCGAAGAGGTCGATGGAGAGTCTGCCGAAGGATTTGGCGGCCGCGATCAAGGACGGGAGGATTCCTGGTGCGGTGTTGTCGAGGTACTTTGAGCTTGAGAAGTCGGGTTTGTTCAAATGGCTGATGCAATTTGGTGGGTTCAAGGAAAGGTTATTGGCTGATGATCTTTTCTTGGCTAAGGTCCTCTTTGAATGCGGCGTTGGTGTCTTCACCAAGGTTTGTTTTCTTCTTCTTCTTCTTCTTCATTTGGATCACTTTGATGGAGGAGAAGTGTTTGTTTAATTTATTGGTAAAAGGAGTACACTTTGAAAAATTTTGTTTGATTCGGTGAAGCGGATATGTTCATGATGATTGCTGTCTATAGGGAGCATATGGATCAAATCAAATTTCAACCCTCAATTGAGCCTTAACTATGTAGTGAGTAGTATTAATAAGAATTGTGTGACGGTTGCTGCAGCTTACTGCATTCTGGGCGTAATTATGCATTGTTTGAGCAGGTTATTTTGAATTGCAGATCTATGAAAATGCCCCTGTAAAGAACTGTCGTCCTCGCTCATTATGATAAGCAGTTATGCCAAAGTAGAAATTCATTGTTTTGCTGGATAGTAATAATGCTTTATAATACACCACTTTGATATGTTTCACTGTTTCTCACTTTGTGTGTTGCTCTGAATTTCTCTAGTTTAGTTAGGCGTACAACCTTGAATTTCAACAAGGGTAATACTTTTTTCTTTATCTTTCAATTGCCCAGACAGCTGCAGAGTATGATCGGCGCAGGGAGAACTTTTTTAAGGAGCTTGAAATTGTTTTTGCGGATGTGGTATGGTTCTTTTAATTTGCTATCATTTGTTATTGATTTTTCAGATTCAATGATTTCTTTTGCTGTGAGGTTATATTAAATCAACACTAAATATGATTGCATTTAGATTTTTTTTTTCTTTAAAAATATTGCATGTTCTTGTGCAAATGGGTTGCCTTATTGTGGAAATAAAGCTATTTTTCCTCAGTGATTGCAACTACAATTAACTTGAGCCAAACATAAGGCATATGGTTATATTCTAAAATACTTATACAATCTTTGTAAAATCTTTAAATGTTGAGTATGTGCATATTTTTATATCTAAATTTATGAACCAAGTAGTTGTTTTATTCATAAACTGAAAAAAATGTTTGATGGTTGGTGTATCATGCATTAAGTATGTGTAATCTCTATAATTTAAGTTGTCATTTCCTTTTTCTCTTAGGTAATGGCCATAATTGCAGATTTCATGCTTGTTTATCTTCCTGCTCCTACTGTCGCTCTCCGATCATCTGTTGCAGTCCATGCTGGTCCTATATCCAAGTTCTTCTACAACTGCCCAGATAATGCTTTCCAGGTTCAGTTTTGTCCAAATTTTGCAAAATTATTTCTGGGATTATAAAGCAAGAGACTTAGCTGTTTTTTAACCTCTTTATGCAGGTGGCACTCTCTGGAACTTCTTATTCATTGTTACAGAGGTTAGGTGCCATAGCGGTAAGAAATTTCTTATGTTGAATATATTTTGTTAGGAATTCTCAAATTTATTCTGAAAAGTATACCTTATATTTTATGTTATCTGTGTGTTACGCAGCGGAATGGGGCAAAGCTTTTTGCAGTTGGCACCACTTCGTCGCTGGTAAGTTAGTTTTTTCTTTGGAGGTTATTTGCTTTAAGCACGGGTGTCTCTGTCTTTAGATTGTTTTTATCTGTCTATGGCAGCATTGTTTTATCACTCTGTTGTTTGGCATGAGGTCTTAATGTACTTAAAGTTGTTGAGATCTCATCATGCATTCCTCCTTGTGTATCTACATGTACACACACATACTCAAACTCTTTTGTTTATAAGGATGAAATCATTATATATTCACCAAAGACATGATAGAATTGGACTGGGTCATACATCTTTCTTTGGGTGGTCCCATCACAAAACATCAAAATGGTTTGGTTGGCCTTATGGATTTCAAAGTCCCGGGTTAGTGTTTATTGCTTTTGCCTAAGCGCTTAGATACCTTCACTTCTTCTGGTGCTTTGCCAACAGCAAATGTCTATCAAATGCTGTGGTTTGGCTATAAGTTGAAATCTTTTGATGTGTTATAGAAGTCATCTTGGGGATCTATCTTGTCCATCTTGTCTATAATGATTTAATTCATAAAATTCATGTATTTATTTCTTCTATTATTTGAGAATTTGAACTTGTGGAGCTCTTAAAGTTCTTGATGGCCATTAGCCTGTTATGCCAGAGATTTTCTCTTTATTAAATGTGGTCAATTGAATCTGAAATATGGATATGCTTGCATCTAATGCAATTTAATTTTTCAAAGGTTGGGACAGCTGTGACAAATGCCTTAATCAATGCACGAAAGGCTGTGGACAAGTCTTCCGAAGGTGAAGTTGAAAATGTGCCCATAGTTTCAACCAGTGTTGCTTATGGTGTCTATATGGCAGTTTCTAGCAACCTCAGGTATGAGTTTCTGACGACCATCACTTTGTTCAAACCCTGGTTTGCTATCATTGGCCTAAGTCTGAAGCCCACTTTGATGTCCATAACACACTATGTCTGTTTATCTAATCTTGTTAAAGCAATATGAAGTCTAAAGCCCTTTTTCTGCTAATTTTATTGTATTTTTTGATAAGTAGTTGGTATGCTGCCGAGTTATCTATTGGTATATTGTGGAGTATTTAGATATATATATTTTTGTTCAATGACTGTTCATGTTCTTCTGCTTTGGGGTAAGCTGTATTTTTTGGTAATAATTTGCTTGCAACAAATTCAAACTCTATATATTGATGCTTTATGTGGACATTGAATTATAGGTTCTAGCAAATAGACTAGGTTGTCATTTATTTATTATTATTATTATTATTTTTTCATGAATGGAAATCAAACTTCCTCCGCACTCCATGAGGTTTTACCAGTTGAACCTACGAGCACTCACAAAAATGTGAAGTTGGCACAGAACTGCGATGTTAATAATATGAATGAGTGCAACTTCCTAGTGTAAATATAGACATAATATTGGATTAAGAGACCTTGATTGTTACATTCTTACTTGAAACTACCTACATCTACTAGGGAGTTGGAGTTGGACTTTCATGGTCTAAATGTCTAAGTGGAAGAGATTTGAAATGGTATATGTCTGTGAGAAACAAATTTGACATATTACAGTAGTGCATGTTGAACATGGGACGCCTACTGATTCCTAAAAGATATGGAAATCTTCCCCAATGGATGTTCCTTTGTTTTTTGATATATTCTTGTTGAAGGTAACTCTGCATGGGAGTATTTTAGTTACAACACATTTGTGTTTCATAGGTACCAAGTACTGGCTGGTGTTATAGAACAGCGAATTTTGGAGCCTTTACTGCACCAGCACAAGCTCATTCTCAGTGCAATTTGCTTTGCCGTCCGAACAGGCAACACATACTTGGGTTCATTGTTGTAAGATTCTGATTCTTTTCCTTCCCAAATTTCAATGCTAAGGGTAACCTTATCACTCCAAATAAACTTATTATGAGTTTCAATTTGCTTTGGCAGGTGGGTGGACTATGCTCGTTTGATAGGAATTCAGAAGGCTCATGAGGATGAGAAGGTTTTGTCTGGGTAATATGCATTTTGAAGTCTGAAGCTTTTTTCAGTTATATAAGTAGGTATAAGATATTGATTCATGATAAGTTTTATACATGTGGGGAATTTGAAAGTAGTCATGATAAAACTGCTTTTGTAATTCTTTTTGCCAATCAGCCGACATTTTCTTGAAGTCGATTTATCTTTCATGTAATTCCATGATTTTCTACTTTCCCCCATTTCGTTTCTACAGATTTCCTGAATTAGGCATTTTCCCGAAACTTTTCAGCACCTGAAAAACATCTGATGCATCTGTTAAGTGGCAATAATAATGATGAAAGGTTTCTGATAGAATGTGTTTGGTGCCTACTTTTTTTAAGCTGTTTATACTTGGTGCTTCATGATATATGATTTATGTCGCTGGTACAAGGGCAAGTTAACTCTTGTGGTTGCTGAGCACAGCACAGAGCCAAAAATAATGTGGTTGAGTCATGCTTTATTGCTGTAGAGGTAGAAAGTAGTCAGAGTTTTATGAGAGTTTGAACAAATCGAATTCATTCCTCTAGATGCATAAAAAATCACCAAGATCTTTTGGAGACAAAAATAGAAAAAATAGTTGAAGGTCGCATGTAGATATTTCTATACATGCAGCAATGAACATCAAAATTTTGAATCAAATTTAGGAAATGATTTCATCTTTTGTACACTTCCTTAGCTTGATATCAGTAACATTCATGTCACGCATCTTCTCAACATCGCAGCATTCAGTTTTCCCCATCTCGAAGATGCATGAAGTACAGACATCATTTCATATTCTATAGTTTTGTCAATTATATGAATGCTGATGATAATAAGATGGTATGGAGTAGGGAACTCACCCTCTTGTGTTCAGTTGCTGGAGAAAATACATGAATTGTGTTGATGGAATCTGCAGAAATATTGCCACTGTTTGAACAAGGTGGCAGATTTCACGGTAATGCGCGGAGATAAGTTGTAGCAATTTTATTCTGTTGAATTCTCTGCAGAATGAAAGAAGAAAACATGGGGTGCTTCACATGAGTTTCTGGTGATGCCCAGAGTATTGAACATGTAAAGTGGTTGCCTGTCGCTCCTCCCCCATGGCCTGATATCTCGATGGGTTTCATTACAAAATTTCTAGAGAAAATACTTTCATATATATGTGTTGTGTAGCCCCAGGAGATGGAGAAAGACCAATTTCTTAGCATGTCATAGCAGATAGTTTGTTGTAGGAGACGTGAATGGTCAAGTTTTGCCGCCTTCATCAGATGTTTATGGACTTAGAGCGACTCATTGAGGAAAGATTGGATTTATGACGTCAAGGTGGTGGAGCGAGAGGACCAGTATCTGAGGAAGAGCTGATAGGAGACCAGATGTCACTGTGTAGATCAATCTGCATTCTCCAATACGATGAGGATACAAAGAAGCACTTTTAGAATTTGAACACTCACTAAAATTAAGAATCTTCGAAGCATGATCATAAGTTACCTGGTGAAAGCCCTTCTCAAGCGTTAGGGTGACTCCCAAATCTGCCAAGCAAGAATATAACATGAGGTCACTGGCATACAAATTCTGATATTGATATTTCTCAACACACTTATCAAACTTCGCAGCCAGTGCTTCTACAAGAGGATAGCTCAAAGCATAGCCAGCTCCACCAAATGCCATACTAAAAGAAGCATAAAAATTTGAATAAACACACTCAGAATTTGTCCCAATGTAAAAGATATTGAGTGTGGTCATATTTTGCAAGAACCTCAATCAAGTTATCTACAAAGAGAATAGTGTCATCATCAGCCATTACATACCATCTCACATCTTCATCTCCCTCTCTAAACGTCTCCAAAATTGTTCGAAACACTCGAACTTGAAATGAGTTATTAATCTTTTCGTATGATTTTAAACGGGTGATGTTTTCGTTTACTCGAAATGGAGAAGAGGATGGAGGCCATGGTAAGAACTCTCTACTGGGAAATCTTTCTAAAAAGAGATAACCCCTTGTTACGTTTGGTCGCCACCATGCTTCAACGTATGCCCTTCTGTATTCCCAGCCACTTACCGTACCCGCAATGCCGAACACAATGTGGTTGATATTTGTAGGGGAAGTAACATTACTTGATGAAGCTGGCCATATTACTTTTAAGTGTAGAAAGAAATCGGTAATAGAGTGATTGTAAAGTTGATTAAACAAGAGAGTGTAGAACAAAAAGAGAACCCTGAAATAGCTAGAGGTTTACGCAAAGTTTCTAAAGATAAATTTTGAAAACTTTGCTTCATTTTCCTACATTTGATTGCATTCTTTGAAGAAATTTCACAAATGAAAGAAAAACTTGAAAGAAATTGAAAATGGGGATGATCCCATGTGACAATTACGTTTATTTATTTTTAATTATTGGGCCATGGTTCTTGTTTCCGTCAGTTTGCTAATTGCTAATGCATGTGATCTTATTGGCCTTTCTAATTCTCTAAAACAAGTTTATGAAATGGGGCTTAAGCTTAAGTTCGTGAGTTGGAGTGATTATCAAACTGCTACGTAAAATTTTAAGTCATATTTCTGGGAAAAAATTCTCAAAACATTTTACATGCCAGCTAGCTACTCGTACTTCATGTTCTCGGAACTAAACAAACTTTTTACAACGGTCATAGTGTTTATAAACTTTTATATGATTTTATAAAATTTCCCCTTTTTTGGGCATCTATGATATAGCATAGAATGAATATAGGATCAATCGTAGCTAGTACTTTAGATAATTCTACTAGATAATAATTTAATTTATTTGTCTTTTTAAAAATTTCATTATACTCAAAATTATATGAAAATTTATAAGCTTCATTCCCCCTTTTTTTTAGTGGTGACTCGAAGTTGGGCTAAAATTATGAGTTGATTTGTAGTAATATAACATTAACTTTTTTTTTTTTTGACTAATATGGTAATAAAAAGTTCAAAAAGGCTTAATGAAGAAACAAACTTTCAATTATATTAAAAGAAAAGAAGTACCAACAAAATGTTGCTCAACTGCACCCAGCATGTGGGCAGCTTTTCTTTAACAAGTTCGAGTTGCGGAGTCAAATCCTTTGTTGGGAGAACCCATCTTACTCTCGGTTCGAGCGGGGACTTCTAGTGCAGGTTGTGGTGCGGACGGCTTAAGGTCTTCTCCATAGTTGGAGGCCCTACCCGGGATCCTCGTGGATGGAGACAAAAAAAAAAAGTAAATTTTCATTACTATACATGCTTTTCTTTTGGCATTCGAACTCATTTATGGTGCGTTCTTACCGGATTGGGGAATCGGAATCCGGAATCGGAATGATTGACGCGTTTACTTCGCAAAAATGAAGCGGGAATCGGAATCGGAATGGTGGGGCCCACAACAATTTGGGAATGAGGAATGGGAGATTGATTCCCATGGGGGGAGGTGGGAATCAATCTCCCATTCCTTGGATTTCCCATTTTACCCTCCCCCAAAACAAAAAATGCCTACTTTGTCCTAAATTCTATTTAATTAATATATTATTATAATTAATTAATTATTATGATTAATTAATATATTATTAAAATTAATTAATTACTTATTATGATTAATTAATATATTAATATAATATTAAATATAATTATTAATAATTATAGTTCTTGAACAAATAATCACAATAATTAATATATTATTATTATAGTTTATTAATTAATATTTTATTATAGTAATTAAATATTATTACTATAATTAATTCATATATTATTATTAATTAATTAATATAATTATTACTTTAATTAATATATTAAAATATAATTATAAATAATTATAATTTTTGAATAAATAATCACAATAATTAATTTATTGTTATTGTTGTTATAATTAATGAATTAACTGTTATAATAATTATTAATATAATTATTATAATTAATTCATATATTATTATTAATTAATTAATTAATATAATTATTACTATTAATTAATATATTAACATATTAAACAATAATTATTAATAATTATAGTCTTTGAATAAACAATCACAATAATTAATTTATTGTTATTATAATTAATTAATTAATTAATATACTGTTATAATAATTACTAATATAATAATTATAATTAATTCATATATTATAATTAATTAAATAATATAATTATTACTACTAATTAATATATTATTAACAATAATTATTAATAATTATTAATATAATTATTATAATTAATTCATATATTATTATTAATTAATATAATAATAATTATTAAATAATATATTATTAACAATAATATATTAATAATTATAGTTCTCGAGTAAATAATCACAATAATTAATATATTATTATTTTAATTAATTAATTAATTAATATATTATTATAATAATTATTAATATAATTATAATAATTATTAATATAATTATTATAATTAATTAATATATTATTATTAATTAATATAATAATAATTATTAAATAATATAATAATATATTATTAACAATAATATATCAATAATTATAGTTCTCGAGTAAATAATCAGAATAATTAATATATTATTATTGTAATTAATTAATTAATTAATATATTAATATAATAATAATTATTTATAATTAATATATTATTATTAATTAATTAAATACTATAATTATTACTACAAATTAATATATTAATATATTTTTAACAATAATTATTAATGATTATAATTTTTGAATGAATAATCACAATAATTAATATATTATTATAATTAATTAATTAATATTAATATTATTAGTTAATATATATTTTATAATAATTGTTAATATAATTATAATAATTAATTAATAAAATTTTACAATTAATTAATATATTAGTTAATAATAATAATTATAACAATAATCCATTAAGTACTTTTTGGTAATTTGTTACAATCTAACTCATTCCGATTCCGATTCAAGACAAAGTAAACACATTAATGGCAATCCAGCTCATTCCGATTTCGATTCCTACAATTCAAGTAAACAACTTAATTTGATTCCCATTCCCTATTCCCATTCCAAAATTCATTCCCATTTCTCGTCCATTCCGATTCCAATTCCGATTCCAGTTTAGTAAACGCAAAGTTAATCTAATGACAACTCAAGTCTCTCCCCACTCATATGAAGGGGATCTGAATAAGATTTTACCAACTAAATTACTAATGCCAAAGGCTCACTTTTGGGTTAAATATATTCAATTTTTTTAAACAATCTTGAGAGTGACTATTTTCACAAATTTGGTATTAGGAATCTTTCATTTTCTAGTCTTTTTGTTTGTTATTTACTTATCATTAATTTTTTTTTTTTTTTTGGGACTTAGGTAGGAGCTGAAATTAGGAAAGAATTAATCGATAGCTTAGGTAGGAGTTGAAATTAGGAAGGAATTAATCCATATGTATTGTTTTAGAGGATAAAATTATCTCTCTCATTTTATGGATCCTTTTTCAACATTGTGTAAGTGTTAATTTCAGTCCGCCTCTATTATTTATAGAGAAACTTCAAGGGGCATCGAAATTTATTGTAATTAAGTCGACCCACACATTAATTACAAAAAGACAAAAATACCGTGTTAAAATTTTATTTTTGCCTCATTGGGATGTAATAATGCAGCTATGAAAAGATAAAAAAATAAACATACTTCGATGAAATTGATCAAAAAAGTAGAATGCTTTTTCCCAAAAATATTCATTTTATCAGTTTGCATTTTATAAAATTGCGAATATCTGCACGAGATAAGAATTGAACATGAGTTAATACCACATACTATGAATTATGTGCATATGTTCTTTTTTTTCTTCGTACACACGAAGTAGACAATCAATCATACAAATAATTTCTGATTAAAGACCTTAATCTTCAATGGAGCAGAGAGAGTTAATTAATCCCACATACTATGTCATACCACATACTATGTATTATTGTTGCTTATTCCCCGTTAAAACTCCTACGTATCCAATAATTCTCCTTCATGCCCTTCATCTTAGCTTCACATTACATTTACACCAACATTTCACTTTTCATGCAGGTTCTTAGCTTAACATCCACAGAGTCCTCACCAGCTACATATTTAACATCACAGCAATCAATTCTTCCTGCCTGAAAAAAAAAAAAAAAAAAAGAAAAAAATCAAAATATCAATAATCTTAGGGATCCAAACATTTAATTCTCAGTGGGTATGACAATTTGTTTTCAAGTATCACATTAAGTTCGTTATTAGTATTCAATATGATGGAAAAATTATTCATAAGCTATCATATCAGTTTTGATTCAAATATTAAAATCTATAGTATTATCGAATTTTTGAATTGGCGTAGTAGAACAATGCCTCTTTGCGTCTTGTTGATGGCGAAAAAACTTGAATCTTGTGTATTGGATTAGCCGAATGATTGCCATTTGATAAACAAATTGGCAAGTTACCGGGCGAACTTCGAGTGTAGTTAATAACAACAACTTGGTATGGTCCGATATTATTACTCTCAATAACAGATTCTAAGAAAAATGCATGAGGAGCTTCACAAGGATTATTAGACAGCCACCGAGTGTTGCACATGAAGAACGGGGCCTGCTCTTTTGCCACGGCCGGAACGCCTCGAGGGGTCTCCTCAGAAAGCTTTGAGGGAAAATACTTTGATAGATATGTGCTGAGTCGCCTCATGAGATTGAGAGTGTCCAGTTGCTTTGCCGGTGGTAGCATATTGTTTGTTGCAACAGACGTGATTGGTCAAATTTTGCTGGTTTCATCAGGTGGTTTATGGATTCGGATCTGTTCTTTGAGGGAAAAATCGGATCTATGGCGTCGAGATGGTGAAGGCTGATTAATGGAGAGCTTGGGTGAGATGATAAGAGGCCTGAAATGTCACCTCGTAGATCAATCTGCATGTTCCAATGACACTTTTCAAGTATTCCAACATTTTTCTATCAGGAGAATTATACTTTGAGTCCGTAATTTATTTTTAAATTATTTGTTACATCACCAACGTCATAATTTTAATGCTCAAACTTTTTCGTTGGAAAACATTTGTGACTGTACCATTCAAAACCTTTTTTATCTTTTGACAAATATATCAGATTAGACTGATAACCAAAAGGGTACTATAAGAACTTAGATTTTACTCAAAAGTTAAGGGTTATTCAACCTTATAGATTTAAGTCAATTTTCTCAGCAGATGTAAGATAATGCCTCTAGTAAAAGAACCAAAAACTAGGTGTGTGTGAAAAAAAAAAAAAAAGAAAAAGTAGGGACCTTCCTATAATTCAGTTTTTATTTAATATATTTCCCTCGAAAAGTGAGAATATGCAGCAGTACAGTTGACACTTAATACTATCATTAATGACATTATTCATTGAACTAAGTACAATTAATTACCAGGTGAATTCCTTTTCAATTTTGAGATCAACTCCTAAATCAGCCGAGCATGATTGTGATCTATAATCACAGAAAAACAAGTGCTTATATCTCTGAATACACCCATCAATCTTTGATGCCAACGCTTCAACTAAAGCATAACTAAAAGCATAGCCAGCTCCACCATATCCCATATCAAAAGAGACATAAGCGTTTGAATGAATGGACTCAGAATTTGCACCAATGTAATAATACTTGGTATGATCATACTTCCTAGCAATTCAACCAAATTATCTACAAAAATTAAAGTGTCATCATCTGCCATCACATGCCATTTCACATCGTTATTGTTTTCAACCCGAAACGCCTCCAAAATCGAATGATACATTCGAATTTGTGCCACGATTTTAGGGTTAACGTTCAATCTGGTGATGTCTTCGTTGACACGAAAAGGAGGAGATGACGAAGGCCACGGTACAAGTTCTCCTGTGGGCGCTGCATTTTACCAAAGATTTCCCCTTGTTATATTTTTTTCTCCTCCATGCTTCAATGTAGGGTTTTCGATATTTCCATGTGTTTACTGAACCAAATAACACAAACACAATGTGGCTGAGATTTGTAGGAGAATTGGGAGTATGATTATCTGATGAAGCTGGCTCTTTGCGTTCAAAAAGGGCATAAATAGATTAGTGGATCTCTTATAGGGATGGCTACACCGGAAAGAGTAGAATAAAATTAAAGAGAATTAGACCAGAAATAGCTATAGATTTGCATAAAGTTGAAAGAGATAAATGTTTAAAATTTTGTTGCCTTGAGCTCAAGTTGATGGCACTGCCAGTAGACATTTTGGAGAATAGAAATATTTTGAATCACTTTTGAGAAATTTATTGAATGCCTTGAAAGGGTTATGAAATTGGAGCCATGTTTCTTGTTTAAAGAGTGCTAAAGCATGTGAACAATGATGTTGGATTTAATAATTTTTACATTTTCCTAAACGGAGTTTTCACAAATAATGCAAGAGGGCCTAAGCATTAACTTCGTGATCATCTTAAATGTTTTTCATGCTATATAGTATATAGCTTGTATAAATAATGCTTACATTAATAAATACATGCGCTTTCTCACGTTAAACTGTAGCTCTAGCTTTAAACTCTGTGAATATTCGTATCGAATAAGAATTTGGTAGATCATATTTAATGATATAAATTTTTAGTTAAGAAATTGGTTTAGTTGGGCCCAATATATTATAGAGAAATTGGTTTAGTTAGAGGGATATATGGCTGTCAACTTCCTTATTCTCGTAGCCATTGGCCATTACATTTTGACATAAACTAATCACTTTATCCATTATCATCAACATAAAAAATGTAGGAGAAGCCACATGTTTCAATTTGTCAATAGGTTTCGATATAGATATGTTCAAAGAACAATTTAAAGCTTTTTGACATATATAAGGTTTACATAATTTTATATTCAAAGCTATTTGATTATATTATCTAAAAGTATATAAAAAAAACTTATATGGGACTATAGTCTAGTGCTGCTCTGTCGTACATATATAAATTTATTGTTAAAAAAATCAGGATATCCCACAATTTTGCCATTTGACATAAATATTAAGATGGTAGGACGATTCTATATCAATTTTTCTTCTAAAAATAATCATTATCTTAATTTTGAAGGTGACGAAGGACTTGACTGTATCTCTAACGCTCCTTATTTACTTCACTCTTTTACCCTCATTAAATTGGTTAGAATAGTTAATATTGAGTGTTTGTGTGTGAGTAAAACTTATCAATTTATTTTAAATAGGTTACTTAGATTATTAGCTTTAATTAAAAAAGAAATTTTCTTAAAATTCACGTTTTCTTACTTTCTTTTTTTTTTGAAGTATTTAATAATTACCAAAAATATTTAAGAAGAATCTATTTTTTTAAGAGGAAGCCATCTTTTATTTTTTACACTGTTAAAAACTCCAAAAAAAAAAGAAAGAAACATAAGTCTTTGGATAAGGAAAAAAAAATTTTATACTTCTTTGCTTGGTGTTTTCCTTAAGGTATTAAGTATTTCTTTGACTTATATGATTTATTTTTATTAATTGTCTGGCGTTAATTACTTGTAATGCTGTGATGATGTGAATAGTCTATATTCTTTGCTTCGAATCATTTTCTTTATTTGGAATCACATGAATACATTACATATCACAGAACTAGACATTCTAAGCTTTACACTGATAGGTTTTTTTGTTAAAATCCTCTGAGTATGCAAATTGTTATGATTTTTCGAAGTTGCGTTACTAGTACTGGAAAATTCAAATTTTTAGCAGCAGTTCTCACTTCTGGAAACTTTTCCGTAAGGTTAAACATCTTTAAAAATTATGGTGATTTTTGTATCAACAGATCCATGTCTCATATGATTGCGTGTTTTTCGTAATTTTATTCATTATGGTTAAATTATTAAAAATCATAACATGTGACTGCTACAGATCTAGAAACTGTTTTCTAGAATTACAGAAGCTGAAACATGTAATAGTTTGGGCTAATTTATGAACATTATATGCAATGTTAGGATTTTATAATGAAATTTCAATCTTTCCTCTATCTTTAAAAAAAGATGGAATCGTGATTTTTTGGCATGTAAAATAAAAGATATGAATTTTTGAAATTCTGTCTTTAAATTTGGAATTTTCTAGACAGGTTAGATGTTCTCAGAAATAAAATGCTTTTAAAATAGTTTCAGGCATCCAAAAATTATGAATTTAAAATATATGCTCTCTAAATTTGTCTTCTGTAATTAGAAAAAAGAAACGGATTATTTCGAGAATTAGAGAATATTTTATGAATTTCCTAAGTGGAAAAGTTTTGTTGTAGTCAATGCTGGACAGTTTTGTTACTGTGGTAAAATGCCAATATTCTGACTTGATTTTCACTTGTGCTTGTTTTTGTGAAATTTTGTAAGTAATGCTATTCATGTTCACAGTACCGCTTTAAATTTTCATGGTCTTCCGACATGCGTATAGGTTATAAAAAAAATCGGCATGTGCAGGATACTCATGTTTATGTCTAAAATATGTATAAGTATTGAACTAGTATAAGCGTTTATGATTTAAGGATGATTGAGATTATGTTTAAAGTTGATAAGAATATTTTTATGATGATTATAGGACGTGGGTGAGCTTGTTGGTTTGTTCTTGAGGTATTGAGTTGATTGCTGACACAATTTAAAAGTAATTTCTAACTCCTAAGTATAAGAGTGTCTTATTATATTATAACTTGGTGTGTCTGAGGTCGATCCACAGAGAAAAAAATTTAATTAATTTATTTTATTTTATCTAAAAATGAAAATAAAACTTGAATATAAACAACTTAATTGAAATGAAACTATGAAATTGAATTAGTTAGAGTTATGGATCCAGTAGTAAATAAAATTTAATAAATTCTTTTTGCATTTTTTTAGGTTTATTGCCCAAAAGATTAATTATATAAATTATTATTATTTTCCCATTAATTTTATTATGGATTAAGTATTTATTACCAAAATTTAATTTGTCTGCAATAAGTCAAAATACCATTTTACCATTGCCAAAATTTAATTTGTTTGCAATAAGTCAAAATATTATTTTACCATACCTTATATTAAAATATTAAGAATGTATTATGCCGAACGATTTTGTTTGTCTACAATAAATCAAAATTTCAAAATATAAAATATGTATAAAATTAAATAGAAAATAATTTTAATTTATATAATTAAAAATATAATTTGATTAAATTATATTTATTTTCTAAGAGTTTCACCTTACCCTAACTATTATTATTTAGCTAAGTATAAGTAAAATAAAAATAATTATTAAAATTAAATTACTCATAATTAAAAAGAATAAAAAAACAACTAAAATGGAAAATAAAACTAAATTTATTTATAAATGCAAAATATTAAAACACACCTGAAAAATAAGATTACATGTAGTTTGAGAGAATTTCAGAAGAAGAGAGATGATAAAAAACATAAAAATGAGGTTTTATTTATAGAAAAATAAATTCATAATCCAGTATTTTGCGGTCCATCATAAGCTTTATGCATGCACTCTTTCACAACCATTAGATCAAGATCCAACGGCTGGTCAAACTTCAAAAGTCAACATTACATGTGGCATCTTGTGAAGCGTTATTCGATTTGATCACAAAACAGTTGATATTTGGCGGATTAATGAGTGAATCGGGTTGAATGAAATACAAAGGTTTGGATCTTACAACTTGCTTCACCAACCATTACCACGTGACACAATCGTGGCCATTAAATCATGAATGGTTGAGATTCAGTCAAAATTGCCAGCTATCCAATGCACTCTCATATCTATTGTAAGCTCATTTTATCATTTAATCAGTACTCGGTCAACAGAAAAAAGTCAATTTTTTTTTACGCAAGCTAAATTTTAAGCCGATCTTGACTCATCTTAAGGTTTTTGGACCTCCGGAATCCAAATTTGACATCCGTTTATCTGTTTGGAGTCTCGAATTACATGAAATTAATATTTTATCTGATAAACACACAAAAATACACAAAATTAAATATAGTTAAGACATAATTAATAATCCCTAATATATTGCCTAAATACAAATATAAATTATAATATAAGCACAAAATAATATTATTATCGCTTAATAATTAAACAATTTTTAATACTAATCAATTGTTGTGGATCGAGATAAGTAGATTCAAGCATTATGTGCTTTATAATAAATGCAATTTATGTTATAAGAATTATGTTTAAATTGAAATTTTTACAAAATTGATTTCTAAAATATTTAAATGAATTTTGTAAAATAAAAATACTTTTAAATGAATTTATATAAATATATTTTAAAATG
The DNA here is from genome assembly GCA_030444775.1 of Atalantia buxifolia. Taxonomy (NCBI): domain Eukaryota; kingdom Viridiplantae; phylum Streptophyta; class Magnoliopsida; order Sapindales; family Rutaceae; genus Atalantia; species Atalantia buxifolia. Next base: position 28,591,311 of record CM059832.1, on the reverse strand, counting down.
AAATTTTCTTAAAAAATTAGTTTTCTTAAACAAAATGTTTTCTTAAAAATTTTCTAAAAGAATTAAATGATCAAAGAAAAGTTCTTAAATGTTTTAGAAGACTTTAAATACTATTTATGTAATACTTCACACCCAATTTTGACCCCTGTTGACCAGCCTTTTTTATAGGGAGAGAGAGAAAGAAGATAGAGTGCTAATTGGGTCGACCCGAACCCACGACCCAACTTGGTCGGATCTCCCATTTTCGGCCACCACTCTGACCAAGCTTGGTATCGATCGGAAGCTCTTGAGTCACTGATCATCTCCATCCATCCTTGTCACCGGAAAGGACTAGAAGACAGCCAATCGAAGCCTTGAAGTTTTAGGGAATCACTGTCGATTCGGTGCGTTTTCACCAGAATTGGGCCACACCGCCACTTTGGTTTTGTTCCCAACCTTGCCCTCTGTCATTTTCGACCATCCAATGGTGTCGGGGACGTCGTTTTGCCGTCGATCGACCACTTGAGCATTCACGATTTCCGAGCTAGATTCTAGTGCAGTAGCTGCGAATGGGAGGTCACCACCACCACTGTTGGACTTGGCTCGGCCAAAAGTATCTAACCCAAGCTTTCCGTCGCCGGTGGTTGATTTTTGGTCACGTTGACTGGCAAGGATATTTGGGCCGATGATATCGATACGCCTTTGTTACTCAAGGATGTCAGGAGGTAAGTAAACTAGAGTTTTAAATTAATCACAATAAACAATATATATATGTTTGCCATACTTGAAAAGTCTATTTTGATATACACGGATATGGATTTATATGCTTTGCCCATGTGTTTATATGATGTGTTGTTATATGTTATGTGTGTTTACAGAAATGAGCATATTTATGTGTGAATATTTCATTGGCATGAGCACGAAAATGCATTATATTTTCTGTAAAATGAGACAATTGATTTTAACAAATAAAATTTATGCTTTATAAGATTTTGCATTGGGGGCCACCTCTTGAGGTTATATGGGGCCCGCCTCTTGAGACTGTGCAGGGCGGCCCCCTCTAGAGGGTGACGTATTGTGAAGGGCCACACATGGTGCAAAGTGCCACATTGCAGGATATGTATTATATGGAAAGTAAATGTGAAAGTTTGAAAGTGACAGAAAGAAATTTGATGAATTTGTTTTACAGTATTTCCACATTGCCGGATATGATTTGTTTTACAATATTTTCAACTACCATGACACATCATCCACTTGTATTATATATATGAATGTATGTATTTTGATATATAAAAAAGCTGGTTTGCTTACGAGTTTCATATTCATTATAGTTTATTGTGATTCAATTCCCATAAATTTGGATTGATTCATGATAAATGATGAAAAGGACATGAATCGAGGAGGATAGATGGTTGGGCATGAATTTTAAATTCTTCATCTGTAGTTTGTGTAATATGTTTGTATTTCGAGGCTCAAATTTTTATGGACTGCAAAATGATTATTTTTTAATATATATTTGAGCTGTAATTAGATTCGCCTGTGGAGTTCGGGGCAAGGCGTTATAATTTATGAAAGGTTGTAAAGTGGATTCAAAATGTTTTGGCTCATAGTCCGTAATAATGTATAAGATGCAAATGTTATAATATTATGTAATGCTATGGCCAGTTCTTTGGTATGATGATGATCTTGTGCACAATGATATTATGAACAATGTGGGATATAGTACCTGAACAAGAAACAATGTGGGATATAGTACCTGAACAAGAAACAATCTCGGATATAGTACCCTGAATGATGAATAATGATGATTACGAGGCATGAGCAACCAAATGTTTATGTTTTAATGTTTTTACATGAATTCACCCCTTATGGTATATGAAGATGAAATTATAAGATGTTATAAAATGTTTAGAGGTATAATGACAAAGGTTTTCAAATATTGTGCATAGATTTGCTTATTGAGTTAACGGCTCACTTTCCGTCTCTAATATTTTGCAGATTGATTAGAGATGTGGCTTGGGTCCTTAGATGGAAAATTTTTTTTTAGCGGATCCTTAGAGTTGCTTTAAAGAATGAATTTGGCTAAACTTTTTATTTTGGATTAAAGACTTTTCTTTGAAGACTTTATTTTAGATGTTTTACGTAAGGATTCAGTTGGATTATGAATAATGATTGTTTATCTTGAGCTTTATTAATAAGAATAAACTATGTGAGGTTTCATTCCAATTTTATCCTAATGCTTTTATAGGTAAATTTTTAGGGTGTTACAATATCTTTAAATAATTGTTATCTAAATGTAAATGATTTCTTCATATTACAATTTTTTATTTTTTTAATTTTTTCCATTGATGTTATGACAAATCAAAACAATTCATTGTTTTATTAAATTATTGCAATAGACTTTGGCATGAAGTCTATATTCTTGGCCCCCACGTTGATTCTTGCCCAAGGCATCCATTTTTAATTTTGACTATACATGCCTTTCTCCTTCTGCTTCTGTTCTTATAGTCTAGTATGATATATAATTAAACAAGAAGTTTTCAAGCTTACTCAATTCACCAAACCTAGAAAAAAAAATAGACGGAACTTTTTGATTCAACAATGCAGGTTTTATTAACTATCTTCTCATTATCATCTTCACCAACGTATTCAGGTACTGATTTTCTTTTGAACTCGTTTTCCTACATGGAGTTTCTGGTTCATTACACTTAATTTTGTTATTTGTGTTCTTTATCTTGTGGTTCTACAAGAAAATGAGAGTTGGTGCTAGGCATAGTGAAGTCTCAGAGGAGAGGTTTAAGGAAAAGAGGATTTTGTGGCACAAGCAAACTTTATTTTGTTGTTTAAGTGTTTCAATGTTCAGTCTTGTCATGATTTTGTTGAGCTACTTCTATTGGTATAGAAATGATTTTTCTGATGATGATAAATTGGTGACCCTTCTGGATTTAGCCCTTAGAACTCTTGGTTGGTGTGCAATTTGTGTTTATTACCCTATTGTTTAATTCAAGAAAAAATAGTTTCCACTTTTGTTGAAAGCTTGGTGGGTTATTTATATAACCATATCTTGTTATAGTCCTGTTATTGGCATCATCTATTACAAAAAGCATGTCTCGATACCAATTCAATATTTAATATATGATATTTTCTCTGTCATCACTGGGTTGTTTTTCTGTTATATGGGGTTTTTAAGGAAAAATGACGAAGAGGAATTAAAAGACACCCTTCTGCTACAAGAACCCCTTTTGAATAGTAATTATAGTTCAAGTAATCGTATTGCGTCATCAGTCAAGTCCAAAATGTCTGAGTGTGTGACCCTTTATTCAAATGCTGGTCTATTTAGTATTCTCAATTTCTCTTGGATGGGTTCTCTTATTGCTCTTGGCAATAAGAGAACCTTAGACCTTGAGGATGTTCCTCGATTAGATTGTAGTGATAGTATATATGGAGTCTTTCCAGTTTTACAGAATAAGTTAGAGGCGGTTGTTGGTTTCGGGAACAGACTGACCGCACTAAGATTGGCGAAAGTGTTATTCTTTTCGGCTTGGCAAGAAATTCTCTTTACAGCTATTTTAGCTCTATTATGCACATTGGCCACTTATGATGGTCCATATCTAAATAAAAAGTAAATATAAAATATCATGATTTTATAAATATCTTGAAATTAAATTTTTTAATATATTTTTTTAGCATAGGCTATTAAAAATTAATTGAAGTCCTAGTTTAAATAAATATTCTAATTTTTTTATGTTTATAATTTATTAAATGGATAAACATATATCATGATTTTATAATGATAAATAAAAAATTTTACGACATTAATATTTCATTTATGAAATCATAACTTAGTTAATAGTTAATGGAGATATGTTTTATTTATGAATAAAATATTTTTCATATTTATGCACAAGAAAATAAAATTATGAATAAAATATTTTTATGATAAATTAAAAATTACATTTTCATTCAATGGCGTCCAAGTGCAATTATAATTAGTAGTTCAAATAAAATTAAGTGTAATTATTATTTTAAGATTATTATTTTATTTTTATTAATCATTATTATGATCTATAAAATTATAATAATAATAATTATTATTAGGCTGGTGACTTAAAAACACGCCAGACATGTAGATTTTTTTGAGACGTTGGACATGTGGGCTTAAAGAAAAAAAAAAAAGTTCGTACGCTTTTTTGGGCACGGCCCACGACATGGCACGAGTGGACTCGTGTCGGGCCCTTATAAAATAAATGTGGGCACAGCACGGCACGGCACGGCACTGCCCACGAGCCCGTGTGGACCAAAGTTTAGTGGGCCGTGACTGGTCATCATTAATGGGGGTGTTGCAGTTGCTGAGAATGGAGAGAATTGGAGTATAGGCCAGAGGCAACTGGTATGCCTAGGTCGCGTGCTGCTGAAGAAAAGTAAGGTCTTAGTACTTGATGAAGCTACTGCATCTGTTGACACTGCTACTGATAATCAGATCCAGCAAACTCTTCGGCAACACTTTTCAGACTGCACAGCTGTAACCATTGCTCATAGGATTACTTGTGTTCTTGATAGCGATATGGTTCTGCTTCTTAATCATGGTTAGTATGGTCATATAGCTTAAAAGTTTTCCAATACATTGAAACCGTTTCATATTTTCTTGATTTTTCTATATCTCGTTGTAGGGCTTATTAAGGAATATGATTCTCCAACAAAGTTGTTAGAGAACAAGTCATCATCTTTTGCACAGCTTGTGGCAGAGTACACTATGAGGTCAAACTCCAGTTGAGTAGTTGGCTGGAAATGAAGGCCACGCCTTACTTGAATTCAACTAAGTTTCCTGATGATTACGAAAATTAAGTCGTGTGTTCATTTTGATCATGTTGTATTATAGAATATTGTCTTTAGATCTGGGTGATCTAGTTTGTGATCTGCAATAGACTTCTGATTTTAATATTGCAGAGTAGTTGCGGATCACATTATTGCTTATAATAAATGAAAGTTCCAAGTATTTTTGGCGTGAATTTTGTTACTCAAGTATCTGTGTTCAAGCATTCTTGCCCCTCCAGATGATTACATACCCTGTTTCTTTCTTCTGATGTTAATCACGAAACCTTAGCACTTAAAAAACTTCTACTACAGTTTACTAGAACAAAAAAAAAAAAAAACTGACTATAGTGACTATTGGGACGGTTAACACAACTATTAAGTGATTATATGTTTAATCTACAACAAGCTTAAAGCATCTAATTGTTCTTCTGATCAGCAATCTCAAAATAAAATGTTGTGTTTAAGCCAATACTTCATTTTTCATGCAAGCCCTTAACTAGAATGTTGTGTTTAAGCCATTACTTCACTTTTCATGCAAGCCCTTAACTTGACGTTTGCAATGTCCGTACCAGCTACATAATCAACATCGCAGCATTCTGTTCTTCCTTCCTGTAAAATAAGAAAAACAACAATTATGCACCCTATAGGTCTTCTATTTTATTGCACTGACAAGCGCCTCTGAGGCCAAAAATTTGATAAAGCTTCACTTTAATGTGCAAAACACCAGTGGCATCAACTTGTATGTTGAAAGTTGAATGGTTTGACAAAATATTTTTATATGAATATGATTAAATGGGCTGAGGAAGTACTAAATTACTCTTATATTAAACCAAATTAATCTTTATTAGAGAATGGGTAAAGCCCAGATTAATCTTTCAATCCTTCGCTTGATCTCGCAGAATTTGAACTCAGGTGGCAAAATCAAATAAAATTACTGGAAAACGACTTGATCAAACACTAAATTACTTTAGCTTTTTTGAACCCTGTCAAGAGATATTTTTATAAATATGATCTGTTGGAGTATATAAATTTCCGGCATTTTCATGTTATTGAAAGGTATAATTAATTTAAAAGAACTTACTGTTAAAAATCAACCAAAACTAGTTCCAATTAAAATAAATAGGATGTTGGAAAATTTCACACAAGTCACAACCCATTAACACACGACAAGAAAAAATAATACGACTAAAAATTGTCGTCAAGTCTAATCTTAATTATCTAATTGATTTGTTAATACTTAATAATTTGTTAATACTATTGTATCGAATCCAAATTTTACTCCGGACATTGAAAAAAAAAAGCAAGGGTTAGGAGATAAATTAAATTACCTCTTTGCGTCCAGTTGATGGTGAAAAAACTTGAATTTTCACAATGGGATCAGCAGAATGATTGCCATTTGATGAACAAGCTGGTAAATTACGCTGCATACTCCTACTATAAGTAGTAATAATATGTTCATGAGACGATGACCCTTCATCTCTATCGAGTACACCTTCCAATAAAAACACATGGGGAGCTTTACAGGGATCATTGGACGGCCGCCGAGTGTTGAACATGAACAACGGAGGCCTGGCCTTATTCCAAGGCCGAAATGTCTCGAGGGTCTTCTCAGAATGCTTCGAGGGAAAATGGATTCGTAAATGTGAGCAGAGTAGCCCCATGAGATTGAGAATGTCCAGTGGCTTTGCCTGAGGTAGCATATGGTCTGTTGTAGGAGACGGGATTGATCAAGCTTTGCTGGTTTCATGAGATGATTTACGGCTTCGGTTCGGTTCATTGAGGGGAAGATTGGATCTATGGCATCGAAATGGTGGAGGGTGGTTAGAGGAGACTTTGGATGGGATGAGAGGAGGCCTGATATGTCTCCACGAAGATCAATCTGCATGTATATTGATCACCATTTATCATCAGTGTCTAGCCTGAAGAGGGTTCGGGTAGGGTTTAGCGCTGGAACTAATGCGATCATTACTCGTTAGAGTGTGAGAGAAGATTGTAAGTAAAACTTTTGAACGAGGTGTATATTTTGAAATGAAAATGCTGTTTTCAAAATAGTGTTTTTAAGAATGAAATATGCCTTTTGTAGCATTTCTTCAATAGTCTTCTAATAATGAGAAAAGGAAGAATACTTTTTGTATTATTTTCAATCTAGAAAACATTGAACAAGATCATATCATAAGTTCTAAATTATCAATCCTTGTCATGGTTGGTATATTTCAAAATGGACATCAAAATATTTATTGGATAAGCTCTAAATGACTTGTTACAGCCTTCTCACATTAAACTTTTTCCTTGAAAATAATAAACATAAAATATACTTTGAAAATGCATTAATAATAGAAAAAATGTTGTTGTTTTTAATTATAATTTTTTTAAAAAAAAATAAGTTCCCCCCCGCCCCCCAACTATCAAAGAATGCATTTTAAGAATAATGTTTAAAAAAGAAAACAAATTTTAAATGCAGAAAAAAAAAGAAATGAAAAATTATGAATCACTACTTTTCTGTCTTGAAATTTGAGGGATGTTTCCCTCCAAGAGTGGAAATAACAAATACCATATATTACAAATTTAACAATAAGCATGTAAAAGAATGATTACCTGGTGGATTCCCTTTTCAATGATGAGATCAACACCTAAATCAGCTGAACATGATGAAGATAAATAATCGCTCACATACAAGTGAGGGTATCTCTCAATACACTCATCAATGGTTGATGCCAATGCTTCAACTAGTGCATAACTCAAAGCATAGCCGGCTCCACCATACCCCATATCAAAAGACAAATAATAATTGGACATAATACACTCAGAATTTGTACCAATGTAATAATACTTAGTATGATCATATTTTCCCAACACTTCAACTAAATTATCTAAGAAAAATAGACTGTCATCATCTGCCATCACAAACCACCTTACATCTTTGTTATCTTCTAGCTTAAATGTCTCCAAAACGGAACGATAGATTCGAACTTCAACTGGGTTTACGAGTTTAGGGTAAATTTTCAGTTTCTTGATGTCTTCGTTGACACGAAAAGGAGGAGAAGATGAAGGCCATGGAAGAAGCTCTTGTGTTGGAGCTACATCTAACCAAATATTTCCCCTTGTTTTGTTTTCTCTCCACCATGCTTCAATGTATGGCCTTCTATATTTCCATGTTCTTATGCAACCCACTAAGACAAACATAATGTGGCTTAGATTGGTGGGAGAGCCGGTTACATTATTAGGGGATGAAGCTGGCCATTGTTGGGCAATGAAGGGCACAAAAAGATCATTATCGTTATTTGGGTGATGGTATAAAACGTTATAAAACAAGAAGAGGACTATGCCACAAATTACTATACCTTTCCATAGAACTGGAAGAGATGATAGTTGAGGTTTTTGCTGAATTGAGGGACTAGAAGAAGGCATGGTAAAGGATTGAAGTATAATGCAAAAGATTATGGAGAATGAAAATGGCAACAGATGGTTTAGAATATAAGGGCCTGTTCGGTAACGTATTGCAGCCCTCATTTTCATTTTTGTTCTTAAAATTTAAATGCAGAACTTGTTCGGTGTGGGTCACATCTTAAAAATAAATTGTGAAGCATATAAAAAAAAACATGGCTGACAGTAATAAAAATCCAAAACAGGTTATATACGTTTCCGCCAATCTTCAAAACGAACCATAATACTATTCTTCGAATTGAAGTTTTGGAGCATTTTTAGATCCATAATTATTGTTTAAGCTTGCTATCATTTGGTGTTGAGATTGAACTAAATTATGTTAGTCAAATTCTCTTAATTGTTGAAACGTTTTTTATTTCCTTTTTTTCTTTTGCAACTAGCTAATAAGGTCAGGCCATCAAATGCAACGAGTTCGAATTAAGTACTTCACCTCTCATTCAACTTCGAAGAATTCAAGGGAAACGCTCTTGGACGTACCTTTAAAGTCAACGAAAATTATGTCTTGAATCAAGGGAGATACCTGTTAATATAAGTTAGTAAATTAAGTTCGATTAAGACCGAGTGAGATGTGGCTGTTTGAATACAGGACTTTTGCTTTTATTATATCCTACAAAGTTTAGTTAATTACTTGATCCGATAACATTAAATTTTTAATTATACCCCCAACATGGCCTCTCTATCCCTAAAAGTGATATTCAAATTTGACAAATGAATAACATCAAATTGTAAATATGTCCGCGGCCACTCGAGTTCAAGCAATAATAGAGGCAATTGTTTGCATTTAGGAGATGATATTTGTTATCTGCCTCTGAACCTTGAAAAGAAAAATGAAAAAATGTTGGACTATTACATAAATCAAAATCAAAATCTCTTTCAGAGTGATTGTTTAAATGTGTATCACTAATATATACTTTTACGACTGTTTAGCTAAATAAACAAAATGTAAGAAATAGAAACCCCATGAAATTATGTCTATCGACCTAGAGGAGAGATTGAATAATTTTTGTATTGTATCAAGGTTGTAGGTCATCCAAAATTGGGATGTCTATCCACATGGCCACTCCTAGCTAACATAAAAATAATAAACATATACATAGCAAACTTGAATTTCACAATTCTGGTGCTTTTAGCGATCATAAAAACAATAACGATGTACGTAGCAAAACGTTATAATAAATTATTTTGATCAGATCCCAGTTCAATATACTATATTAATTAGCAAAAGCATGCAAGATACAAGTTTATACTTGACAATCAGACATAAGAGAAGCAAAGACGAGTAAAAGGTGGCATAAAATAGTGTGGCTTGAGACTGTGTTAAATAAGATTAAAAGTTATTTTGATTCGCAAGGGACCTTTCCCTTGAAACCCACAAACTTGAATGTGTAAATGATGCAGAAGGAAACAGCATTTGACTTGGGCAATACAACAAGTCTATATCCCAAATTTTGTGTTTCGAATATATGTGTGTTCAAACATAATGTAGGTGAATGCAATATTGTGATTGACTGGGTTACATCTTCCATACGGTATGCAGTATGACACAAGCAATGAAATGTTCACGAGAAAGTCCAGAATAAGTGAACGATTGCTGTTACCTCTTAGTGATGCTGCTAATGGAGTGTTGTTGCTGAGGAACCAGCTTCATTTTTTTCACCATCTTGCTTCAGATCATCGATCGTTTGGTGAATGCTCTCACACATTTCCTCCACTTGCCTATCATCCAAAACACAGAATGACTGCTAACAGATATACTAACCTAGGAGAAAGAAACAGAGTGAAGGTGAGACAAATTATCTTAAACATTCAATGATAGGGTATTCTTATATGTACTCATTCTGATGGTTCTACAATTTTCCTAGAAAAATGGAGTAGCATTGATCTCGACTTAACAGTCTTAATCACCTACAATTTGTCATGATCATCTGCTGAGTAATTAACTACAGAAGGGCTACTTTTCCCCTGGTGGACAATGGTAATAAAAACAAAATACACCATTTTCATACTTCCCGACAGCTACAATAATACTAACAAATTTCAGAGCCATCCAAGTCAGTTCCGGTAGAATTGTTTTCTCTAATTCGAGAGAACTCAAAAGATGAAAAACGATTATACATCTAGAGGTACATCAAATGATGATTGAGTCTTTCTCAGGTTCCAGTGGAGGCCATCATGAATGCTGCGGAAGAAGTCATCAGTTGAGTCAACTTGGCATGCTGTAGGAACAGGCCAAGGTGCCATGCTGCACACAAGCGCATCACCAGGTGCCAACTGCTTCCTATCCTTGCCGTCAAATGATGCCCATGCAGGGCTTCGGCTATTGAAAGGAATTTGAACACGTAGAGTCACGTGCTCAGGTAGTATCAGAGGCCGAAAGGATAAAGAATGCGGACAAATTGGTGTGAAAAGTATGCCAGGAACCTGCAGTTACAAAAATGCATCCAAAGATTTATTTTATGCTCTTGACAACAGGATGCCGTATAGCAAATTAAAACAGAGAATAATTTATGAAAAATATCAAATGTAAAACAGAGAATAATTTGTGAACAAATACAAAACGGTTAAACTTCGAAGTCCCTTCTGCGTAGATGGATTGTTTATATTCCAATAAATGCTAAAATGAATCCATGGGACCTCAATTAATGTTATCCAAACATTCCAGTATAAGCTCCACTACCACGCAGATGAACATACCTGTGGATGTACCATTGATCCTCCAGCTGCTAATGAATATGCAGTGCTACCAGATGTTGTTGATAATATTAATCCATCCCCTTGCACGCATGTGACGAAGGAGTTGTCACAATAGCACTCCAAATTAGTGAGGTATGAGGATATTCCACGGTCAATTGTAACCTCGTTCAAAACAAGAATAGGATCTTCAATTTCAATCTCATTTTTAGCAGCATCTCTGATAACATGGCACTGCAACCGATTTCTTAATGTTATGCTAATGGGACCCTTAAAACGGAATCAAGGTAATCTTTGTAGTGTTCACTGTCTAAGAAAATGTTAAAGAAAGCTTTGTAGAAATGCAGGGAATAGTTAGTCAAAACCAAATTCAATAACTCAAAATTGCTTTTTTAAGTAAAGAAATTACATCAAAGATAAGAGGATACGAAATGGGGTCATAAAGCCCAATGATCCTAAAGAAAATGGGACAATAGGAGGAACTGGTCCTTTGAAAATTGATGCTGCCTGCCAAATAAGAGTAGGAAAAAAAGACAGTAAGAACTTGTTAAAGTAAATGCAAACTAGAACACAGTCGGATAAAATAACCAACATAAATTGACTCTTGGGAAAATCCAAATCACATGATTTCAATTCTGATACATATTTCACTCCCAAGGTCACCACAATATAAATTACAATAAACTTCCTACCCAAACACAGGAAGTATCTGGTTAAAACACTTCAACATACAAGATCAACATGAATGTTATGTTAAAACCTTAGTAAGGTAATAGAAACAGTGGATACTTTAGATGAATGGAGCAGAAATAAGTGTGGTAATTACATTAATAAAAGGAGATAGCTTCCATGATGCCAAAAGCAGGAAGAACAAACAAGCAATAATGTACTGGAACTTACTAACTCATTAACAGTTTCTTGCACAGAGAATGCATAAGTGAATAAATTAAGCTGAAGAAGGTCAGGCAGTCAACAGAAACATGCACTCTGAAGTTTTGGCACCTATATGGTGAAGTACTGCATGTTCACTATTCTGACACAATAGTTTTTTTGAAATGGAAGTGCAGGATCTTAACTGTACATTCTTTCTGGGATAAAATGATATTGGGTAAGATCTAAATTGTGCCACTAGCCTGTTGGAGTTGGCGGGAATTATCGAGGCATGAGATGCAGATACAGAACTAATTTGCTAACATGAACAAATATCACTACAGATCATGTTGCAGAAACAGACTAATCTAAACACAAGTTACACAACTTGTTAGCAGCACAATTGATGACACCACAATCTATCACCTAAAATTGATTCTATAGTTTACAAATTAATCTCACTATCTAATGTCATCTCAAACACAGGTTCTGTAAGCTTAAATGCACATACCCAAAGCACAGTTCCATCACCGCCAAGAGTCACCACAAGATCAACTTTGGTGTGAAGGAGCAAAATTTCTTTTTCTGAAAAGGAATTTAAGAGATATTGAATAAATAACATCTTGTTAAATGTCAGATAACTATAAGCGTCCCACTGCTTACCATCTTTCCAAGTTTGAACAAAGCTGAAATAAGATGATTCTGTTAGAAGCTCAGCTCTGACTCTTGGCTCTACATAGATGTTCAACTTTTTCTGCTCACGTAACCATCTGTGAACAAGAAATCAAGGATAACAAAACCATAGTAGCTATTCTAGCATCTGTCTTTTTAAGTTACAAACTCAACTGACAATGTTAATGGTATCAAATACACCATCCTAGCAACTGTAAATATCCGATTAAAAAAAAAAAGAAAAAATTTAACAAAGTCCAAAGACCAGAATTTTAGATGTATAAATAATAAAATTCTGCAAACGGAGTTGTTTATGCTCAACTGCCCCATGTTACAAGGTTCTGTGCATTGACAAAAAATAGAACACCAGCAACTACAATTAGAGATACTTCCAAATTTCCTTGGAATCAATAGTCACTATTATTACGACCTAAAATAGAAAAATCAGATAAACAGAAGAAATTTCTTTATGCAAGGATCTAATCCAAAAAAAAAAAATTGATTCAGACTAATAAAAATTTTGAAAATCATATGCTGCCCTAGGTACTTTACCCTATTAATTTGCAAAACACAAACTTAAGTTTCAGAATAAGAGTTCACTGGAAGCATAATGAGAAATTTAAGGTTACTAGAGTATCTGACACAGGATGACAGAAACAGGTGTGAGCAACTCAGATGGCTGTATCATTCATGTTAATATGTATTTTCAAAATACCAAGCAACATGTCGCTCATTCAAAATAACACAGTAGGCCAATGTGAGAGATGACTCCTCCAAAACAAATTTCCAGCAAACTGAACCAAGTTTTTCTAATAATTTTTGAGAATTTAAGTCAATCCAGAGCCTATACTCTATCCAGGGTACAGCTAGCCATCCAAAGTTCTTGAAGCAAAAACCGCAATAGCACAAACTAGAACAATAAATTAAAGCACTATACAACATGAGTAATTGCTTGGTCATGGCTAAAGTAATATAAGTAGTCAAATACACAGTTTGAAGAGGCACAATGAAAGTATTGCTTGCAAAGCAAATTGAGAACACTAATAGTGTTTATCCACACCTGACCATTTGTGCACATAAAATTTGAACAGAATTTGAATTTGGTTTCGTCAAAATAACCACAGTCTGAGGGGGTGATTCCCACTTCAGAGAAATCTGAAAGGAAAATAGTGTTGAATCAGAAAATAGATGGAAGCCACCAGCAAACTAACTGTAGAAATTCAGAGAACATATAAAGTATGTGGAAAAAATTACAAAAACAGTAGCAAACTTAAACAGAATGACTCAAATGTCAGGCAAAGAGGAAAGAGAGAATCGCATGAAAACAGCACAGTGAATACCTGTTTACTGCTGCGTTCTGCAGTTGTTATATTTCCTCTTTCAAAGTAGACAATGTCATGCTTGTGCTGATCGCTATTTTCCCCTTTGCACCTCCAGGAAAGCTTAAACGATGCCTATTTCAGAAAACAAAAGGTTGAATGTAATATTTAAACTTGAGCACTAATTCTCTCACAAAAAGAATATAATCCTGTTTCATTGTTACAACATGCAAACTGTAATCATGAAGCTCAAACTTCAATACATTGATTAAAAGAACTTATATAATAGTTGAAAATATTACCAAGGCTATTCAACCACCATCCTAGAGTGTAATGATTTGAGAATAGTTTAAAAAGGTGCAACAATGAGAGCTACAAAACTACGATTATGTTTGTATAGTTGTACATCTACTTAATTTAGAAAGCCTAAAGTGTTTGATAACCCACTTGGTAGCTAATGTTAACCAATCACCGAATCACTTGGGTGCTAATGATTCCACTACACAACAATGGATTAAAAGCCAAGATATCTCAATCCCAGATATACCCAAAGCCAATACCTCAGACACACATAAGCATGCATCTAACAAGAATGATAGTTATAAAAACAACACTAATAACATAAGAGACCTTTTTCATGATTTTATTATTAACCATATTGGAATCAACATCTTTCGCATCTTGAAGAACCTCATGGGAGCAAATGCCATGCTCCAAACAAGCTCTGTTAGAATGTTCATGTTCTTGATTGAGAAGCACTGGTTGGGTAGTTGAGTTCTCTAACCTTCCTCCCTCAGAAACACTATTATTCTCTTTAAAAGACTGTTCTGCAATAGAATGAATGATTTTCTTCACAATAAGTAAAAAATGAAGTTGCTTAAAATATAATGGAGAAGAAATATGTATAAGAACATGAAATGAGAAAGGAGACACTGTTATCTAGTATGTATATTGTTCTGTCATTCCACCATACACCATCTCAAGAGTTTACCAAATATCAGTTTGTGTTTCTACAGCAAATTATACTTTATAATCTCAAATCAGCAACTTGGATATCCAAAAGACCATAAATGCTATAAAATACAAAGAAAACTACTACTCTGATCAAGTCTATAAAACCAAAACTACTACTCTGATCAAGTCTATAAAACCCGTCTTGCTAATTTCCATTTTAGTGTCCTCAACTTGGGGCAAAAGAATCTTCTTGCACATCACTCAACTTGAAAATTAGCCCACCAAGACCAAAACCAGACGGAAATATGGACGAATGGAGACTTGTATAATTGTTATCAAACCGTGTAGGTGCTTCACAAATTTATTCATAAGAGTTAAGTGTAGTTGAGTGCCCAAACTGCAACAAGAAGAAAAATAGAAAAAGGAAGAGGGGGAAGGCCTTGTATTTGCAGGAAGAAATAAATAAATGCAATTTACATCCAATGACGACTTGAAGTGAGCCCTTCATCAGGCTGAAGAGTTAATCTCTGGTAATTTATTCCAAACCAGCTCATACCAGGCAGCTCAACTTGAAGTACCCCTTTAGGCATAAAATTTTCAATAGTAAAGCGAAAACAAGCTCCACATTCTTGTTGATAAAAGCAGAAGACCTATTTGAGTAGGCAAGCTCATACTGCATAAGCAAGAAGCCACTTACTCACTATACCGTATTCTTAATGTTACAAATCACCCATTGCTGGAACTGAGATGGTCAAAGGGATCAGTCCAGGGCGGACATCAGAGGCTCTCTGTACTAACAATTATCGATACAAAATTAGTTGATATTATATATAACATTATAATGTATCACAAATATATAGAGTTAACAGATTTTATTGGCCCATCTGCACCATTAAGGCCATCTCCATCCAAAAGCTATATGATTTTCCCCTCATATGTGCCACAAATATTAAACTTCCTTCTGTGCTTGTAGAATTTCACTGAAACCATACACCCTCTCTTATGAAACCCTTAACATCATCAAACCAAACCAAGGCACCTTTATCAACTTTCTGTGATCCAGATCTCAGTAATTGATACTACTAGCTCCCTGCAAATCAACTTATTGCTTAGCCTTTTTTGCTTTTCTAATCCTTCATCTTATCATCCCTGTTTTGCACATAATCCTATGAGCTTATCTCTAGGTGTCTATTCCTCACACTGCTGGATTTTCAACATCCATTTATCAACCATTTTTCCCTCACCGTCTCTCCATCTTAACAACCATATCTTCAGCATCCTTTTGTGGAGATGCTGATTCTTAAACAGGCCTGCCCAGTCTAACACATTTGACTATCAACATTTTCACTCTTACAATCAACTTGTGAATGTGCCTACATACATACATTTTAAGTGTCATTATGAGTGATTTTCAGTTTATATCAAAAACCAGAATGAAAACGCAATACTACATGGGACAAGAAGGCCGATTGAATTGAAATACACATCCAATAATAACAGATAGCATAATAAAGTTCAAAAGACACTATAAAAAAGCCTAAGACCAAGCTTTTCTCTTAAGTTCCAGAACTTCTCAACTTGCACGAGAATCATATTGGTGGAAGAGACCTCCCTCCCCCCATTCCCCCTAAAAACCAAAATCCACAAAAAAAAAAAAACCGCCTTTTCGTCTTTTCAGAGCAACAGTTCATTTACAGAAGAATTAATGTTCAAAGATTAATAAAATCTAATTGCACGCAAAATTTGTATAAAATCTGAAATCCAAACCTTTAATTGGTTTTTGAATACTCGTGAAACCTAGATGCTTCTAGTAATATAAGTAGTTTAATATACAGTGGGACAGTTTTGGAATGCCATTATGTTTTACACATAACCAGTTACAATTATTGAAAAAAGAACAACCATTCCCCCTCCCACCCCCAACAAAAAAAAAAAAAAAAAATTGACTAATTTCTTTGACCGAAATCAATGCGACTTATAATTCTGCGCAAGTTAAAAGCCACTACCTTCATAGAGTCGTCTATCCTGTTCTTTCCAAATTTCCCAGCATAAAAGACATGGAAGCACTAATCTTATCAGTCCCATTCCATTATTTACAGAGGTCTGCATCCACCAACTTCTGAGCTTTTCACATATACCATTGCCTGATAGTGGAATCTGATGATAATGAGTCTAAACTTGATTAGCAAGCTCACCAAAACCAGAAAAATGACACATCTCTTCAATACTCGGATTGGTGAAACAGTAATAATAGAAGTGTTAAAGATACGAATATAAACAAGAAAAGCAATGCAAAACATTTCTCCTTCGAAATGATAGGGAACACTTTAATTGTTGCACAGAAGAGAAAATGCTTGAGTAAAGAGGGCAATTGAGTGTCTGTGAGGAGAAAAATAAAAGACAAAGAGGGAACAAGAAAAACTAAAGAAACTAATATTCAATATAATTATAAATAAACGAAATAGAATGTCACCAAGAGGAACGGAAGAATGAAGTATGAATTACATAAGAAAATATATGTAAGATCATTAGTTTCATACTTGTGTAATACTACTTGATCAAGTAGATAAGAAATATAATGCTTGACCATTTAGGAAGGTTGAAGTAAGAAGTACATAATAGTTTCTTCTTTTTAATAGATCCTTATCTTTAATAGATCTAAATGGAACCAGAAAGAGCTGGTGTGAGTTCCTTCTCTTGAAATATATCACACTCGAGCTTATGCTTCTCTTCTAATATATCACACTTGAGTTTATGCAAACATATTGTACTTATGATTACTCACAAGGGTTCAGGTTTATATATCTAAATGGAATGTATATATTGCATGGTCAACATTTAGGCGTAGCATTGATTTGGAACGAGTTTGTTTCCTTAACAAAGTCTTTGCAGTGTTTCAATAGGTTATTCACAAAACGGGATTTTTACAGTGTTTATGTTGACCATCAAATCCAAATGATTGATGGTGTCCATTTGAATTGACATCTAATCGCAGTGCCATAAATGCAATCTATCGGTCTTCAGTTAATCCCATAATGAAGTGTTTGAGACAAATACAGCTCAAATACAGGTATCGCACTTAACCCAAAGCTATACAGGAGTTTGAAATTTTAAAAAGTCACTCTATATAGATTCTTTTATTCGAGCACAGCCAGGGAATGGCACTCAAGAAAAGCAAAGAGATACATGTTTCTCAGCAGGCCTGTCTAATCTGGTCTAAGCAAAATTCCACCACTAAAAGAGGACAAGGTTGATCAACCAATTCCCAGAGAAATATCCTCGCTACCAAACCTATGAGATACATAGTCTATATCTTTAGATTGAATGTCTACTGCTTATACATGCTGTAGACATCAATGCATCTAAAAGGAGAACTTCTGATAATGATGTGAGACCATTATTTTTAGAATTCAACTGAGTACACTCCAAAAAGTAATCCCTCTTCTTATCCATCCAAATACTAGATAAACAATATTATGTTGAAACAAATTTAAAATCACTTCACACACACGCTATAAGGCCTTTGGTGTTTTATCCATTATCATTCAGAATAATGATTGTTAAGAAACAAACTGTCAATTAAATAAAAGTGGTAAAACAGAATACAGAAAGAATCTTAAAACCAATCAATTCAACTACTGAACATCAGCTATATACAGCTAGACAATGTGCCCTACCAAAAAGTACCATTGCGTTACCCATAGAACTCCAAGACTAAAGGTGAAGCAGAGTGTCAACAGAACAAGGAAGCTACAATAGCAGTAGATAAATTGCCTCAAATAACACTCAGTGAAGAAGATCTGGTTTAGCTGAACTCACTAAGTATAGATAAGCCTTTGTTAAATTAAGAATTAAATTTTTTTATAAAATATTAAACTTTAAAGAATGTCACAATTTATTTTCATTGTTCAATGATTAAAAACCTTTACTCTCCAACTGCAGATTCCGTGCCCTCTCCAGTTCAAATCTACGTTTCCATTCTGCAGCCTCCGCTTGTGCAGCAGCCTTTCCTTCGGCAGCTCGCCTCAATGCCTTTGCAACAGCTAAAATTATGTTTAAAGTGATATACGCATCAAATTTAATGAGATACATAGGGAAAACACAGTTCCATAAAAGACAAAATCGTATTAAAGGAAAAGTGATTAGAGTACTTCTTAAGGCCTCGGAAAACTCTATTAGATGGTCATCTGATCCATGAACAGGAGTTTGTTGAAGAATTTCCTGCACTGCTTTCTCAGACTGGAGCAGAGAAAGTGAATCGCCAAAACCATTCTCAGGATGGGGCCGTGAAACACCTGCATCGCCATGTCCAAAGGAATCCTAGCAATGAAAAAATTAATTTCGTGAGTCATTTGACTTCTTCAGTGAGAAGTGTATTTTATTGTACTTCACAATGTAAACCATTTAAATATGCCACGACAGTTAATAGTAAGATCCATAAACAGTAAGGAATCCATGCCGACAAATCTTCCAATACCAAACAACTGGCATGTGAACGAACGCCACCAATCAAGAACATAATATGTGTTCCACATTCAGCTAAAAATAACAAAAAGAACAATCTATAAATGGCATAATTTACCTCCCTAGGTAATTCTAACCGTATTTCATCTACGATGAATTCAGTAATCTATTTAACTCATTCTAATGACATCCCATCAAATTCCTTCAAAAATTACAGGTGATCAACGCACACTAGCATGATTCAATGAAATGTGTGCAGACTTAATCAAAATTAGGTTAAGCCTTGATGCCAAAACTGAAATTTCTCTAAACAACATCAAATGATAACTGTAGTTTGCCAATTTCAAGTAATTTTCTTGACAATTAACTCATTGCTAGATTAGCTTATTGCATGTAGACAATAATAACGACAAAAGGAAATTGAAATCAAAATTTGACTTAAATTTGGAAAAATTCCCAAACAAGACAAACAAATCAAGAGTCAACAGAATCATACAAAGTCAATGAAAATGGGAAATTAACCAACAGAGAGCGAGAGATAGAAAATTACGGTCGAATTGAGCTTGCTTGGAGCCATGACTGATGAAGAAATTAAAGAGAGGAGAGAGAGAGACAAAAGAAAGACCCCTTCCTCTTTTAAGTTCTCTGAATCTCAAAATTATCGAAATCTCATTTTATTTCAAAATTATATGATTGTTTAATAACAATTTTTATTAATTACTTATTAATATTATTAGAGGAAGAAGAGAAAGGGGCTCTCTAACTGTCTCAAGCCTTGACGGATTTGATTGACGCCATCCCTCTGCGCAGAGCAGTGATAGAGTCAGAGAGCGGTTAGGTGGAGTCGTGGAGAGAAGCGGAGAGGGAGTTAGGCGTCGGTCCCACATAACAACACGTGGCGACTCGTGTAGTTTGAACAGGTACAGAACACAATACGTTGGAACTGCACCCAGTCCTTACACGTGTCCATCAAGTCTTTTTAGTTTTTTTTTAACAATATCCTTTTGTAGTTTTTCCTTTTAATAAATTCATAGGTAATTGTTAGATATAGGTTAAGACCATATAATTTAGAATATGGTAAAAATAACCTAATTTTGATCGGGTTTTGAAATTAAATTTTATTTAATTAAATAATTGGATTCGCGTCAAGATCGTGTTTTACTGAATTATTAGCTTTTAATTTAATAAAATTAAAGAAAAATAATATAATCTGAAAAAAAAAAGAAAAAGCCCAGCTCCAACAACAAAATAGCGTCAAGTCAACGTAAGTGTTAAAAATCAACTTCTACTTTGTACGCAGCATATCAAAACACTAAAAATGCAACATTAAATAGGTTTGGGAATCTTTTTAAAATAATTCTTGTAATGTTTGTCTTTGTAGAAATAATCAGTTTGTGAAGAGAATCGTTAAGTGTTTGGTAAATTTTATTTTCAAAAGATCAAAGTTTTGAAACCAAGGTTATGGACGTTTGGTAAATTTTTATGTTAAACTGCTGAGAGAAAATAAATGACTAAAATATACATAATATAAGATAAAATTTACTTATACATATAAAAATATGTACATATAATATTTTTAATTGTGTATTATAATAATTTTTACTAAAAATAAAATTTATAATATGTTGATTTTACTTTTTTTATTTTTTTTATCTTAAAACAATTGATAATTAAATTAATAATATAGTGAAAAAAAATTAATAATAATTCTTTTCTCAAATTGATATTAATAAATTGATATTGATGAATTATAATAAAAATTTATTAAAATATTTATTTTGTTTCCAATTTGAGTAAGGATAATTTTGGGTTTAGGTAATAATTTTAAAGATATTTATGGAATTGTATTAAAAGATAAAATTGATTCTCAAAATCGTACCCTTCCCCTTTTTTAAATCAACAGTTTGTAGGAGTGGTTGATTTTAAAAAGTGATTTTGATTTTTTTTTTTACCGAATACTAAAATTAACTTTTAAATTTTCAAAATCACTTTTAGGCGCCCAAAAAAGAATCCCAAACCCTAAAATGTCTTTAACTATGAATGATGAACGGGAACCAAACTAATTTATGGTGTATTTATTAAATAAAAATTGAAATGAGTAGAAATTAGAATGGGTTAAAATAAAAATAAGAAATGAAGATTAGAATAAATTATTTATTTAAGTTGTAGAAATTAAAATTGAAATGAGTAAAATTTTCATTAATATATTTACTTTGTCTTAGAATTTTAATCAAAATAAATTCAATGGTTACAAATTACTAAAAAATTCTTAATTAACTATTTTTAATTGCAATCAAAATAATTATTATTTGTATTTTAATTATTATGATTATTTATTTAAAAATTATTATTAATTATTATTGTTAATAATAATAATATTATTATTAACATTAATATATTAATTAATTATAATACCTTTTATAATAATAATAATAATCCCATTTTAAAAAATAATAATCCATTTTAAAAACAAATAATAATAATAGTCAAAATCATCATCATCATCAACATCAGCGAACACCAAATCATCATCATCGACATAAGAGATCAGAATTGTGGCCACTGGAATCGGCTACTGCTGTTGGATCACGCGAGTACGCGACGTCAAAAATGGCACAAATGGAGACAAAACCAGCAGCCAGCTGCTGCTCCACAGTCGACAAACCAATGACAGTGATGCTTGATTTTGGTAGCAACAGGAAGGGTTGGTTGTGATGGTGTTTCGCCTGGAGCTCAATACAAGGAGTAAGGGATTTGTTGCTGCTGCTTTTTTTTTTCATATATTTTTTGCTATTTTTATTTTTCATTTAAAGGGTGCGTCTTTTGGGAATTTTAAAATATGAATAGGGGGTAAAATTGGAACTCTTGAGAATGGGAGACTAATTACCACTCCCTTGAGAATCAATCTTTCATTTTTTATTTTCAAATTAGTGTCAGCCCTATATTTTTTTTATTCTTATTCCAACTCTTATTTTGTGAAGTAAACATTGTTAATAATTCTGATTCCCTAATACACAAAGTAAACATACCATAATTTATTTATGAAAAAATAAATCATCTATTGTAGCATTAAATATGTGCAAGTCCATGATGAGTAATGTGATCACTGTTTTATAAACATTTAACCTTAGACTATCAACAAGTTAATCATAAGTTATTAAAAAATTAAATAAATAAATAAGCATTTTCTTATAACTTCAAATATTTTGATGAATGAACTAAAAGATAAAAGAAGATATAATGAACGTAAATTAGACGTGGTTAATTGTCAATATTCTCCTACTAAAATTAATATATACGACTTATCTCCTTACAGTTTTCATAATAGCCAATAATTTTCCCAATAGCATAATTTTACAGTATTATCCTTATTTTTAAATAATTTTTTATTCATATTTATTACAAATTAAATAAATCATATTAAAGAAAATTTACATAAAAAATTTTAATACTAAAAATAAGAAAATATAATTTTTTGGAGTGAATAGAAAATTAATAGCATGATAATTTTCTCATACTTTTTGTTATTTTAAAATATTTTTCTTATAATAAATATATATTTATATTTTCAAATTAAATTATCAAGTAAATGACCAATTTATCCGCTTTTCTTTTTAAATGTTTGATGTCAGGAATAGCATAATTTTACGGTATTATCCTTATTTTAAAATAAACTTGTATTCATATTTATTACAAATTAAAAAAATCATATTAAAGAAAATTTAAATAAAAAATTTAAATACTAAAAATAAGAAAATATAATTTTTTGGAGTGAATAGAAAATTAATAGCATGATAATTTTCTCGTACTTTTTGTTATTTTAAAATATTTTTCTTATAATAAATATATATTTTATATTTTCAAATTAAATTATCAAATAAATGACCAATTTATCCTTTTCTTTTAAATGTTTGATGTCAGGAAGTTTTTGACTACTGTATTATCCTTATTTTAAAATAAACTTGTATTCATATTTATTACAAATTAAAAAAATCATATTAAAAAAATTTAAATAAAAAATTTAAATACTAAAAATAAGAAAATATAATTTTTTAGTGAATAGAAAATTAATAGCATGATAATTTTCTCATACTTTTTGTTATTTTAAAATATTTTTCTTATAATAAATATATATTTTATATTTTCAAATTAAATTATCAAATAAATGACCAATTTATCCTCTTTTCTTTTTAAATGTTTGATGTCAGGAAGTTTTTGACTACTGTAAAAAATATAAGGAGTAAATAGTATATACACTTTATACGAAAAGAAAATTGATAATCTCTAAAGTATTTAATTAGAAAAAATGGAACTAAATATAAAAAAAATAGTTTATTTTCAATAAAATATGTGTAAAAAACTTTTTAAGATATTAATTAGTATCTTCATCAAAATAACTCAAAAGAATAATTACGTTACATATATCCTAATGTCAAGATTTGTCATACACTAATTATTAATAGAATTTATTTATTTATACGGCAATTGGACTAGCTCCGTGCGCTTAATCCCGTGCGTTGGTTCCAGAATTCCATCCTTGTTGTCACGTGGTGATTAGGTGGTGGATGTCGTTCCGGCCCGGCAAGTGAGATTAGCCTATTTTGGATTAGATTCGGGGTTGGGTTGTGAAATTTTCTGTGACACAAAAAGTAGTTGACCTTTTTGTCTGCGTGGCCTAGATCCACGCATCATCAATGACGTTGGCTGATGATTTGCTATTCCATTAGGAACTTGCCACGTTTCATGTTGAATAAACAATTCTGAGGTTTGCATGTATAAATATTATATTTAGTATATAATAGGGGGTAAAATTATACTATGATTTAATAATATAATAATATTAAATTATTAAATAAAAAATTTAATAGACTTTATTAAAGTCTAAAACGTTGGACTAAATATATATATATATAAAATAAAATATGAAATTTATATTTCGACTTAGTAATGTGGCATACTTTATTTGAGAAAACACAAACGTTACACTTTATCTATATCGTCACAACCTGTTAGATTTTAAGGGGTCAAAAACTTCGAAGCTTTGACTTCCTACTTGAAGCTACAGAGGGAAGAGAAATTCAGCTATATTCGATCTAGTTTTTGCTCATCAAAATTGAGATTCGAAATCGTACTCAGCTACAAGTTTGTGGCTTGAAGCTGCCACAGGAGCCAAATTCAAATCGGAATAGTAAAAATTTCAGCCCAATTGCTAGCTATTCTTATTTGAGTATTGCTACATTTTTCAATTAATATGTATCTCAATCGGTATCAAATCAATTGAAGGGACATTTTCTTATTAGATTCATGGACGATTTAAATACATAAGAAATAATTTTATTGAATTGATGGATATTGTATACTATATTAGACCTTGATATATTATTTTGATTATATATTTAAGTAGGCTTCAATTATATTCAACTTTAATTGAATTTGTGTATAATATTTAAAAAAAATAAAAGTTTACTAATAAATGACATTGATAATTAATTAATATTGCTTGGAAAGAAAGAACCATTTATGTAAATGGGCAACGGTTGTATTTTGTATTAATAAATAAAATTAACATTATTTTAAATAAATAGTAAATTTAAGTGATGAACAAACGGCCAAATCACAGACACACGCATGCGACGGCTAATCGACCAACCAAATCGCAAAGCACTGCAACAATCAACTGGCCGCCGACGCCTCGTGGTGCTACACTCAGGGAGGGGCAACGCCAACATGTTATATGCGAATCAAAGGGAAGACTTCAAAACAAAGGACCCTTTTTCCATTTCATTCACTTGGACAGGTGGATTAAGAGTAGCAAATGAAAGCAGCTCTTGGCTGCGTTCAAAAAAGGGCATCTCCTCTGGGCTTAAATACACGAATGCTTCTATTTCTGCACCGTCTTTTGTGCTCACAAGTATAACTACGTTCGGTGTTCTATAATTTGGGAAAGTCACGTGTATTGGCTTTCCCCATCCGAAATCTGCTCCTTCGTGAACTGGAAAGCTAATCATGCTGGTGAAAGAGAAGAAATCGATCTCATCTCTTTCAAACTTGTCTCTAGTTGACTCTGAGATATTGAGTATGCTCTTGGTCTCTAGCAAAGTTTGTATACCGTTACTGCTGAATTCATCCTTTGCTTTCCTGAGTATACAAACCATTTCTTGTAATTCCACCTCCTTTTCACTCGTTTGGGCAGGCATGAACCCTATGCTATTACCCACAGAGTTCTCGGACAAGGGTGGCACCACCACCGAACGCAAGTTCACTGCTTGTACCAGCAAAGATGGTCTTGCAAAGCCGCGGTTCGATCTTGACGCAGTCCTTGCACACTTCCAAATAAGTGCAGTCAGAGCTTCGACGCGGGATGGTCTTGGAACGCTTGCACTGGCGACTTCAGACTGAAGTTGAGCCAGCTTTGAGGCATCAAACACAAACCTGTTGGATTCAGCCGGTGAAAATTTTGTGCGGAAGGGCACGAAGGATTCACTTGGTGGAAAAATAGATGCTGCAACAAATTCGGGAACCGCTGCCTTGCTTGACTGACCACGAGCTACGGCGGCCCAGCTACTAATGAATATGGAGCTTGACAATGCATCAATGAGCTTGTGCGACGAAAGCATTGTGATTGCCACTCCTCCGCATTTGAAAAAAGTAACCTGAAGAATTAGTAATGGACCCTTGCCTGCTATTGGGTCTCCTTTGCCGCCAAATGGCTGGAATTCAGTTAATAACTTCTGATCAGGATTTTGTAGATATTCAGACAAAAAACCATCTGCACGACCTTCAATGAATTCAACTCCCTCGTCATTACATTCAATTGAGAAATCGTCTTTGATTCTGCCAGCAAACGGGTAGAATTTTGTGAGAGTTTCTGATAGGGACGATTTCAGACGTTGCGAAACTTGGTCAGCTTTAACATTATTGTTTACTTTGTAGAGAAAACAAGTGCATACATATAGCGAATAATTGATCTGGTCTAAAAGAGAGAGTTCCAAATTTCTTAGGTGATGAGGAGTTGGATGAGATGGTTTGATGATTTCTCTGCCTAGTATCTCTACTTTTAGTGCCCCCTTCATATTTGCTACTTTTTTGCAACATTGTTAATGCAGTAGACTTGTAGTTAATATAGTATCTGTCCAATGAAACATTAAAAGTTATATTATGGATAAATTAATAGGCTTAGGGCCATATAAAATTTATTAATTAAAAGAAAAATTGAATAATTCGTAAATTAGTAATTTATTAATTTGTAGGTTATTTACATTTCAAAAAACAACAACACTTTATAATTTCTTATTACAATTTGAGAAGTCAATCCCAGAGCTTCTAGATGCAATAAGAAAAATAAGAAATGAGATCCAAATGGATTTAAATTTTAAGAAAAGAAAAGCATGCAATAATAGAGTCATATGTTATGTAATTAGAATATCATAGTCAACTAAATTTGTAATTTCAGCAAATTATTAATCTATTATTTGATGGGATCACAAAGTTATATAAGATTTTTTTAAAAAATATTATCTTATTGAAATTATTTATTTAAGCCATTAACTGAAGTTGGGACCGTGAAAATTTATTATAATAGAGATTTTTAATATATTGAGTATCAATTTATGGAAGTTGTATGTACACTTTATGATGGTTCACGACTCTTTGATAAAATATAAAGATCATTGTTCATGCCAAATTTTAAAAAAAAATTACCAACAACAAATAAACAAATAAGAAGTTATATATATTAATTATTAATATAAACCTATAAAAGTTTTGTAGTTTGAAACTAATTTGTAAAATACCATGTCAATCATGCCATTATTAATGGTGGTATAATAATACAGTTCTTGAAGAATATATTTGAAAGAGATTTTTATGGACACAATGTCGATTAAAAGTGTATCTTTATTGTTAAAAAGCAAAAGAACTTGTTAATTTTGATGGTTTTAATAATTTCATTTACAAATATAGAAGCGAGAAAAAAGAGAAAAGCAGAAGTAAAAGAGAGATTAGACATTAAAGAAATGAGAGATATACATTAAAGAAATTAATTATCTTATATATTTTAATCTTGACCCTTTATTCTTTTCTAATCTAATGGTTTGGAAATTGTGTCTATTGTACTCAAATTTGTGTAGTATAACTAGACAATTTAGCCTTTTAGTCTATTGTGACTCTTTAACTTTCCCATAATAGTATAACTAGACAATTTAATAATTTTATTAAGCTTATGGCAAGATTCTGATTTAATTTTAATGAGTATTTTTTAGCTGAATTACATGGCTGGATAATGATTACATATTAACCCATCAAAGGAGACTTTTTGGAGTTAATATATTTTCTAATCTTTCTTTTATTTTTCTTAACATAACACACATAGAACAATGGCTTCCTATCTATAAGGTATAAAGCAACAGTGACCAATAAAAGGCGTAAAGTATTATGTTGGTACAACAAAGAAAATATAGGCATATCATAAGTATTCAGTTTTAAATTAATTAATTATTAGTATATGTATTAATTGGATGCTATAGAAAAATAAGATTTTTTTTTAAATTTATAATCTAATAAATTTATTGAATTATTAATTTAACACATTGACTCAAATTAGGACCGACAAAAACTATAATATATCTAAGTTATTAATTTATCGAGTATTAATATAACAAAGTTATGTTATGTTTAAAGAATGTTAATTCTATTGACACCCCATGGAAGATACGATGCAAATGTTGATTGGTGGGATTAGTATGGCAAACGAAACACAAGATAACCGCTACAATATTGCATTTTAATAGATCTCCAAAGCCCTTAATTTTTTTTTCACTTTATTTGCAATTAAATTTTTCACATAAATATAGATCAAGGAGGACCTACCATGCATATCAAACCAAAATTATAGATCACATGCTTAGCAAGAGACAATCTGCTTCTTTGACCCTTTAACAAGAGATATGCTTGGATTAAATGATTTGCACACCCATACTATCAAAACTTCAAAATACTTTAATAAAGTGTGGGAACGCTCACTTGATAATGATCTATACATATCACTTGATTAGTGAGAGATAGCTCTCCTTCTTGGACCTGTGAATAAGAAATATACTTGGATAAAATGATAGTCCGAAATATTCGGAACTTAATTTATAAATAAAGGAAAATATTAACTAGCCTTATTTGAGCCAATCAAAATTTGTGTTTCTTTAACATGTTCCCTGTGTATATATATATAGAACCTCGATAATTTAATAGTCTTGGACTATGGAAAATTTATTAATTCAATGAATATTAGTTAATTGATAAATTGATAAATAAAGATATTCCATAGTTTAGGAAATATAGTGGTGCTTGTAGTATTGATTTACATAGATTTGCATGTATTATTTGAATAATAATTAGTTTTCTCACATAAGATTATTGTCAAAGAGATACTGACATTAGACCCTTTTTTTTTTGGGGTTATAAAAAGAAAATACTAACTACAATTTCATATTACAAAAAAAAAAAGTAAGAAATGAGATTCAAGTAAAAAGTAATTACAGGAAGAACAATAAGAATATATTTTCTAAAAGCCACAACGACATATCATATGAATTTAGTTTCAAATTAGGTAACT
Source organism: Atalantia buxifolia (assembly GCA_030444775.1). Lineage (NCBI taxonomy): Eukaryota > Viridiplantae > Streptophyta > Magnoliopsida > Sapindales > Rutaceae > Atalantia > Atalantia buxifolia. Next base: position 28,562,496 of record CM059832.1, on the reverse strand, counting down.
ATTAATTTGTATAGTAAGTAAGTCTTGTAGAAAAATAAGAATCTTGAAAGAATTTATTATCTTATAAATTTATTGAATTATTAATTTACCACATTGACACTAAATTAGGACCAATAAAACTATTATTTATTTGAAGTTATCAATTTATTGAATATTAATTTACTAAGGTTCTTCTATTGTCAAACCCGAGAATCAACTGAGTAATTTATAAGCATCGTTTTTATCGTACTGTTATGATTATTAGTTATTTACTTAATTGATATTTTATTTATTTGTTAATTATGTTATTATTATTGTTTTTGTTATTTGTTACAACAATGATATCGATGTGGGCAGTAGTGTTGCATTAATGAATGGACTTACTTAATTTGGGCTAAGGATTGTTATTGGGCCAAGTCTAAGTGTTTTAAGTCAAGCCACTAATAAAAACCACATATATAAATAGAAAATTGAATAAAAAATGAGCTTAGCTCCTTTATCCCTTTGAAGTGGTGAGCGTTTCGATTGTTGATTCAGTTTTTGTGGATTTCGATTTAGGTTGTAATCCATTCTAATTTAAGAATTTAATCTAAGTGGGTTGAATAACTATTTCAATTTAATTTCAAATTCAAATTAGTTCGGTTTAATTTAGGTTCATATTATGATTTAGTTTTGGATTGTAATTTTAAGTTCAATTACGATTTGGGTTATAAATTGTTTTAGGTTGCAATTTCGGTTTGCAGCAAATATTTTCAAAATAAAAAATACGAAAGAGCTTAAATCAAGTCAAAATCCCTTATTTGAAAAAAAATAAAATCAAAATCTAAGTAGAAATTTTTTTTTTGTTTTTTGAAAAGAAGAACTTAAGATTACTGTTTCGCCTAAACAGAAAATAAGGACAGCAGCCATAAGGTCTAAAAAGTTTTTGGGTTCAGGCTTGTAGATTTTATGAGTCCCTCGAGCCTGACCCAAAATAAACTTTTAAAACAAAAAAAAAATTATTAATTTAAGATTTCTCATTATTCCAACAGTAAAATTGTTAATCATATATTAAATTAACTTAATTTTATAAAATTACTAAAATGTCAATAATAAGAGATTAATAAATGATTTATCCTGTTTCCATCGTTTTTAATTAATTTGTTTGGTCATGATTTCCAAGCTAAGAGATCCAGTTTTAGTGGTGGTTGAAGAATCAATCAATAGGCTTAAGTCTTTATATAAACTATTTTATACAAATACTATTAAAGAAAATTAGAATTAAAAAAGAAAAAGTAGGCCAAACCAGGATACCACTTTAGCCTTTTAATTCGGAATAAAATTATATATATATATATATACACACACACACACACGCACTTAATCCCAACAATCAAACAATTGAACAGATATTTTTTAATAATCCTGCATATACTGATGTCTCTCGTCTTTTTCAATTTTATCCATTGAATTGTGATTTTATTTGAAAATTTAATGAAGATATTTAAAACAAATATAAGTTCTAATTTAGCTAGTTGTAGCTTACAAGTTCGGTTACAAGTTGTACTCGAAGGAAGAGCTAGCAAGCTTGTGGGAAAAAAAAAAAAACATGAATGTACAAATTAATAAAAAAAAAATACTCCAAAAGAATTAAAAAAATAATAACCAATTAGAAAAATTAATCAAACCGGTCGGATGGATGCATCTATATAATTATGATCAAACAAACAAAAAGTTACTCAGATTAATTCTCAATAACCCATCACTGAAAACTACAAACTAAAACTAAATACAAACAAAACCGAAATAACAATCAAAATCAAAATTGTTCAAAAGCTAATCAATCAATCTAATAGGAAGAACACACTGTAGCAAATCAATTGAAGTGAGGGTTTAACCCATAAATGACGAACATAAATAAAACAGCAACATTGTGGTCTAGCATTCAGATTGGATAGCAGTAATTACGTACCAATTTGAGTTAAGCACCAATGATCAAACCATGTTTACTACCCAGTTGGCAGTTAGAAGAGAGAAGATAACAAAAACGTGAAACTAAAAGAAAAACACAGAATCGAACAGAGATGACGATAATGAATTCAGAAAGTAATGAATTATGAGCTGTTCCTATCGTCCTCGCATGTTCCTCTTGATGTAATATTAATAATTTATATGCCACTGAGCATTGTCGTCTAATGAGTGCGCGTGGAATCCCCGCATAGGCTTATTTTTTCTTTTAAGAAAAATGAGAGAGAGAGAGGGAGAGAGAGTGGTTGTGTACTGTATAGGGAAATAAAGATAATTTTTTTTTATTTTTCTCTTATTTTTTCTGCATCAAATATTACACTTCTTTTAAATATTGATAGATGTTCGATAAATTTTTAAGTTATATTATAAATATATGTATTTAATATTCTAATGTGTGTGTATGTGTATGTATATTATAATAACTTTTTTTTTTTTTTTCAAGTGAAAATTTATATTTGTTGAAATCTCAATAAAATTTCTATAATTGGCTGTTAGCATTAATTTTCTATTGGATTGTAAGTTGCGCAGAAGAATCCTTCTGGCTTCTTCTATGCTCTCCAACTGTAAAACTCAACATTTGCCACTTGCAAGCTGCCTTCGGTGGCATTGACAGATCATGTTTTGAAAGTCGATTCTCTTTGTGGGTCATACGTTTCAACATTGTCATTTTCAGCACCTAATTCCTTCAAAAAATTGCAGCGTCAATGGCTGCCAAGATTAATAGTCAAGCACAATTGCGTCAACTTGGGGCAAAATTAATAAAATCGTAGTGGTTAGTATTTCCATGTCGGCAGTGACTTGGGTTATGGTAAATTTCTTTGAATTTGGATTATATTGGTTCGTTTGGATTATATCAAGACATTTCTCAATAGATTTTTTGATTATGCCATCAATGTAATTTTATTATAATATTTTTTGAAAATTAATAAAATCATAAATGGGTGACCCATTTTACATGTGATATGATATATATTTTTTTTTTGAAATGAAAGAATTACTTTCAATCATTCAACTCAATGAATAGATACAAAAGATGAGTTAGAATATTGTCCTCCCACATTACAAAATCAGTGTAGTCTAAAGCTAACTTAGCATGTATGTGAGCAAATGCATTACAGGTTCTTAGTGTGTGCTGTAACTTGACATGCTTTAACCTTTTCATCATATCTTGAATCTCAGATATAATCTAAAAAATCTCAGCCTTTGTGCTTTTTCTAATTGAAACTAAATCTATTACTTCCTTTGAATCAGTCTCTTCTAGTTGAAACTAAATCTATTACTTCCTTTGAATCAGTCTCAACAATCGAGGGCTTGAAGTAGCTGAAAGTGCAGGATGTGACATGATAGTTGAAAAGTGTAAGAAAACAACCAAGCAGTGAGTCAATAACTAATTAACTCAAAATGAATTGGAAATAGGAAACAATTACAATACAACAACCGAAAATAAAATTAAGAGCAGCAAGACAGCAACTGGTAACAGAAACAGCAAGAGAAAAGATGAACAAAACAGAAATACCCGAGGCCTGTAGCTCAACTTCTTTTTAAAACAGAATTACCACCTACTGCAGTGCTTTAGGATTGCTGGTATCTGTTTCCTAAGATACAACAGGCACGAACAAATCTATTAAGCACGAACAGATTGTTCCGACGAACCACAACGGCGTTTAAGCTTGATCAGAAAACAGAAAGCAGTATAAGAAGGAGGAAGAAAGAATTTGCTTGCAGTGTGCTGGTTATTGCAGTGTGTTCAAAACAGAAGATGGAGCTGATTTTTTATACACATATGAGGATGTAACCGCCGCAAAGTATTGAATTTCCAAATTCAATATTTTCTATTTAATTGCTGTAACAGCCAATTCAATTCAGCTGTTTGAATTCAAAAATTAAATCGAATAACAGCTAAAAATAATATGAAGCTGTTACAAATCCTTTGAATTCAAATCGCGAAACTGTTACAAAAATTTAAAAAGGAAATTAAAACGTGCCATGCAAGCTTGGGTGATTTTGGGCTGACATTCGTGTACGTAGGATACGCGAGCGCACACGAGTTCAACTGATTCGATCTTAGATTCGCACCCCTCCTGCGCACGCGTGTGTGGAGAGAGCCTTTATCCTTAAAATTCTTGCTCATGCATGGTTAAGTGTTTACATACAAATACAAACCCCTTGCCTTATTTTTTTCATGTGGGATAAACTTAATTCCCTTTTATATTTCCAACATCAAGGGTGCACTTTGTGAGTTAATTTTTCATTCACCCATGCACCATTTTGAGTAAACAAATATATATTTTTGAAGTATTCGCGGAGTGAAATCCGTACCTCTCAAGATTTTTCACTTTTGATAAGTGCGACCCACTCAAAATGTGCCCTCAAAATAGCTTATTAACATGCTATTTTTTTTTTCAACAAAAAGTCCATAAAGGTATGGATCCCAACTCTAATTAATGCAAGCATTTGATTCACAATTGATATCATAACTTATAATCATTCTCAGATGCGGATGTCTGTATTTTTTTAAATTCAGACACATTTATGGTCTAAAAGAGTTAGTTGCTGAATAAACTATAAAATCATACAGTTTTAAAGAGTTAAAAATTATCTCTCTTAAATTTTACGATTTTAAAGTGTATCCACATCAAAGATAAATGAGGGCGTTCGCACTAGAGAAAGACTATTATAACTTATAACGTAAAAATTCGGTAATAAAAAATAGTTGAGATCTTTACTATGGGTGCATTTGAGATTGAGAAGTTATAGTATTAAAATATCTAATAAATACTATCTGTTGTAATTTAAAAGATATATTAATATAATTTTTTATTTATATGATGAAAAAATTATTATATTTTTAATAATTTTATTAAAATTATTATTTAAAATTTATATTTATTACATATTATTAACTTTTATTTTATAATTATAATTATAATTTTTTCAACGGTTATTTCTTAAGTTACCGTACCTCAATTATAAAGAATTAAAGATAATTGTATTATTGATTTTCGTATAATTAATGTGAACGCAATAAAGAAGTGGTGCTGGCACGTGCCAGCCACCTGCCCCACATATGCCGCGCCGTGAAGTCTTGGATTTGGACCATTAGTCTTCCTTCATTTCTCTCTCATCTTGCTTGCAGCCGTCAATTGAGTTCATCTTTGACAGCAAGGCCTCTTCGATCAGCTGCTTGCCAACTATGGTTGATGCTATAGTCTCATTTGTTGTGCAAAGGCTTGGTGACTATCTCATACAAGAAGCAATCTTCTTAAAAGAAGTAAGAAATGAAGTGGAGTCTCTAAAGAGCACATTGGGTTGGATGCAATGTTTCGTAAAGGATGCTGAAGAGAAACAAGATGATGACCCTTTGATTCGCAAGTGGGTATCTGAGATCAGAGAGATTGCTTATGATGCTGAAGACGTATTAGACAAATTTTTGCTACAAGTCCACAAGGGAGGATCATCAAGAACTTCCAATGAGAAGCTCGAAATGGATGAAGGAAGCACTTCCGGAAAGGTCTCAAAATCAAAATTCTTTGCTTCCATTAAAGCAGGCTGCGGGCTCTTCCGCAAAGGCAAGGAAAAGGTGAAACTATACCGCATAGGCGAGGAGATTGCAGCACTCAGGAAGAGACTCGATGATAGCGCTCGGAATCGAGAGTTATTTTGCCTCCAAGATATTAATTATAACAAGAGGGGAGCAGCAGCAGAGAACAGCAAGGCACATCAGAAATTGAAACAACTAAGAAGGTCCACATCCTTCTATGCAGTTGAAGAAAATGTTGTTGGCTTCGAGGATGATGCTAACAAGTTGTTGGCTTACCTTCTTAAAGAAGATCCGCGGCGTTTTGTAATTTCTATCTTTGGCATGGGCGGCTTGGGTAAAACAACACTTGCTCGAAAACTTTACCACCACAATGATGTTAGGCATAAATTCGATTGTTGTGCTTGGGTGTCTGTGTCTCAAGATTATAGAACTGAAGACCTTCTTATGAGAATTATAAACTCTTTCAATATCGATTCTCCAAGCAACTTAGAGAAGATGAGAGAGGAAGATTTGGAGCGATGTCTATACCAGTCTTTGCAAGGGTACTCATACTTGGTGGTGATTGATGATGTATGGCAGAAAGAAACATGGGAGAGTCTGAAAAGAGCATTTCCGGATAACAAGAATGGGAGCAGGGTAATTCTCACCACTCGCATCAAAGAAGTAGCCGAACGCTCAGATGAAAGAACCCATGCCTACGAACTTCGATTTCTAAGGCCAGATGAGAGTTGGAAGCTATTTTGTGAGAAAGCATTCCAGAGCTTCAATGCGGATGAAGGATTGGAGAAACTGGGAAGAGAGATGCTGGAAAAATGTGGGGGCCTACCACTTGTCATAGTTGTATTGGGTGGGCTTTTGTCTAAAAAGAAACCACAGGAGTGGCGGATTGTGCGTGATCACATTTGGAGACACTTGAGGGCAGACTCAATTCAAATCGCTCATTTGTTAGATCTGAGCTTCAATGATTTGTCTTATCAATTGAAGTTGTGTTTCCTTTATATCGGCATTTTTCCTGAAGATGCTGATATCAATATCGAGAGATTAATTCGATTGATAGTGGCCGAAGGTTTTATTAATCAAACTGAAGATGATCAAGTAATGGAAGATGTGGCTAAAGATATCTTGAATGAGCTTATTAACAGAAGCTTGATTCAAATTGGAAAAATAAGTTGGGGGAGGATAACGACATGTCGAATACACGATCTTCTGAGGGATCTTGCAATTCAAAAGGCAAAAGAGCTCAACTTTTTTCATATATGTGCCCAAGCCAATCGTTGCTCTTTACCCAAATCATCATGTCGAAGGCAAGCTGCCTATTCAGGTTATTTTTGGCCACAGAATGATAATAATCTACTCTCACGCTCCCTTCTGCACTTTTACCGTGAGAGGTACTCTATCATCGCTCTCGAGACAGATTTAAGATGGTTGTTCACAAGTTTTTCATTATTAAGGGTGTATGATGCTGAAGTTGTTAACAGCTATTACACCGGATTGCTTTCTGAATTCCCCTTACCGGAAGAGATAGGGCAGTTGATTCATTTGAAGTACTTCGGATTAAGGAAATTACCTATATGTAAGCTCCCACCCTCCATTGAAAAGTTGCAGAGACTGCAAACTCTGGACTTGTCCGGCGCATTCGAACCGTGTGATCTACCGACTGAAATTAGTAAGTTGACAGAATTGAGAAATTTGATTGGAAATTTCAGCGGGTATTTGCCGATAGAAAATTTGACTAACCTTCGAACTCTTAAGTATGTGGCGGTTGAAAGCTGGAATCAGCTTAGACCTGATAAACTGATCAACCTTCGAGAGCTGCACATAGAAAACAAAGAATGGACAAGAGAAAACCTACTGTTAGAAAACGAAGAATGGACAAGAGAAAAGGTACTGTTCACTTTCGACTCTATTGCCAAACTAAAAGCCTTCATATATTGTCAATTAAACTGTCAGGTGAGAGTTCATTTGCTTTATTGCAACCACTCTCTGATTGTCCATGCCTTGTGGATTTGAGACTGCGAGGTAAGATTGAGAAATTACCAGAAGACATGCATATCATCTTGCCGAATCTCGAATGTTTGTCATTGGAAAACTCAAATCTTGATGATGATCCAATGCCTGCGTTGGAGAAGTTGTCAAACCTGGTGATTCTTGACTTGCACTATGATTCTTACACCGGAAACAAACTGTTCTGCACAGCAAAAGGTTTTCCTCGGCTCGAAATTCTACAACTTCTTGTGGATGATTTAGAGGAGTGGCAAGTAGAGGAAGGAGCTATGCCTAGGCTCCGGGGATTGAGGATTCCGGGAGACTTGAAGTCGAGAATTCCAGAAAGACTCAGATCAATTCCTCCACCAGCTGAGGGGGAATGTGAAGAATTAATTCTGATTTAATGAGTTTTCAAATCTTTCTGCTTGTGTGCTTTTTTACTTTCGATTTCATTTTCACTTTCCCCTCTGTTATTGTTAGCTAGGCCGTTAATTTTGGCAGTATATAGTATGTTCCAATTAGTTTTAATTACAATTTCTTCATTTTATAATTTTCCTTTCGAGTTTTGGAAAAACCCACATTTTGTTTTTCCCTTGAAAGATCAAACCATCCTCAATATCATATAACTACTAGCTGCTGATTCAGCAGCAAAATTTCACCCAAAGTAATCAAATATGTAGCAAATACCACAGTGATTTTTGAACACAGCAGGCCAGTATGTAACTCACTTCGTCAATTTTCCATTCCTCATAAGTCACAAGTTAGATGAAGTAGCCAATACGACTTGGCATGCAATGTGGTTGCAATCAAGAATGGCCCAACACACTCAAACTACCTAACCGTACCAACTGTTATTTTAATTTTTCAAAAAAATAAGTAAACACATTTTCATTCTATCGGTTGGCCATAACAGTAGCAGAGGTCAAGGAAGCCATCCTTAAATTGGAAAAGACCTCGCTGTAAAGGAAATGAAAGATTTGAATTACTTGGGATAAAAGTAACAAGAAGCAGCAATCAACTCACTCTGTCTCAAGTAAAGCACCACCTGCTTGAGAATGTAGAAATGGGAACCCACAAGGGAATGTCAACCCTTCTGAGAAATACACAGAAGCTGTCAAAGTATATATATATATGAAGGGAATCCTTTCTGTAATGCTACATTCTGCAGAAGTGTAGTGGGAGCATTTACTTGGGCGAAAAACTTGATTTCTTGAAGCTCAAAGAAGCAACAAGTGATGTTAAATCCAGTTCTGAGTCAGAGTACAAGGAAATGGCCCATGACTCTGCTGAGATCGTTACCGAAAGAAATGAAATTTCATTCACGAACGAAACACATTGAAACAGGTCTTCGCTCCATTTTTCTCGTGAAAGTCGCAAACGATGAGTTAAACGTGCAGTTCTTCCCTTGCAAACTTCTAACTGAAAGCTCTGTACTAGATCCACTTAAATTACGCTAACCCCAGTGTGCTAATATTTTCAAGCGAATCCTACAGAACTCTCTTAAAAGCTACAATAATATGGGCAAGAACCTGTTATTTGGGACTTTTCAAGTACCTGCTACTTACACTTTTAAAACTTCCCAAGAGTTTCACTCTTAGATTTTGATAGTGAATTAGTTGTAACACGCTAATACAATACAATCGTCAAGCTATGAACACAACATGTACTTATGATATACATAACTTACTTTGTGAATTGTCTATTACTCGTTAGTGTGTTTATTTGGTTCATAGCTGCTCACTACTTGCCACAGGTTTGATGAAGTATCCACCATGACTGGGCATGAAGTGTAGTTGTCATCAGGAGAGGCTCAAAAAACTCAAAATTGGTTAAATATGTACAAATAACAGTACAATACATGTCTCAAACACACATCCATATATATTTCTTTATAAAAAAAAAATTGCAAAACACACTCAGATAATAACCCTAAAGCCATACAAATGAACTTGGAGGAAATCAATGCCAAGAGATACCTCTAAACAGTGTACCTCCACTGCTAATAATACACAGAACATAGCCTCCCTGGCATATTTATCGGCTCTTTCAACGCACCCTCCACCACTGGTTAGGCTTTATTGGCTAATTAATATAGTGACAGATCCTCTGTAAAGATCGATCCGTAACCCATAGCTTTCCAGATCTAAATCTTAGAGACTTTGCGCCTGAAAAGAACCCACATCACAACACAAAAAATCAACGAACATATCCAACAACAACATAGTCAAATAGAAGAGACAGCTTTCGAAAAGATGGGATTAGATACTTAAGTCTGCCCGCTCCTAATTGTGAATTTGTAATTGCATAACAAGGCTTTCGTGAGATATGTCAAGTGAGGGACGAATTGTTGGTATACTAGAACTGGAAGTAATTTTAAGAACTTGCAGAAATCATTTATTTTATTGAATAGTCAAGTCATCTATTTATACAGCAAGATTTTGAAATTAAAATGCAGAAAAATCTGCTACAAATCAAGATAATCTAAACTGATTTTGACTACTTTATTTGCCTAATAATAAGGACTGATATTTTATTTGCCTAAAGACTAGGACAAAATATAACTAATGTAGCTTCAAAAATCATAAAAGTTAACACGAATAACAGCACTTGTATGAAAAGCAAAAGAGAACATGAGAGTTGATTACAATTGGAATGGAAAATACTAAATTCTGCAAAAAACAGGGGATCAAAATGTGTTTGATGGACATATAAAATTGTTTGATAAAATAATTCAAAGACAATACTCGGCAGAAAGAAAACATTCACAAACTCTGGTGACAGGCAGTGATTCCATCAGAATTCTGTTCGAAACATTTCATTGAACAGTTTTTTATGTCCTTTTCTTTAATTGCAGAGAAGAAAAACATATAAAGAGGGAAAAACTAAAAAGAAAAGATAAGATTCTTTCCATGAAGTGTAAATTAAAAGTGATATGATCAATGAGACGACCAGAATTTGCATTTGAATGATCTCGCACTAACAAGAAAATAAAATGACATCAAAATTAAGATGATTGCCAAGCACACACCTCTAAGGCTCCAAGTAGATTTTTGCTACCAATTCTCATCGCATTCCCATTCGGCTGGGAGAGCAATGGACTTCAGTCTTTCTGGAATTTTCAGTTTGGAGGCATTGGTGGTCCTCAAACCTGTTAGCATAGGCATGGCCCCATCTTCTGCTTGCCATTGATCTAAATCATCCAAATCAATAACTTGTGGAATTTCAAGCAGATGAATACCCTTTGTCGTACATATCATTTTCTTCCCACAATAGCTCTTGAAGCCTAAGTCAAGGATCGTGAGGTTCGGCAACTTCTCTAACACTAGGCATCGGGTCTTCCTTGGGACCAGATTTCTTCAATGAAAGGCATTCGAGATTAGGCAAGACTTCATGCAGTCTTCTGGCAACTTCTCAAGCTTGCCGCTTAATCTCAATTCTACGAGGCATGAGCAATCAGAAAGTGGCTGCAATGAACCAAAACAATTATCATGGAAGAGTCTAATCGATAATAATATAAGGTTTTTCAGATAGGCAATCGACTTGAATGAGAAAGCCTCCTCTTCTTCCCGAAAGTTCGATATAATGTGCAACTCTCGAAGATTCACCAACTTTTCAGGATTAGTTTAAGCCCAGCTTCCATGCTGTACATACATCAGAGTCCGAAGGTTAGACAAAGTTTCTATTTTCAGATTCCCATACATCAGAGTCCGAAGGTTAGACAAACTTTCTACTTTCAGATTCCCATCAAAATTTCCAATTAGATGTCTCAACTCTTTCAACTCGCAAATTTCTCTCGGTAGCTCAATAAACCCCATATTACCAAATGCATCCAGAGTTTGAAGCCTCCGCAGCTTGGCAATGAATGAAGGAATACCATCTGTATGAGCATTGGTTAATCTCAAATACTTCAAGTTAATCAACTTTACCATCTCTTTAGGTAGGTTGCAGCACCGACCTGCGGAGTTGAGGACATTAATTACAACACCCTCAAAATGCAGCACCCTCAATAACTTGAATCTTCTACACAAGGGTCCTAAGAGATAAGTTAGTGGTAGTAATTGATCCCACCGTTGGTTGGAGAGAAAAAGGAACTCGAGTATGGATTACTATGTTCTAGCCTCCTGTCCCCTGAAATCCGAAAATGAACAGCTTGTCGCCGACAATATGGCATTCTTGAATTTGCTGTATCCTCACAGATGTGAATGAAGTTCAGCTTTTTCGTCTGTTCAATAATAGAAATTTGACTAACCTTTGGACTCTAAAGTATGTGGAGGTTGAAAGCTAGAAAAAACTTATATCTGACAAATTGATCAATCTTCGAGAGCTGCACATAGGACAAAAAGAACGAATCACAAGGAAAAAAAAAGTGATGTTCACTTTCAACCTATTGCCAAACCAAAAAACCTTCAAATATTATCTTTTTAAACTGTCAGGTGAGTATTCATTTGCTTAACTGCAACCGCTCTCTGATTGTCCATGCCTTGCGGATTTGAGATTATGATGGAAGATTGAGAAATTACTAGAAGACACACTTGTCATCTTGCCAAATCTGGAATGTTTATCATTGGAGAACTCAAACCTTGGAGATGATCCAATGCCTACATGGAGAAGATGCCGAACCTTAGGATTCTTAACTTGCACTCTGATAGATTTTCCTCAGCTTGAAATTCCACCACTTCTTATAGATGAATTAGAAGACTGACAAGTAGAGGAAGAAGCTATGCTTAGGCTCAGAGGTTTGAGGATTTCAAAGAACTTGAGGTCGAGAGTTCCAGATAACAATTCTTCCCCCAGCTAAAGGGGAATATAAAGCAATCCGAGAAGACAAGGCAAGCTTCTCAAAATTCTGATATGATGATCATTGAAATCTATGTGCTTGTGTGCCTTTTTCCTTCTAATTTATTTTCGCTAGGCTGTTAATTTTTGGGATATATAGAGCTTTCCACCTTATTATTATTTCTTCATTTTTCAATTTTGCTTTTGAATTTTGACCAGACCCACATTTTGCCTTTTGAGTTTTGACAAGACCCACATTCTATCAAAGGAAATACATTAAATTTGTTTGTAAAATTTTGATGTGAAGCTAAATCAGTTTTAATTAAGGCATTGTTGGGTTTATGTGAGTGGGAACCCAATTGGCAGAATTTGAAAGAATGTTCAACTAATGGGGACTAAGACTAAGGCTAATGTGTTGCAAGAACAGAGAAGTGGAGATCATTTTCCAATCAACCAATGTACGTGACGAATGCATCAGAGATCATGGGATGAGAAAGCAATTATGAATTATATTAATAACAATGATATCATTATCAAAAAAAAAAAAAAAAAAACTAACAATGATATCGATGTGGGCATTAGCATTATATTAATGATTGGACTTACTTAATTTGGGCTAAGGATTGTTATTGGCCCAATTTCTAATCGTTTTAGGTCAAGCCACTAATAAAAAACCATATATATATATAAGTAGAAAATTGAATTGAAAAATGAGCTTAGCTCCTTTATCCCTTTGAAGTGGTGTGCGTTTCTATTTTCCATTCGGTTTTTGCGGATTTTGATTTAGGTTGGAACCCGTTTTAGTTTAAGAATTTAATTTAAATGGGTTGAATAATTATTTCAATTCAATTTCAAATTCGAATTAGTTCGACTCAATTTAAGTTCATATAAAAACTCAGTTTCGGGTTGTAATTTCAGGTTCGACTATGATTTGGATCATAAATTGTTTTAGGCTGCAATTTCGGTTTGCGCCAACTATTTTCAAAAGACAAAATAAGAAAGAGTTCAAATCAAGTCAAAATCCCATATTAAAAAAAAATCAAAATCTAAGTAGAAATTATATTTGTTTTCCGTTCGCCTAAACAGAAAATAAGGACAACAACAACATCTGTGGGTCCTCAAAAAAGTTTGGAAATGAAATTGAGTCCATTTCAGGGGAAAACCTAAGGTCTAAAAAGTTTTTGGGTTCAAGTTTGTGGATTTTATGAGTCCCTCGAACCTGACCAAAATAAATTTTAAAAACTAAAAAAATTATTAATTTAAGATTTCTCATTGTTTCAACAGTAAAATTATTAATCATATTTTCAAACTAATTTAATTTTATAAAATTACTAAAACGTAAATAATAAGTGGTTTATCATATTTCCATCATTTTTAATTAATTTCTTTTGGTCATGATTTCCAAGCTAAGATTCCAATTTTATTGGTGGTTGAAGAATCAATCAATAGACTTAACTCTTTATACAAACTATTTTACGCAAATTCTATTAAAGAAAACTAAAATTAAAAAAACGAAAAAGTAGGCCAAACCAGGATACCACTTTAGCCTTTTAATTCTGAATAAAATTATATATATATATATACACACACTTAATCCCAACAATCAAACGGATATTTTTTAATGATCCTGCATATAATATGTACCATTAATAACTTATCTTTTTTATTAAAAAAAATGCATTCTCAATGATAAAATAAAAATATGTATTTTTTCCAGCATTTATTGACGTTTTAAATTAACTATTTGCAAATGTTTCGGACACTATTTGAGAAATTTCATGTTAGTCTCAGCCCAACCAATACTTGCACGCTTCCAGCAAGTTCATTACATGTGTCTTCTTAAAAAAAAGAAAAGAAACAAAGTTCATTGCATGTGTCATTTTATCATACACTTATTTTCTGCAGGTGACTGGCTTGTTACCTTTGCCTCAGGTTCCTTCCCTTTATATTTGTGTCTCTTTTGGAGCCGTCAGATCAAACCCAACACTGACATTGCTAACACACAAATGAGTGGAGCACCAAACCCCCTACGCAATATAGTTTTGGCCTATCTATATATACTGATGTCTCTCGTTTTTTTTTTTAATTTTTTTCCATTGAATTGTGCTATTATTTAGAAATTTAATTGTGATATTTAAAACAAATATAAGTTCTAAACGTTTCAGCTAGTTGTACAAACCAGTCTCGTCATACATATGTAAACTTACAAGTTCGGTTACAAGTTGTACTCAAAGGAAGAGCTAGCAAGCTTGTGAGGAAAAAAAAAAAACATGAATGTACAATATTAATAAAAAAAAAAATACCCAAAAAGAATTAAAAGAAATAATAACCAATTAGAAAAATTAATTAAACAGATCGGATGGATGCATCAATATAATTATTATCAAACAAACAAAAAATTACTCAGATTAATTCTCAATAATCCATCACTTAAAACTACAAACTAAAACTAAATTCAAACAAAACCGAAATAACAATCAAAATCAAAATTGTTCAAAAGCTAATCAATCAATCTAATAGAAAGAACACACTGTAGCAAATCAATTGAAGTGAGGGTTTAACCCATAAATGACGAACATAAATAAAACAGCAACATTATGGTCTAGCATTCGGATTGAATAGCAGTAATTACATACCAATTTGAGTTATGCACCAATGATCAAACTATGTTCACTGCCCAATTGGCAGTTAGAAGAGAAGATGACAAAAACATGAAACTAAAAGGAAAACACAGAATCGAACAGAGATGACAATAATGAATTCAGAGAGTAATGAATTATGAGCTCTACCTATCGTCATGTTACCTTTGCTGTAATATCAATAATTTATATGCCATTGGATGGATGTAGTATAATGAGTGCGCGAGGAGTCCCCACATAGGCTTATTTTTTCTTTTAAATATTGATGGATGTTCGATAAATTTTTAGGTTATACTACAAATATACGTATTTAATATTCTAATGTGTGTGTATATATATATTGTAATAATTTTTTTTTTCAAGTGAAAGTTTATAACTTTTGAAATCGCAAAACTATTTCTATAATTGGCTGTTAGCATTAATTTTGTATTGGATTGTAAGGTGCGCAGAAGAATCCTTTTAATTTCTTCTCTGCTCTTCAAATATAAAACTCAATATTTGCCACTTGCAAGCGGCCATCGGCGGCACTGACAAATTATATTTTGAAAGTCGATTTTCTTTGTGGATCATACTTTTCAACATTGTCGCTTTCGGCACCTAATTCCTTTAAAAATTTGCAGCGACAATGGCTGGCAAGATTAATAGTCAATCACAACTGCGTCAACTCAGGGCAAAATTAATAAAATCGTCGTGGTTTGAGTATTTCCATGTAGGCAGTAACTTGGTTTATAGTAAATTTTCTCTTAATGTGCATTATATGTGTTAGTTTGGATTATATCAAGACATTTCTTAATGGGAAATTTACAAAAATAACTATAAAATTTTAGTTTTTTTTCATTTTAACCACACAAACTTATTTCTATCAACATTAGCCAAACGCACGCTATTATCCCCAAATTACCTTTATTTACGAATAAAAAAAACTTTTCTTTCTTCTCCGTTCTCAAACCAAAAGCAGCTTTACAAATTATCAGCAGCGTGGACGTTTAAAGGCAACGGCAAACGCCGACGGGAATCCAATTATAATCCATTCAGATTCAACATTAATCGACATTGGTGAGTAATATGAGTTATTTTTTAATATTTAAATATAATTTCAGTCGGAGCAATTTACCTCTCAAAATAAATGGCAGCTGTCAAGAAGGTTGGCGGCGCGCAAAGACGCATGTCGCACGAAGGTTGGCGCGACAGGCAGCCTGTCGCACTTACAAATGTGCGAGACACACGGAAAAATAGATTGACTGTATTTTTTATTAATTTTGACAGTGGATAAATATTTTTTTTTTCAGACCTCATGGATTCAGTTGTCTTTAGAATTGTGTTATGATGGTTGGTGGGAGACGGCGGAAAATGGCAGTATGGAGTATGTGAATGGTCAAAACAGAGCTTTTTTAGTGGGGAAAAATTGTTTGTTTGATCAGTTTTTATCGAGAGTTTATGAGGTGTTACAATTAAATCCTAATGAATATAGTATTACAATGAAGACAACTTTAAAGTCTAGTAATACATCATATCGTATATGTGCAATGCCTATGGATATATGTGATGATGAAATGGTGAGAGTTGTGTTATATATGGCATCTAATGTGGCCAATTATGGATGCATACCTATATTTGTTACTACGTCACCTCGAGTACCGAGTGAAAATATTGAGCCACATGTTGAAATAGAAACTTCTTTTGGAGCAAATATGCCTGGCCCTGATAATGAAGAAGAGGTGTTGCCAAGGACAATGTCGCCGCAATAATATTACTCTCCAATCAACGATAATTATGATAATATTAATAATGACGGTATTACATTAGAAGATGTTGGAGAAGGTATATTACCACTAAGGACGTCGTTAGAGCAACGGCATTCTCCGTATCACAACAACGACTTTCGGGACACTGATGATTTTTATCTTTGAGACGAGGTGAATAATGATTGTGCGAGCACAGTAATAGTATGAGAGGAAGTCATTTCAATAATACAGGTGATGATGGAGAAGCCGGTCCTTCTAATATTCCGTCATTTGAGCATGAGGATGAGTGTGATGATGATATTCCTGTGAATAACAGAGGTAATAGATCTATTCCTCCAATGGTTCAATCGAGAAGGAGAATTGATCCCCTCACAAGTCTTGCTCCAATTTTACCTTCGAACACGGTTGGTCCAAGCTTTATTAGCGATTGTGACTCGAGATGATATCGGTGTGGGTAAACTATTTCTTTGAGAAGAATGAGTTGATATTACAACTGCGTAAGGTTGGCTTTAGGGATAAGTTTGATTTCAAGATTGCACGGTCTACAACGACACGTTTCGAGGCTCACTGTTGTTCGGAATCATGTGGATGGCGTATTCGAGCAACTAGAAGTTCGAATGAGCAAAATGTTCCTTGGGTGGTGCGGAGAATTGACAGTATACACACTTGTCATAATGAGGTATTGGTTGACGGCCGTCATCAAGTAAGGAGCCGGGTTGTCGGTCATATTATTGACAATGACCCTTTCTTGCACTTAAAATCTTGTCCGCAAAATAAAACAGTGCAATCTTTAATGCGTCAATATCATCCATTGCCTCAAAATTTAACTGCTCAAATAATGCATCAAATTGCTTAACAGTGATGTTGCGATACAAACCATTAAAATACTTTTTCACTAATCTATGGTTTGAGCTATTGGTTGCTGCCTTATCTACACCATAAGAAAGTCCAGTAATCAGACACCTTTCAACAATTGACAACCGAATCAAATGTCCACCAATCTGAAACCATAACTGATTTTTCCTGCTGTCTGCTTCATCGATCAATTGCCTAAGCAAAATATTGTGTAAAATTACACCACTAAATGGAAAGCTTCGACATTCCAAAAAATGTCCAAATATATCTTTCTTGAACAGATTCAACCCAAAACAACCCAAAAGAATACACTCCCAAAATAACAAACACCACCACAAACAACACCAATACCAACATTCTCAACATTCTCAATATTCAATTTGGTAACCTAAACCCTAAAATTTCATTTTAAATGAAGAAAATTTAAATAAAATTACTAACCTAAGTTTTGAAGACTGTAGATGCTAGATCGGGTGCCGTTAATGGATGAAGCCGCCGCCGATGAGCGCTAGTGTTGCCGCCGGTTATGAGCTTTGCTTCGGTTTGGGAGAGATGAGGGGAAACGAAGAAGATGGGGAGAGGGATACTTTGGTCTCAAACTTTTTTTTTTTGACTAATGTTGATAGAATTTTTTTATTGTGGTTAAAATGAAAATAATCTAAAGTTTTGTGGTTGTTTTTATAAATTTCCCTTTCTCAATAGATTTTTTGATTATGCCATCAATGTAACAAATAATTAATGCGAACGCAATAAAGAATTGGTACTGGCACAAGCCAGCCTCCTGCCCCACATATGCCACGACGTGAAGATTTGGATTTAGACCATCAAGCTTTCTTCATTTCTCTCTCATCTTGCTTGCAGCAGTCAATTGAGCTCATCTTTGACAGCAAGGCCACTTTGATCAGCTGCTTGCCAACTATGGTTGATGCTATAGTCTCATTTGTTGTGCAAAGGCTTGGTGACTATCTCATACAAGAAGCAATCTTCTTAAAAGAAGTGAGAAATGAAGTGGAGTCACTAAAGAACACATTGGGTTGGATGCAATGTTTCGTAAAGGATGCTGAAGAGAAACAAGATGATAACCCTTTGATTCGCAAGTGGGTATCTGAGATCAGAGAGATTGCTTATGATGCTGAAGACGTATTAGACAAATTTTTGCTACAAGCCCACAACGGAGGATCATCAGGAACTTCCAATGAGAAGCTCGAAATGGATGAAGGAAGCACTTCCGGAAAGGTCTCAAAATCAAAATTCTTTGCTTCCATTAAAGCAGGCTGCAGGCTCTTCCGCAAAGGCAAAGAAAAGGTGAAACTATATAGCATAGGCGAGGAGATTGCAGCACTCAGGAAGAGACTTGATGATAGCGCTCGGAATCGAGAGTTGTTTTGCCTTCAAGATATTAATTATAACAAGAGGGAAGCAGCAGCAGAGAACAGCAAGGCACATCAGAAATTGAAACAACTAAGAAGGTCCACATCCTTCTATGCAGTTGAAGAAAATGTTGTTGGCTTCGAGGATGATGCTAACAATTTGTTGGCTCAACTTCTTAAAGAAGAGCCGCGGCGTTTTGTAATTTCTATCTTTGGCATGGGTGGCTTGGGTAAAACAACTCTTGCTCAAAAAATTTACCACCACAATGATGTTAAGAATAAATTCGATTGCTGTGCTTGGGTGTCTGTATCTCAGGATTATAGAACTGAAGACCTTCTTATGAGAATTATAAATTCTTTCAATATCGATTCTCCAAGCAACTTAGAGAAGATGAGAGAAGAAGATTTGGAACGATATCTCCACCAGTCTTTGCAAGGGTACTCGTACTTGGTGGTGATTGATGATGTCTGGCAAAAAGAAACATGGGGGAGCCTAAAAAGAGCATTTCCTGATAACAGGAATGGAAGCCGGGTAATTCTCACCACTCGCATCAAAGAAGTCGCCGAACGCTCAGATGAAAGAACCCATCTCCATGAACTTCGATTTCTAAGGCCAGATGACAGTTGGAAGCTATTTTGTGAGAAAGCCTTCCAGAGCTTCAATGCAGATGAAGGATTGGAGAAGCTGGGAAGAGAGATGCTAGAAAAATGTGGCGGCCTACCGCTTGCCATAGTTGTATTAGGCGGGCTTTTGTCTAAAAAGAAACCACAAGAGTGGCGGATTGTGCGTGATCACATTTGGAGACACTTGAGGAAAGACTCAATTGAAATAGCTTATTTGTTAGATCTAAGCTTCAATGACTTATCTCATCAATTGAAGTTGTGTTTCCTTTATCTGGGCATTTTTCCTGAAGACGCTGATATCAATATCGAGAGATTAATTCGATTGATAGTGGCCGAAGGTTTTATTGATCAAAATGAAGATGATCAAATAATGGAAGATGTGGCTAAAGATATCTTGAATGAGCTTATTAACAGAAGCTTGATTCAAATTGGAAAAATAAGTTGGGGGAGGATAGCGACATGTCGAATACACGATCTTCTGAGGGATCTTGCAATTCAAAAGGCAAAAAAGCTCAACTTTTTTCACATATGTGCCCAAGCCAATCGTCAAACCCGCTCTTCAGTCATATCATCATGTCGAAGGCAAGCTGCCTATTCAGGTTATTTGTGCCCACAGGATGATAATAATCTACTCTCACGCTCCCTTCTGCACTTCAACTATGAGACGGCGTATCACATTCATGTCCAGAGAGATTTGAGATGGTTGTTCACAAGTTTTTCATTATTAAGAGTGTATGATGCTGATTTTATCGGAAGTTTCCGCACTGGGGTGCCTTTACGATTCCCCCTACCGATGGAGATAGGGAAGTTGATTCATTTGAAGTATTTCGGATTAAGGAGTTCACCTATACATAAGCTCCCAGCATGCATTGAAAGTTTGCAGAGACTGCAGACTCTGGACTTGTCCGACACACTGTGTGATCTACCGACTGAAATTAGTAAGTTGACAGAATTGAGACATTTGATTGGAGATTTCAGAGGGTATTTGCCGATAGAGAATTTGACTAACCTTCGAACTCTTAAGTATGCGGAGGTTGAAAGCTGGAATCAGCTTAGACCTGATAAATTGATCAATCTTCGAGAGCTGCACATTGAGCAAAAAGCGTGGACAAGAGAAAAGGTAATGTTCAATTTCAACTCTATTGCCAAATTAAAAAGCCTTCAAACATTATCAATTAAACTGTCAGGTGAGTGTTCATTTGCTTTATTGCAACCACTCTCTGATTGTCCATGCCTTGCGGATTTGAGACTGCGAGGGAAAATTGAGAAATTACCAGAAGACATGCATATCATCTTGCCGAATCTCGAATGTCTGTCATTGGAAAACTCAAATCTTGATGATGATCCAATGCCTGCGTTGGAGAAGATGTCGAACCTGGTGATTCTTGACTTGCACTATGATTCTTACTCCGGAAAGAGACTGATCTGCACAGCAAAAAGTTTTCCTCGGCTTGAAATTCTACAACTTCTTGTGGATGATTTAGAGGAGTGGCAAGTAGAGGAAGGAGCTATGCCTAGGCTCCGGGGATTGAGGATTCCGGAAGACTTGAAGTCGAGAATTCCAGAAAGACTCAGATCAATTCCTCCACCAGCTGAGGGGGAATGTGAAGAAACCTGATATGACAAGCTCACCCTTAATTCTGATCTAATGAGTTTTCAAATCTTTCTGCTTGTGTGCTTTTTTACTTTCGATTTCATTTTCACTTTCCCCTCTGTTATTGTTAGCTAGGCCGTTAATTTTGGCAGTATATAGTATGTTCCAATTAGTTTTAATTACAATTTCTTCATTTTATAATTTTCCTTTCGAGTTTTGGCAAAACCCACATTTTGTTTTTCCCTTGAAAGATCAAACCATCCTCAATATCATATAACTACTAGCTGCTGATTCCGCAGCAAAATTTCACCCAAAGTAATCAAATATGTAGCTAATACCACAGTGATTTTTGAACACTGCAGGCCAGTATGTAACTCACTTCGTCAATTTTCCATTCCTCATAAGTCGCAAGTTAGATGAAGTAGCCAATACGACTTGGCATGCAATGTGGTTGCAATCAAGAATGGCCCAACACACTCCAACTACCTAACCGTACCAACTGTTATTTTAATTTTTCAAAAAAATAAGTAAACACATTTTCATTCTATCGGTTGGCTATAACAGTAGCAGAGGTCAAGGAAGCCATTCTTAAATTGGAAAAGACCTCGCTATAAAGGAAATGAAAGATTTGAATTACTTGGGAAAAAAGTAACAAGAACAGCAATCAACTCACTGTGTCTCAAGTAAAGCACCACCTGCTTGAGAATGTAGAAATGGGAACCCACAAGGGAATGTCAACCCTTCTGAGTAATACACAGAAGCTGTCAAAGTATATATATGAAGGGAATTCTTTCTGGAACGCTACTTTCTGCAGAAGTGTAGTGGGAGCATTTACTTGGGTGAAAAACTTGATTTCTTGAAGCTCAAAGAAGCAACAAGTGATGTTAAATCCAGTGCTGAGTCAGAGTACAAGAAACTGGCCCATGACTGTGCTGAGATCATTACCGAAAGAAATGAAATTTCATTCATGAACGAAACACATTGAAACAGATCTTCACTCCGTTTTTCTCGTGAAAGTCGTAAAGGATGAGTTAGACGTGCAGTTCTTCCCTTGCAAACTTCTAACTGATAGCTCTGTACTTGATCCACTTAAATTACACTAACCCCAGTGTGCTAATATTTTCAAGCTAATCCTACAGAACTCTCTTAAAAGCTACATTAATATGGGGAAGAACCTGTTATTTAGGACTTTTCAAGTACCTGCTATTTACACTTTTAAAACTTCCCAAGAGTTTCACTCTTTGCTTTTGATAGTGAATCAGTCGTAACACGCTAACACAATACAATCGTCTAACTTTGAAGACAAAATGTACGTATGATATATGTTACTCGCTTTGTGAATTGTCCATTACTCGTTAGTGAGTTTGTTTGGTTCATAGTTGCTCCCTACTTTCCACAGGTTTGATGAAGTAGCCACCATGACTAGGCATGTAAGTGTAGTTGTAATCAGAAGTGGCTCAAAAATACTCAGAATTGATTAAATAAGTACAATAACAGTACAATATAAGTTTCGAATACACATCTATTTATATTTCTTTATTGCAATACACACTCAGATAATAAACCCTTTTAAGTCATAGTAATGAACTTGGAGGAAATCTGTGCGAAGACATACCCCTAAAGAGTGTACCTCCAATGCTAATAGTGTACAGAACATAGTTCCCTCTGGGATATTCATCGGCTCTGTCAACGCACCCTCCGCCACTGGTTATTTATTGGCTAATTAATGTAGTGACAATTCCCTCGAAAAGATAGATCCACAGCCTATAACTTTCCAGATCTAAATTCTTAGAGACTTTGCGTCTGAAAAGAATCCACATCACAACACAAAAAAATCAACGAACATATCCAACAACAACATAGTCAGATAGCAGAGAAAGCTTTCGAAAACATGGGGTTAGGTACTTGAGGTTGCCCACTCCTAATTGTAAATTTGTAATTACATGACAAGGCTTTCGTGAGATATCTCAAGTGAGGGATAAATAACAGCACTTATTTGAAAAGCAAAAGAGAACATGAGAGTTGATTACAATATTGTAATGGAAAATACTCGATTTTGCAGTAAGCAGAAATCAAATTAGTGTTTGATGGACACACAAAATTGTTTGACGAAATGATTCAAAGACAAACCTCGGCTGAAAGTTAGAATTGGGTGACAGAACAGTGATTCCTTCAGAATTCTGTTTGAGACATGTCATTAAACAGTTTTTTATTTCCATCAAACACCTATGTTCTTTAATTGCGGAGAAGACAACATATTAGGAGGAAAAGACTAACAAGGAAAGATAAGATTCTTTCTATAAAGAATGAATTAAAAGTGATATGATCAATGACACGACCAGAACTTGCATTTGAATGATCTCAAACTAACAACAGATGAGTAAAGGAAATAAAATGACATCTGTCAAGCACACACCTCTAAGCCCCTTGAAGTATTTTTTTGCTACCAATTCTCATCGCATTCCCACTCGGTTGGGAGAGGAATGGATTTCAATCTTTCTGGAATTTTCAGTTTGGAGGCATTGGTGACCCTCAAACCTCTTAACATAGGCATGGCTCCAACTTCTACTTGCCATTGCTCTAGATCATTCAAATCAATAAGTTGTAGAATTTCAAGCAGGTGAAAACCCTTCGTCGTACATATCATTTTCTTTCCACAGTAGCTCTTGAGGCCTAAGTCAAGGATCGTGAGGTTCGGCAACTTCTCTAACTTAGGCATTGGGTCTTCCTTGAGATGAGATTTCTTCAATGAAAGGCATTCGAGATTAGGCAAGACTTCATGCAGGTCTTCTGGCAACTTCTCAATCTTACCACTTAATCTCAAATCTATGAGATATGAACAATGAGAAAGTGGCTGCAATGAATCAAAACAGTTGTCATGGGAAAGTCTAATAGATAATAATTGAAGGTTTTTCAGATAAGCAATCGACTTGAATGAGAACTCCTTTTCTTCTTCTCGATAGGTCGGTATAATGTGCAGATCTCGAAGATTTACCAACTTTTCAGGATTAATTTCAGCCCAGCTTCCATGTTGTACATACTTCAGAGTCTGAAGGTTAGACAAATTTTCTATATTCAAAGTGCCCGTAAAATTTCCAATTAGATGTCTCAACCCTTTTAACTCACAAATTTCTCTCGGTAACTCGATAAAAGCCATATTACCAGATATATCAAGAGTTTGAAGCCTCTGCAGCTTGGCAATGCATGAAGGAATGACATCTATGTGAGCGTTTGTTAATCTCAAATACTTCAAGTTAACCAACTTCACCATCTCTACAGGTAAGTTGTAGCACCCGCCTACAGAGCAGAGGACATTACTTACAACACCCTCGAAATTCAGCACTCTCAATAAGGTGAATCTTGAAGACAAGGGTCCTAAGGTATAAGTGAGAGGGAGTGATGGATCCCACTGTTGGTTGAAGAGCAAAAGGGAGCTTGAGCGTGGATTACAATGTTCTAGGCCCCAGTCCCCTGCAATTCGAAAATGAACAGCTTGACGACGGCATGACGATGATCTCAAATTTGTGGCATCCTTGCAGATGTGAATAAACTTTATCTTTTTTGCCTGTTCAATTGCAAGATCCCGCAAAAGATCATGGACTCGACATGTTGCAATCCTTCCCCAACATCTTTTATCGATTTGAATCAAGCTTCTGTTGATCAACTCATCCAAGTTTTCCTCAGCCACTTCTTCCATGGATTGATCTGTATCCTGCTGTATAAAACCCTCGGCCACCAAAAGTCGGGTTAGAGTTTGCACATTAATTTCAAAATCCTCTGGAAAAAGACCAAGATACAGAAAGCATAGCTTCAATTCATGAGATAGGTTTCTAAAACTTAAATTTAACAAAGAGGATATATGGATGCAGTCGTTCTTTAAATGTTGCCAAAGATGATCACGAACTCTACGCCACTCCTGTGGCTTCTTCATGGACAAGAGACCTCCCAGAACGACTATAGCAAGTGGTAGGCCGCGGCATTTTTCCACCATCTCTCTTCCCAATTTCTCCAATCCTTCGCTGCCATTTGAGTTCCGAAAGGCCTTCTCGCAGAACAGCTCCCAGCTCTCATCCGGCTTTAGAAATCGAAGCTTATGGGCGTATGCATTCTCGTCTGAACGCTCAGCAACCTCCTTAATTCGAGTAGTGATAATTACTCGACTGCCATTTTTGTTGTCTGGAAAGGCTCTTTTGAGGCTCTCCCAAGTTTCTTTCTGCCATACATCATCAACAACTACCAAATATGACTTTCCTTGCAAATAATTATGAAGATACCGCTCCAAATCTTCTTCTCTCATCTCCTCTAACTCCCTTGTCAGAACATTGACCTTAAAAGATCTTATAATTCTTAGGAGAAGATCTTTAGTATCATAATCTTGAGACACGGAAACCCAAGCGCATCGATCAAATTTTTTCTTAACATCATTATTGTGGTAAAGCTTTCGAACAAGGGTAGTTTTGCCCAAACCACCCATTCCATAGACTGAGATTACAAAACGGCGTGGTTCTTTGTTCAAAAGCTTGGCCAACAATTTGGAGACATCATTATCAAAGCCAACAACGTTTCCTTCAATTGAAAACGAGGTTGCTCTTCTTAGTTCTCTCACTCTTCGAGAAACATCATGACCCCTTGCTTCAAGATTGTGGTTATCAGTACTTTCGAGACGATATGATTCACGTCTACGAGAAATGTCACTGACCGGCTTCCTGAGCTCTTTAATCTCCTTGCCAATGTTATACAAATCGATCTTTTCTTTTCCTTTACTGAATTCACACAAACAGATCTTCATTTTACCAAGGAAACTTGGCTTTCTTTTCCGATCATCTATCTCAGCTGAATCGCCTACCCTAACCGTGAAGTTATCTAAGACGTCTTCGATATCATCAGCAACGTCTCTGATATCAGACACCCACTGACGGATCAAGGGATCATCGACTTGTTTGTCTTCGGCATCCTTTATGAAACAGAGCATCCATTCCAGTTCTTTCTTAAGCGACCGAATTTCAGTTCTTACTTCTCCTAAGGAGGCGGCTTCTTGAATGAGATAATCACCAAGCCTTTCCACCACAAATGAGACTACTGCATCAACCATCGGTGGCCTTGATGTGTGAGATAGAAAGCCAGATGATGGAGAAAGGATTCTTCGTTTTCAGGATTAAGCGTTCAAGAAGAAAACTCTTGTTACAAGTTCGACTTCTCGTTGCTAAAGATAATTTCCCTTTTTTCTTGTTCAATTTAGTTGAATCACACTTTTGTTATCTAATAGGTTAATATTTTTATGATTATGAACATATTAAAAGAGTTAATAATAAAGTTTTATTGTATTTATTTTTAATGTTCTCGATTGAACGACCAAATACCCTTCTCTCGCAATCGTCCGAACCCTTTTTCTAGATCTATTATTTATATATATCGATCTATAACCGATTAAAACCACGATCAATAGAAGAAGATTTGTCCGATAGCCGACTATTGAGAATAGGTAGACTCCCTACCTAAATACGTAAAGGTAAAGCTATCACTACTTGGCAGTGGCGCCCATTCGCCATTCAGCATTCGTTGATAATTGATCGACCCGCTTGGAGATTGGAGTACCACTGAAACAACTTCGTGGGAGGCGGGTTGCTCTTGGTTTACAATCCTCTCGAGGAGCATTTAAAGATATGTAAATCTCTTACATTATCTCATTTCGAGGTAGAGCACCTATCACAATTCACAATCTTACAAAAAACAAATCAGCATAAGTTACATCAATAATGGACCTACCTACCTTTTAAATCCATAACCATTAAAATAATTTTAACCCGTTGATATTATTAATATATATTCGAGGTCGATACTCTCACACAAAATTAACATTCCAAATTTCAATAGAGTATTACTGAAAATTAAGAGGGTTACTATCTATTTTGGATGATAACTGGATCGAAAATATAAATATAAAAAAATTTTTAGTAAAGGACTTAAAGTTTTAAAAAGATCGTGCCTTATCACTAGAGTTACACCTTTCTTGACTTAAAAAAAAATTTCAATAAATTGCTATGTACTGTTTCTGCAACTTGCAAGAAACCAGCTGGAAATTTCGTCATTAAATAATCTTGACAAACGGACAAGTGAAGAACTTTCCTTCAATTTAATCCCAAAGAAGCATGTGGGAAAATGACAAACTTGGCAACGAGGAAGGATCCATAAAGAAAACCTACTTGCTGAATAGTTATTTTAAAATAAAAAATAATGGGTCTTATCAAAATTCGAACCTACCGAAATGACAAACTTCTACTAAACTTATGGACAAAGCTACGTTGCGGACTCTGTATGTAACAGCTCAGTGCCTAAACTTATACAAATAAAAGTATTGCTGAGCAACATTATTAATAATTTATAACAAATTTAAATTTACCTACTCATAGTTTCCCAAGTGTTCCACAACTACCTATTCTTAAATTAGTGACTGATTTTGGGTTGCTATATGTTAATGATAGTGTGACTTATCAGCTGCCTATAATTATATTTCTCCGTGAGGAGTTGCCAAGATAAAATATCAGTTTTGGGAAGATAATAAATTGTGTTAATTTTAGAAGTATAAAAAGTAATAGTTTCATCTGTTCAACAGTTAAAGGATTTCATTAGTCAACGTAGAGTTTCCCATCTCCCTGCTCATTTATTTATTCAATCACATTGAATTTGTACATCTTTTTTTTAAAAATAAATTAAATAATTAGGAATCATGCTATGCATTATTTAGATATCTAAAAGATTAACCTAAATTGACAAGATATACGTAATTGTGAGGATTCATTGTGTTATTTAGCATCTCTTTGAGGAAGAATATTTTAAACTAAAATTTTAGGACAGGTTACATTATCTATTATTAACATCTTTTACTGTAATTAATTTAACAAGATGAGCATAGACAGTAAAGAAAATGATTGCAATTGTTAGTTAATTTAATTGATAAAATCTCTTCGGATGATATTGGAGTTCAAACTCACCTAATAAAAGCGTGAAGGAAGTTTTTCTAACTATAATTATAAAAAAAGAAAGATAAAAATAAGGAATTTTGTTTGTGGCTTCGGCTGTGGATAATTAATGATGAACTTTTCATTAATTTATTATCAATGTTAATGTGAGTTGAGTAAAATGGTGTTTGATGAAATTGGAAAAGTGTTCGATGAAATGCGTCAAACAAAATTTTTGATGAATCACTGCTGTCTCACCAGTGTTGTCAATACTGACTTTTTGATCGAGAATATTTTTGAAGCATTTCATTGAACCTTTCGTATTTCTGTCAAAAATGTTTTGCTCCTCTGCTTATTCCAGAACAGAGCATGTTCCATTACATTATTGTAATCTACTCTCGTGTTCCAATGTGGTTTTTGCGGACTCCTTCTGATGGATGGTTTAAGGCTAACTCCGACGGGTTGTCTAAAGGAAACCTGGGTGATCCTGCTTGCGGAGCGATTTTCAGAGATCATTTAGGTGAACATCTAGGCGGTTTCGGTCTCTTTCTTGGTCATGGAACAACTTTTTAGTGTAAGCAGGACTTATGGCGGGGATTTCAGAAATTGAAACAATCCGTGAGAAACAGAGAACCCCATTTCGACGGCTTCCAAATGAGACATTCCATAACGTAAACTTAGGAAGAATGATATCTAGTACAGTAGCCGCAATTTGGGAAAATTGAGTTAGAAAAGGTAGGAAATTGACGCTAAAGATGAAACAATAAAACTTTAAATAGAAAATTTGTAAGCCTCAGTTTTAATGAGGTTCATATCACATTCGCTTCACTTATATACAAGTTAAAGAATACAGATAATTACAAGAATAATCACACTTCTAAGGCTAACTATAATCAGATGGAAGAATGTTATCAGATGTAAGTAAGTAAGCCAAAAAAAAAAAAGATATTAAACTGTACAATATTCCTCGCATTCCTTTCATCTAAGAGCCTCAAATTGATATATTATGATCCATAACAGACACATGTCGTTCAAGCTACAAACCCTTCCTAAATCACATATAATCTCTGCTATTGTAGACTCCAAAGAATCTGCCACCGAAGAGGAAACCTGAAAGGTATCAATAATAAGTTTAGATAACTAACTAGCATGCTAAAACGATTACCATCCCCAATCGTCCATTTAAACAATCGTTTGTTCTTTTGCTTATTCAAAATGAGTATTTTCCATTATAACATGGTAATCTAATGTCACATTCCGTTTTTCTCTTCAATCAAAGGAGATGTTGTGATACGTATATATTTAGAATCGAACAAATTAAACATTTATATTTCATCTAACAAAAACCCCTCAGGGAATTTTGCTCATAATAAATGAAGTTGCTAGCTATAGTCTACTATCACTATCCCTCAAAATACATCATAGACTCTCAATAATAGGATAATAGGAAGGGAAAAACACTAGTATTGTGAATTAATGCAATTGTCTACAATTGAAAATGAAGAAAATCATGCTAGCTGATTATCAAATAAAATCCAACTACAGCTGAAAATGAAGTAAAAGTTACATGCACCAATAATTCACTGTCCAACTGGCAACAATAAAAAGAAAGTTTTTAAAAATAACCATAATTGAAACAAGCAGGTATTTCGAAGATCAGATCAGAGGGTGGTGCATCAACAGCCACAAATCATAAGCATACTTACTTTCATCGAATTCCCATACAGCTGGGAGAGGTATTGATCTCAATCTTTCTGGGATATTTAAATTTGGGATGTCTGATGGGATCTTCAAGCCTCTAAGCATAGGCATAGCCCGTTCCTCTACTTGCCACTCCATTATTCCAACTTCTACTGCATCAAGTAGCAGAATTTCAAGCAGAGGAAAACCCTCTGCCCTGCAGCTCAGTTTCTTTTCATGGTAAGGATCACCGGAATCCCTATAGAAATTCAAGTCAAGAATCGTGAGGTTCGACAGCGTCTCTAATGCAGGCATTGGATTTTCTTCGGGCAGTACAACTTTTAGCGACAGACATTCAAGGTTTGGCAAAAGAACATGCATATCTTTTGGTAATGCCTTCATCCTTCCGGTTAATCTCAAATCTACAAGGCGTTGACAGTGAGAGAGTGGCCACAGTGACGCGAAAGCATTAGAAGACTGCGGCAGTACTACAGTACCATCCGAGAGGTTAACCGATAAGAACTGAAGGTTTTTGAGTTTTGCGATAGATTCAAAACTGAACTCCATTTCTCCCATCGATTGCCCATCGCCGCCTACAATATGCAGCTCTCGAAGGTTCACCAACTTAGCAGTGTTGACTTTGATCCAGCTTTTACACCGTACATACTTCAGAGTCTGAAGATTAGTCAAATTTTCTATCGGTAGAGTCCCTATGAATTTTCCAATTAAGTGTCTCAACTCTCGCATCATATTAGTTTCAGGTGGTAGCTGTACAATACAACGGGACAAGTCGAGAGTCTGTAGTCCCTGCAAATTGAAAATGGAAGATGGAAAATCCCTTATGAAAGTTGTACCCCTTATTCCCAAATACTTCAGGTGAATCAACTTTCCTAACTTTTTATTAGGTAAGCGATTGTCGAACAACATTCTGCTAAAATATTCTGATTCCCCAATTTCAAGTACTCTCAGTAACAAAAATCTTTTGAACAGTGGTGCTAAGTCTCGCTCTTCGTTTTCGTTGAAGAACAAAAGGGAACGTGAGAGTGAATTGCTGTGATGCAGCCACAACAAACTTGGAGTCTCTGAATAAATAGCTTGACGTCGACATGATGATTGGACTGCGGAGGGACTTGGATTTTTACCTTCATCACAAATGTGAATAAAGTTCAGCTCTTTCGCTTTTTGAATGGCAAGATCACGCAGAAGATCATGGGTTCGACACGTTGAAACCCTCCCCCAACATCTTTCTTCTGCTTGAATTAAGCTTCTGTTAATCAGCTCATCAAAATTATCTTTAGCCACCTCTTCCATTGTTCGATCTTCACTTTGCGGTACAAAATCTTCAGCAACAAATAATCGGATTAGTTTCTCCACATTGATTTCAAAATCCTCTGGAAAAAGACTCAAGTAAAGAAAGCACAACTTCAATTGATGAGACAAATCATTAAAACTTAAATCTAACAAATAAGAGATATGTAGAGAATCGTTCCTTAAATGTCGCCAAATGTGATCACGCACCACCCGCCACTCTTGCGGCGTCTTTGCAGACAAAAGTCCACCCAATACGACTATGGCAAGTGGTAGGCCATCACATTTTTCCACCATCTCTCTTCCCAACTTCTCCAGACCTTTTTCTCTATTTGCGCCACGAAAGGCTTTCTCGCAGAACAAAAGCCAACTCTCATCTCCCCTTAGAAATCGAAGTTTGTGGACATAAGTCTTCTCATCTGACCGCTCAGCCACTTCTCTATTACGGGTTGTGATAATTACTCTGCTTCCATTCTTGTTCTCGGGGAAAGCTCTTCTTAGGTTCTCCCAATCCACTTTACGCCATACATCGTCAAGAACCATCAAGTATGCCTTTCCCTGTAAAGATTTGTAGAGACATCTCTCTAAATCTTCTTCACTCTTATTCTCTAAGCCCCCCTCCTCCGCCGAGCTGATGATATTGAAGGACTTTATAATCCTGAGAAGAAGATATTGAAATTGGTAATCTTGGGACACAGACACCCAAGCACAGCATTCGAATTTATTCTTGACATCACTGCTGTGGTAAAGTTTTTTGGCAAGAGTTGTTTTGCCCAAACCTCCCATACCATAGATAGAAATCACTAATCGCCTTGGCTCATCACCCTCTAAAAGTTTAGACAACAATACATCAGTATCATCCTCGAAGCCAACCGGATTTTCTTCAACATCAAACGAGCTAACTCGTCTGAGTTGCTTCAATATGTTCAGCTCGTGTTTCTCTGCTTCGCTCTTGTCGATGATATTTTGGAGGCCATATGATTCACATCTACGGGAGACCTCGCCGAGTCTCTTGTTGAGCGTTTCAATCTCCTTGCCTATGCTGTACAGGCTGACTTTTTCTTTGCCTTTGCTGAATAGATTTAACTCCTTGATGGAATAAGCGAAGAGTCGTTGCCTTTTCTTGGGAGTAACACTAAGCATATATTTATCTAAGACATCCTCGGCATCGTAAGCAATGTCTCTGATGTCAGATACCCATTGGCGTATCAAATCATTTCCAGCTTGTTTGGCTTCTGCATCCTTTACAAAGCATTGCATCCATTCGAGTTCTTTTTTTAGCGACCCCACTTCATCCCTCACTCCTCCTAAGGTCTTGGCTTCTTGGATGAGATAATCCCCAAGCCTTTGCACCACAAATGAGACTACAGCATCAACCATACTTCCTTCACAATACTGCTTTGAATTTGGACCCAGATGGGTAAAGAAAGCTCATGCCATGGCTACTAGAACCTGGAGGTGGCTGGGTATAAGATGCTGGCGCGTTGACTGTTGGTCTTTGGTCACACGCACTCAGCGGCCGGGCGGGGATGCCCCTTGACCTATGGTGGATGATTTGAGGGAAGAAACAAGGAAGCTGGCGCTTCGACGAGGAAAAGGTTTGTAAATTACCAACACTGCCCTCTCATTTCATTACCACCTAAGAATTATATAATACTTTTAGACCAAAAAAGAGCTTGAGCAAATTGCCTGAATTTTTTTAAACATCAAAATATTTTGTATTTTATTTATGAAAGGTTTTGTTTAATATTATATATATATATATATATATATATATATATATATATATATATATATTAATGTTTCATTTGCTACTTAAAAGAACAAAAAGTGATTTTTCATTTTTCTATCATGCTTAGCAAGTCCGCATGCCAGGTTATGGCATTTTAGTCATTACAACATTTCAGACAATTCGTGGGACTATAGGTTGGCATTTTTCAATACATATATATTTGGTGGTTAACAATTTAAAAACTAAAAATAGTTAAATCATAACTATACATTAGCTTGTAATTTCATTGAATATTTTTAAAAGAGCAATACTATTTATAGACATACAAAATTACAAATGACAAATATAGTAACCCCATTATTAACCTAGTACAGAAGTCAATGTTTAGTTCTAATGGTAGCGAGCAGTCTTCCTAAACCTTGAGTTGAGTTTAAACTTCAATGAGCATGCGAGTTAATAATAAAACAAAATTTACTACGCTTTTATGCTTGGCCAAAAAAAAAAAAAAAAAGAAAAAAGAAAAAAAAAGGGCCCGTGAGGTATCGCATAAAATAATTGGATAAGATATTCTAAATGCGAATTAGACAAGACCTTTCAAAATAGTTGTAGTGATGATCAGCTGGGGTTTTTGAGTGATAAGCAACTTGCCATGTGGCAATCTGTTATTACGTGAGTTTTGAATTCTCATTACACGGTTCGCTCAATGAAAAGCCGCCATCTGACGTGTCGCCCTCCAACAGCTGTCAGCTGATCGCTTCTCATAATAATAATAATAAATAAACAATGGATCTATGAATAATTGAATCGTAAGAGACAGGACAAGATATGTCATAGGTGAAATTTGTTCAATGTCGGTGAACATTGGCGATCCTTTTCACCGCGCAAATAAGACTGATACGTGTTCAATTTCTTTTTTCGACTCTTTTTTTTTTTAATGTTAAAGCATCTTTTGCTTTTTGACAATAATGCATTACCTGGCAGTTGACCCCACACAAGATTAGTTTGGATGATAAGAACCATTGGAATGATTAGTAAATCTTTTAGCTAAATACAAAATACACCATGCAATGTAGTGATATGCGCGCATAAAATTTGCTTTAGCTGAACAAGTTTAGGGTCAAGATCGGATCGGATCGGATCAGATCCATCCACCCAAATTTTCCATGCATGGATTAAGCTAGTCTGCTCTATGGCTCGGCATGGATCAGCTCCAGAAATATTTGATCTGATTTGATCGAACCCGAACAAGTTCAAATCGACTTTGGATATTAGCCAAAATCCTATTGGATATAGTTTGTGTTACCAGATAGAATTTGCTTCCATTGATTAGAGTTAATTCGAATAATCTTATCGAATTGCGCTACTTATTAAAAAAAATAAAATAATAAAAAATAAAATTAATTATAAATTTCATGAATTTTATGCACTATTATCATAAAAGGGTACTTCGTATGTTAGGTCATGTCATTAGAAAGGTGATTAACATTGACTATAGCATGGAGTCGGCCACCAGGGTAAATTTGTTAGGATTGCAATTGAAATCCCCTTAAGTAAACCCTTATGCTCTCAATTTCTCTTAGATGGTGTTTGAGGGTGCATTCTGAAATACAAGTTATGCAACCTAAGAGGGGGGGTGAATTGTGATTTTAAAAGTATGCAATCATTACAACAATTTAATCTATCATTTTAATCAAATCAAAAACAATAAATTCAATCAAGACAATATTAAAAGAAGAAGAGAAGAGAAAGAAACACAAGAATTTTTACGTAGTTAATTTATCCCGCCACGCCCACGCCTCCAAACTCACCCGGCTGAGGA
Organism: Atalantia buxifolia; assembly: GCA_030444775.1. Taxonomy (NCBI): domain Eukaryota; kingdom Viridiplantae; phylum Streptophyta; class Magnoliopsida; order Sapindales; family Rutaceae; genus Atalantia; species Atalantia buxifolia. The sequence goes on along the minus strand of CM059832.1, from coordinate 28,527,882 downwards.
TTTCACTATCCAAGCCTCCTCCCGCTTCAAATGTTTACAATTGACTTCCAATTATCATGGACCTTTACAACAAGAGATTATCTCCCCAATCTCTTCACCCCAAGTGTTTCCCATACTTGTACACTCACAATTTGATGAGTAATGAAAATTACAATAATAAAACTCTCTTTAAGAGTGGATAACAAATTATAGCTCAATAATGATTCAATAAATGATGATTTGCGAAATGGAAGCTTAATATATGTTATATGATCTTGTTTATGCTTGGATTAGTCCTTAAACTGAAGTTGGGATTGAGTTTTTATAGCTAGAGCCTGAAAATTAGCCGTTATGGACGAAATCCCGCAACCAAGCGGTTAGCCGCTTGTAACAGTGATATTACCGTTATTTTTGAATTTTGCTACAGTAATACTGTTCACCAAAACTACACTTTAGCCTAAAACTTTCTATAATTATACTATAGCTCTAAACGTCATAAAACTTGACAAATAGGTCCAATTTCAGAATTTCCAAATAGCATTGTATTTCAAAACTTTTTAAAATTATGATATAGCCCCAAATATATTATTATTACTCAAAGAGGTCCTTTTCAAAATTTAACATAATACCAATAATTTTCAAAGTTTTCAAAACCTTTCACTTTAGTCCAAAATTTGAAAATATAAGATTTTCCTTAGCCGGCTAGCCGCTAGCCTCAGGCGGTTAGCCGCTTCCTCTCTGTCCAATTTTGGATTTCATGTGATTGAATTTCATTCGGGTCCTCAAACTTTCATAAATTATAGTATGGCCTAAAATATTTCAAAACTTTGCAAATAAGTCCAAATTCGAAATTCAAAATAATATTTATCAAACTCAAAGATTGCAAAACTTTTTATTTAAGTCCAAATTACTCAAATCCATAAAATACTTTATCTTATAAATATAAAACATTTTAGTTTATGAAAAATAATTATTGAATTAATCTTTTGAGCTTCTCAAATGCTAAATCATGCATTAATTAAATCATACCGGCCTTACAAGAATTTATCGCAATAATTTATCCTTTGAGCTCCAAATTTTATTCTTGATTTTGCCGTTATCCGCTGAGTGTCTTGAGCTTGATTTCACTTGATTCACTTGCATAAATATTATCCTTAAAAAACTAATGAAAATGTGAAATATAATATTTATTAAATCACTTAAGACACATGTTTGTTGTCATCAAAATTACATTATGTGTAGCCCTTTAGGCTAACACATCCAAGCAGACATGCCGTATCATCAACGAGGAGCCGGTCTCCTTATAAGCGAGTAGATGTGCGAAGTTTGGAAGCCAGTTACCAAGAGCAGAAGTTTTTTGCTCGTTGATGAGGACGCCTTTTGCTGGACCATATCACGAGCAGGCCTCTTGCTAAGAGCTAAGAGCTTGTCCTGCTGGAGTACCGGGTTGGCAGGCCTAGTCCATAGCGGTTAACTGGACGTGCACTACTATCCGAGAATCTAGGCACGAAATCTATTTGGCCACAACTACAATATCCAAGCTCCCACTTCTGGGAATGGAGGGAGGTGGCGAACGTGAATCATGGGAGCCGAATTCACAGGAAAGCTATAAAAGAGGCAGTCGACAAAGGTAAAGGGGTTAGACATTCTTACATTAGAATTTAGGAAAAGAGAACACTTGATTGAGAAAAAAGGGTAAACTTTAGTTTCTGACTTGAGCGCCCGAGAGTTTACGCCGGAAAAACACCTGGCGTACTCTGACCTGTTTTTGTGTGTGCAGGGGGCTTGTTAGAGTGCAATTTATGCACTAGTTTTGCATTGTTTACTTTCTTTAATTTCGATGTTTTGCACTTAATAATAGCGATTTACTTGTATTTTATTTTTGTAGGTGCAATTCTATTGATTGGTGCTAAAATTGAGCTGCAAGATGATTTTTAAGGATGATTATTTTTCCGGAGAAATTATGAGCTTTAGAAGAACTTTGTTGATAAGGTGTGGGCGCATGCTATCAACTACAGACTTGCAGTTTTTAGTTTAACGTGTTTTGCCTTTTTGATTATTTTTGTAATTCCGAATTTAATATTTGGATAATATTTTAGATATTAGTATTTTATTTTAAAAAGAACTCTAGGAAAGGAAAAAGGGAGAATCAATTGAGAAAGAAACCCTAGATCTAATTTTTTTCTCTTTTCTCTCTATGAAGAACTAAACCTATTATTTTGATTGAAGGTTAATAAAGCTTTGATTTATCATTACTGTGAGATCTTTCTTATACTTTAATTGTTTTATTTTTTTTGGGTATTTGTTTATTCTCTAAATTATTGTCATGATTATATTTGTTAATTAGATAATTGGCCACTATTTAATTATCAACTTAATCTATTGTCAATTAAAAGATTCATCGTATGAAGATTTTAATGTTTGTGACAAATAATATAGCCGTGCGTTGTGTTATGAGAATGAACAATCTAATTTAAATGAACCATCTTATGTGTTTGTTGATTAGGATTTAGGTCTCTTTGGTTTCTCAGGCTGTCAATTGATTAAATTCTATGATCGTATCTAGGGTTGTCTATTGATTAGGGAAATAACCAATGGTCATACCTTGGTTAGCGTCTAGTTAAGGAGAAATTAGCTATTAGATGGTCTCAGTAGCTATAACCGGTATATTCATAAGTAGTAATGATTTATATTTGAATCAATGATCAGTAGTCGAATCAAGCTGAATTAATTCCTTCAACTAGAGCTTTTCCCAATTTGAATTACAATTTGAATTTGAATTTTTATTATTTGAATTTGATTTTTATTATTGTCAACAATCCCCCATTTTACATTTTATATTTTTAAAAGGATTTAAATAATTACCAATTTCTGTGGACACGACCCTACTCAATCACTATACACAATTTATTTAGAGTAGGTTTTTTTTGCTGGTTTCGACAACCATTAAATTTTGGCGCCGTTGCCGGGGATTGATGTTGTTTATTGAATCCTTTTAAAGTTTTTACTTGGTGTATGGTTCGTTCTTCTCGTACAAGTACACTTTCGTTTTATCCTGAAATTGAGAAGATAGCTCGCCAGCTGAGATAGCAGACGAAGCGAGCCTAGCAACGATCCTCGTCGCCTCCATTTTCTAAAAAAAATACGGCGCCTGATTTGGTTGAATCATTTAGCGATTCAGAAGAACAAGTGATGGATAGAGTTGCACCTGTAGAAAGAACTCTTAGAGAGTTAGCTGAACCAGACTTGAATCAGCAACCACTTTGCATTCAATATATAGACTTGGAGGTAAATTTTGAATTAAAGTCTGGTCTTATTCATTTATTACCCAAGTTTCATGGTTTTGCAGGTGAAGATCCTTATAAACATCTCAAGGATTTTCATGTTGTGTGTTCAAGTATGAGGCCACAAGGCGTGACTGAAGAGCAGATTAAGCTGCATGATTTTTCTTTCTCTTTAGATGGGCTAGCTAAAGACTGGTTATACTACTTGCCTTCTGCATCAATTACAACGTGGAATGGTTTGAAGAAGTAGTTCCTCGAGAAGTACTTTCCTACCTCGAGAAGTACTTTCCTGCTTCAAGAGTTGCCAACATCAAAAAAGACATTTGTGGGATCAGACAACTTCCTGAGGAGATTTTGTATAAGTATTGGAAGCGATTCAAATAATTGTGTGCCAGCTGTCCTCAGCATCAGATTTCTCATAAACTTCTTATTCAATACTTTTACGAAGGACTGTCATTGATGAATAGGAGTATGATAGATGCTGCTAGTGGAGGTGTGTTGGTGAACAAGACCCCTACTCAAGCCAGGGAGTTGATCTCAAATATGGCTGCCAATGCACAACAGTTTGGCAATAGGCAAGATCCCACTTCAAGGAAGGTGAATGAGGTAAATATTTCTTTTATTGATCAATGTTTAGATAAACTTATTTCTCTTGTGGAAAAAATTATTGTAGGTAATGTACAATGGGTAAAGACTTGTGGTATTTGTTCCAATATGGGTCATTAAAATGATATGTGTTCTACACTTCAAGAAGAACCCGTTGAACAAGCCAATGCAGTTGGAGGATTTCCAGACATGCCTAAGAGGAGGTGTGATCCTTATGCACAAACATTTAATCCGGGATGGAAGGATCATCCCAACTTCAACTATGAAGTTAGGCTGTCAGGATTCCCACAACAATACCCACCAAGACAACCAGCTCCTCCACAGTCAAACTCCAATTCAGCAGGCAACTATAACAACCATTCAGAATTTGGAAAACCAAGTGAGTCAATTGGCAACTACAGTGAGCCGTCTGGAGTCTCCAGTATCAGGGAGATTGCCTTCACAATTTGAGGTGAATCGAAAGCAAAACGCTAGTGCTGTCATCCTTAGAAGTGGGAAGGAGTTGCAAAAGCTTAGTAAGAAAGTGACAAAGCATGTAGAAGATGAGCTTGAGAAGAATGAATTGATGCCTAAATCTCAGGATGCGCAACCCACCAGAGCGAAGCCCCAACCTGTGGTGATATCTTCTCATTTCCAAGCCGATTTACAAAATCCAAGAAAGGGGAACAAGAGAAAGATATCCTTGAGACATTTCGCAAGGTTAAGGTAAATATTCCTTTACTAGATGCTATAAAATAAATACCTCGATATGCTAAATTCCTTAAGCAACTGTGCACCTCCAAGAGAAAATTAAGAGGAGATAAAAGAGTTCAAATGGGGGAGAATATTTCAGCAGTTCTCCAAAAGAAACTACGTCTTAAGTGCAAGGATCCACGTATGTTTACTATCTCTTGTAAAATTGGTAGTGTTAGGGTTGAGAAGGCTATGTTAAATCTAGGAGCTTCTATTAATGTCATGCCTCGTTCCATTTATTCATCTTTGAATATTGGTCCATTAAAAGAAACTGGTGTGATAATTCAACTAGCTGATAGGTCTAATGCATATCCTGATGGGGTATTAGAAGATGTCTTAGTACAAGTTAATGAGTTAGTTTTTCCTGCTGATTTTTATGTACTTGATATGGAAGAGGATAACTCCTCTAATTCTATCCCAATTTTGCTAAGAAGACCTTTTTTTAAGACTGCTAGGACTATAATGGATGTACATAAAGGGATTCTCACTATGGAGTTTGATGGAGAGGTTGTAGAGTTCAATATGAATAATGCCAAGAAATATCCTAGTGAAGAACATTCGGTATTTTCTGTGGATGTTATTAACCCTATAGTGCAGGAAGTTTTTTATTTGGATGTTGAAGATTCATATTGGGCGGTTAAACAATGCAATATGTAGATGGACGAAGTGGGAAAGCAGAGGAAGTTGCAGCTGCAAGCGTTGGAGGAGATTAGAAACGAATCCTATGAGAGTTCACGATTTTACAAGGAAAAGATGAAGACATTTCATGATAAAATGATTTTAAGAAAGGAGTTTTCTGTCGGTCAAAAAGTTCTTCTTTTCATTCTAAGCTTAAACTTTTTCCTGGTAAATTACATTCTCGTTGGGTAGAACCTTTTATTGTTACTAATGTTTTTCCTCATGGTGCAGTTGAGATTCGGAGTCCGACCTCTGACAAAGTTTTTAAGGTTAATGGTCATCGCTTAAAACCTTTTTATGAAGGTTTTTCGCTGAATATTGTGGAGGATGTGGCTCTCGAGAGTCCTCTTTATGGAGATTGATGCATAAATCTGTCTAAGCAAAGACATAAAACAAATGTACTTTTGGGAGACAACCCAAAGGATTTATTTATTTTGATTTTTATTATATCTTTCGTTTTAATTTTAATTCAGATTGTTTAAATAATGTTTTTGCTTATTTTGGCCAGAAGAAAATTTTTGGTTAGGCGTGCCCATGTTTTAACTAATGAGTACTTTTGTGATTTTGTAAAATGATTTTAAGGCCTGCCAATATGCTTATAAAACAAGTACCTCTGTAATTTTTGGTGAATAATATTTTCGCTTATTTTGGCCAGAAGAAAATTTTTGGTTAGGCGTGCCCATATACTTAGTATTTTAAGGCTTGCCTATATACTTATTAAATACGTACTTCTGTATTTTTTTTTTTGTGTCTCAAGTGTCTCTTTTAGTTTTTAGTTTGCAAAAAAAATCAAAAAAAAAATTATTTATTTATGTATTTTATTTGAAAAAAATTTCAAAAAAAGGGGTTTTATTTTAATTTAATTTTAATATTTTTATTATTTTTTATTTAAAAGAACAAAACAAAACAATTTTTTTTTTGTTTTCACCGTTTCTTCCTCTCGCAAAACAAAAACCTTAAAGCATCCTTTCACCATCTTCCTCTCCAAAGAACTACCAAGCGTTCAAATTCTCCAAAGTGCTCACCAAAGAACCTCCACCCGCCTTTCTCACCGTTTCCTCAACCCACATCTCAGCTCCTCATCACAAAGAACTGTCTGTCTCCAGTCACCAGCCTTCTCCAACGTCTGCAGTTCCCAACTGAGCGTCGGAGGCAGCAGAGATGTCTCGAGTAGCGGTGCAGGAGGCCGGGTCACCTCTTATCAGTTTCATTAGAGGCCACCCCAATATCAGCATAGCAGGATGCAACCTCCTAGCAGGATGCAACCTCCTACCCCAATATGGACATCCATACCAACAGCTACATGGCTGTAGACCTAGCAGATCAGTGGCACCGATGCCAGTTCCGTCTCAACACGGTAATCACAGGGAAATGACAGTACACATGATCAAGCAGAGCCAAAGTTATAGGCGGTACACTTCCTTAAAGGTACCCCTGGACAAGGTGTATGAGGCCATAAAGGAGCAGGGATTACTATACCCCCTACCTCAATAATAAAGCTGCCTAGCAGGAGAGATAAAGAACGGTATTGCGAGTTCCATGGCACCCACGGTCACAACACGATCAAATGTAGGGATTCTAAAACTCAGGTTGAAGATTTAGTGAGAAATCGTTACCTTGACGAGTTTGTAGATGGGGCTATCCCGATGGTGGGCTCATCATGTGAAGGAGAGCAGAGTAATAGAAATATGAGCCAAGAGCGGCCGGTGGTAAGGGTAATTGCTGGGGGCCCAACGTTGGCAGGAGACTCCAACAGATCAAGGAAAAACTACGCTAGGTATGCCATAACTAGCAAGGAGGTGTTCTTCAATACTCCGGCAGCTAAGCGAGCAAGAATCAGGCAAGTGCTAATCATGTGGACGGATGAGGATGAAGAGGGGATTTTGTATCCGCATGAGGATGCTTAGTTATTAAAGCCACCGCGGCCAGTAAGAAGTTTGACCAGATCTTGGTAGATACGGAAAGTTCGGTCGATGTCCTGTTCAAGTCAACCTTGGAGGAGATGGGAATAGCAGACCAGAGGTTGGAGCACACCAATACCTCCCTGAAAGGGTTTGGTTGAGGAAAGCTTGTCCCTTTGGGCATAGTCGAACTGCTCATCACGATAGGCAGCTCACCAACAGAAAAGACTATGATCCTGGATTTTGTAGTTGTCGATGAAGAACGTCCTTACCAGATGATCCTATGCCGTCCTTTCCTGCGGATGACTAAGGCAGTGCTCTCTAATCATTACCTAGCTCTCAAATATCAGGTGAATGAAGTAGTAAGGGTAGTATGAGAAGACTAAAGAATTGCACGAAACTGTTACTCCATAGTACCAAAGGAAGTAATACAGATCTAGGTAATCGTGCAGATGAGATCCCCTCGCAACCTGAAGGAGATACAGAGCTTTATGGGGAAGCTGACGACACTGAGTCGATTCATATTCAGGGCAACAGATAAGTGCCAGGTCTTTTTCAAGTAATAAGGAGAAGAAGGAAAATAGAATGGACTCTCGAATGCGAAGAGGCCTTCCAGAACTTGAAACAGTACCTACAGCGAGAACCTCTGTTATCCACGTCGCGGGAGGGCGATGTGCTGTTCTTATATATGGCGGTGTCAGATTATGCTATGAGTTCGGTTCTAATGAGAGAGGAAGAAAAGGTTCAGTATCCAATATACTACACGAGCAAGGCGTTGCTCGATGCGGAGACAAGATATCCACCGTTGGATAAATGGACACTTGCTCTGGTGGTCGCTGCTTAAAAGCTAAGACCATACTTTCAAGCATTCCCTATCACGGTAATAACAAACCAATCGTTATGGCAGACTTTGCACAAGCCGGATGCTTCTGGTGGGCTAGTGAAATGGGCTATAGAGCTAAGCAAGTTCGATATAAGTTATAAACCCCGAGCAGCATTAAAAGTCCAGGCAATGGCAGATTTTGTGACAGAATTCGTAGAGCCTGAAGTTGGTTTCGACCAACTAGGCCCCGCTACAGCCAACGGCGAGGATCAGGTCTGGCAGATATCAGTGGATGGGTCCTCAGGGCAGTAGGGTTCAGGAGCAGGTATTGTTTTGGAAAGCCCTGAAGGGGAGGAAATCTCTTATGCTGTAAGATTGGAGTTCACGACTACACACAACTAGGCAGAATATGAAGCTTTAATAGCGGGGCTGGAACTGGCTAAGGCAGTGAAAGCAGATAAGGTGAAAATTCGAACCGACTTCTAACTGGTTGCTAACCATGTCACTGAAAGGTTTCAGCCAAGAGATGGGAAGATGGAGCGGTATTTAAAGAAATTCAAACAGATGATAGGGAAGTTTGAGTCAGTGGAAGTGATGCAGATCCCAAGAGAGGAAAATTATCGAGCGGACATCCTGGCCAGAATGGTAGCAGTAGCAGATCAAAAAATGCCCAAGTCGGTCCCTTTGGAGGTGAAGTCCACTACCAACATTGAGCAGAGTTTGGAGGTTCTGCGGATTGAACAGAAGTGCTCGTGGATGGACCCAATAATCTTGTACATCCGGGATGACATATTACCACTAGATAAGTTACACGCTCGGAAGATCAGAGCTCAAGCATCGAGGTACACAATGATTGACGGGGTGTTATATAGGCAATGGTACACTTTGCCATTCCTTCGATGTCTGGACGAGAATGACGCAGATTATTTGTTGAGGGAAATACATGAAGGAGTTTGCGAAAACCATTCTGGTGCGAGATCCCTTGCCCACAAAGGCTCTAAAGCAGGGATATTTCTGGCCGACGATACACCAAGACGCACAGGAGAAAATTAGGAGTTGTATGAGTTGTCAAAGTTTTGCCAACTTCTCCACCCAGCCACCGAAGAAGCTCACCTCTATGGCCTCGCCATGGCCACTTTCTCAATAGAGAATCGATCTGATTGGGCCGCTGCCAAAGGGAAGGGGGGCAGCTACACATGCAATAGTGGCAATAGATTATTTCATGTAATGGGTTGAGGTAGAAGCCCTCAGCAGAATCACAGAGAAAAAGACGACCGATTTCGTATGGAGGAGTCTGGTCTGCCGATATGGGATCCCTTATGCCTTAATAGCAGACAATGGCAGGCAGTTCGATAATAACAACTTCAGAGAATTTTTCCAAAATCTCGGAATAGAGTTAAAGTTCTGCTCACCTGTTCACCCTCAGTCCAATGGACAAGTAGAAGCAGCTAACAAAGTTATTAAAAGGCTTTTGAAGACCAGGCTAGGAGCAAAGAAGGGAGCATGGGATGATGAGCTACCAGGGGTATTATGGGCATATCGGACAACTCACAAAATAGCAACAGGTGAAACTTCGTTTGCTCTGGCCTTCGGACATGACGCCGTTGTACCTATGGAGATAGGTGCGGCAACACACCGGACTAATCACTTCGATGAGCAGGGAAACAACGACCAAATGTGCTTGAATTTGGATTTGCTAAATGAGAAGATGGAGCAAGCGTCGAAGCGATCAACCTCCCACAGCAGAGGGTTGCCCGTTATTACAACCAGAAGGTGCGTGTACGACAATTCACGGTCGGCGATTGGGTACTTAGGAGGGTGAATCAGAACACAAAAGACTCGACGCAAGGAGTACTCGGTCCTAATTGGGAAGGGTTGTACAAAGTCAAACAAGTGGTTGGACTTAGAGCCTATAAGCTCGTCCACGTGGATGGCCACGACGTGAAACAACCATGGAATGCAGGACATCTCAAGAAATATTTCCAGTAAGATCTAATCATGCTTAAAGGTTATTTATTTCCTGTTGTTGTTTATTTCAATTTCATGTAATCTGAGCCAGTAATCAATAAAATGAAGAGGAATTTCAGTGTTCATCAGCGGATTTATAAAAACATTATATATGCGTATATACGCAGAAATAAATTCTCAAGACATGCGAAGGCTCCATAAATCTCAAAGCCTGTTCTATGGTGAGACCGGAAGTCAAGCGTACCAGGATCTGTTCGAACAATCGAAGGCGAGCAGACCACAAAATTTTTAAGAAATTCCTAAGGCATGCGAAGGCTCCATAAGTCTTAAAGCCTGTTCTATAGCGTGACTGGAAGCCAAACGTGCCAGGATCTGTTCAACCAATCGAAGGCGAGTAGACCACAAAATTTTTAAGAAATTCCCAAGGCATGCGAAGGCTCCACAAGTCTCAAAACCTATTTTATGGCGAGACCGGAAGCCAAGCGTGCTAGGATCTACTTGACCAATCGAAGGCGAGCAGACCATAAAATTTTTAAGAAATTCCCAAGGCAGACGAAGGCTCCACAAGTCTCAAAACCTGTTCTATGGCGAGACCAGAAGCCAAGCATGCCAGGATCTGCTCGACCAATCGAAGGTGAGCAGACCATAAAAAATAACAGTAACAAGTGCACATAAAGGCTTCATAGGTCTCAAAACCTATTCTATGATGAAACCAGAAGCCAGGTGTCCCAGCGCCTGCTCGATCAAGTACAATTGAGCCAAAGATAAAATAATAACAAATCTACAACCGAGGAGTTTTTATTAACTTGCTAGCAAGAGTAAAGAGCTGCTAATCTTGACATATAATGTTCCAAAAAAGAAACCTACAATATGAGGTACAATCAACAGGACGGGGGATCAATGAGCGGAGCCATCTTCACTGGCTGGTCCATTTCAAAAGCAGGGGGTATTTGCCTCAGTAACATCAGTAGGAGCTGTGCTAGGGGGGAGGTTGCCTGCTCGGTTGCATTTGGCTCTAACTCTTTGCCACCTTGTTTGGTCGCCTCCTCGTTCATATATGCAGCAGCGCCGGAAGCAAGCCTATCCATATTCAGATTAGGGTGTTGTTTTCTGAGAACGGCCATAATGCACCGATAAGAATGCCGAAGTACTTGACCTGAATCTGGTGAGAAGCTTTGAGGGATTCGAGCTGAGCCTCATAGATATTCTTTTGCGCCCGCAAATCCTCCTTAACCTTATTCAGCTCCTCCTCCAGAGTGATGACCTTTGCCTGCTCAAGAGACTCTCGTTCAATCAGCTTCAAATTCTAAAGATTGAGATCCCCAACTTTCTTCTCAGCAGCGTCAGCCTTGCTTTTGGCCGACTGAATGTCTTCTTTCATTTCTCTGTCGTAATGGCCAACCTTCGCCTTATAGTAAGTGGCCATGCAGCCAAGATGGAAAGCACTGAACTGCACAGCCCCGACCAGCTTGCCTAGAGAGCTCCCATCAAAATCCTCCAAATTCTTTTTGCTAACGAGCTTAGAAAACTCATTGAGATAAGGGGCCAGGTGTTTTGGCCTATTCTCAGGCAGCCGATGCTTTGATCTTACTGGTAGAGAGGAAGTAGCGTAACCAGCTTCGCTTGCAGTTCCGCTTGGTTCTCTGGCCTTAGAAGGAGCAGGTGGTAAAGTCCTCAAAAGAGCGCCCTGCTCCACAGTATTAGCTCGTTTTCTAGGGGTGCATCTTTGTTGTGGTCTCGCTTAGCAGTATTGAGATGACGACGTTTCTTATTCAAGGCCCCGATCACAACGTCCTCCATCTCGTGAGCGATAGGTATTAAATGAGACTTGATCAAGTTGTAAGTAGGCAACAGATCTCTGGACGAGCAGGAATTGGCCAATACAGCTTCAACTCGCTTGAGAACGTCATGCTCGAGGTTGTAGTGCACGCTCCAAGAACCTGTTACTCGAACAAAGACCACGTTAAAAATGGGTCATTTATTAAGACGACTAGGGTTACAAGACGTCTAAAATGAGCAGGCAACTTAGAACTATGAAACGGAAGGGGACGCGAACATCCTCCCCATCAATCTGTGCCACTTGACTCCAGGGACCTCCAGTGAAAAAGAATTTTTTCTTCCAATTACCACCACCACCTATTGAGAGGTTAAGTATAGGTTTCCTGGCCTTAGTGCTTGACTGAAAGTAATACCAGCTGACGTCTTTGGGGCTGCTCTTTAACTGGTATAAATGCTTAACTTCATCAATCGTGGGCTCACTCTGACAGTATCTATCCCATAAAACGAGCAGACCAGAGAGTACTCTCCACTCATTAGGGTTAAGCTGACCAGGAGCTAAGTGTAACCCACTAAGCATCTGGACGAAGTAAGGTTTTAGGGGGAGCCTCATCCCATGCTTAAAAGTTTCCAGAAATAAGGTGACATACCCCTTGGGAGGTCGGCTGGGAGTGTCATTTTTCCCTGGAACTCTAAGGGGTATACCATCAGGGATGCCGTAAACAGTTCGGAGTTCTATGAGATCATCTATTGTGGTCATACAGGTCAAATAGTCAATAGTATAGTGCTATGCTAGAGCTCTACCCCCCATTTGCCTTTTCGCTCCTGGTCGAGACACCCCTGGTAAGGGCACTTCACCAGAGTCCTCACCCAAGTCCTCACCGGAATCCTCGCTTACAGTATCTTCCGAACCAGAAGACCCCTCATTGCCGCCATTACTGGATGAAGTGGTTGATTCAGGGGACATCCTCCCAGCACTAGTCCCTATACTAGATCTCGTCGGCTCTAAAGGAAGGCTAGGGTCAAAAGCGGGATCAGCGAATAGACTAGGCAGGAAATCTCACTGATCATCAACAACCTCAATCACTTTCTCTTTACCTCTTGACCTTCCCTAAACTACGACTAGGATAATACCAAAAAAAAAAAAAAAAGAGGAGGAGAAATTTTCAAGACCGTAGAAATAGAGATAATACCGGCAGATGTGGCATGGCAGAATAGAAGTAAAGAGGATAACTTCAACTCTGCAGGAGAAGGGTCACTCAGTCACTGGAGGGCGAAAAGAAAACGCAAAGAGTAAGAACGCCCTTTTGAGGTTTCGGCCTCCTAAATGAAATATAAACCCTTGGTTTATCAGGTGTTGAGCGGCGTGAATTCCAAAGGAGTTACGACCATTGGTTTGAAATTCAAAAGAATGGACGGATCCCTGCCACATCACCCATAATTAATTGCGATACGACTCTTCAAAGAAAACGGTTGTTGGTAACTGAAGAAAAAGGAGGCGGATGTAAAAAACCAGCAGCACCTTTGCTCGATGTGAAATAGCCGTCCCCAATCACGAACAAGCCAGAATTATTGAGTTTCTAGTATTGGTCCATTACGTTAACAATACCAGAAATTGGGGGACTGTGTTTGAGGGTGCCTCCAAGTAGACCAGTCGTATTATAAACGGGGAGTCGGTCTCCTTATAAGTGAGCAGATGTGTGAGGTTTGGAAGCCAGTTACCAAGAGCAAAAGTTTTCTGCTCGTTGACGAGGACGCCTTCTGCTGGACCATATCACGAGCAGGCCTCTTACTAAGAGCCAAGAGCCTATCTTCTTTGCAATTGCAAGGTTGTGAGCTTAGTCCATAGCGGTTAACTGGACGTGCACTACTATCCGAGAATCTAGGCACGAAACCCACTTGGCCGCAACTACAATATCCAAGCACCCACTTTCGGGAATAGGGAGAGGTGGTGAATGTGAATCATGAGGGCCGAATTCATAGGAAAGCTGTAAAAGAGGCAGTCGACAAAGGTAAAGGGGTTAGGCATTTTTACATTGGAACTTCGGAAAAGAGAACACTTAATTGAGAAAAAAGGGTAAACTTTAGTTTCTGACTTGAGCGTCGAAGGGTTTACGCTGGAAAAATACCCGGCGTACTCTGACCTGCTTTTGTGTGTGTAGGGGGCTGTTGAAGTGAAAGTCATACAAGGCATTGTTCTGTTCGGCTAGAAGGGTTACGAGGAGAAATCACAGCTAGTCGTAAATTTAAGAGTTGAGAAAAGATCTTGGTCGTGCACAAGCAGACACCAGAATCTTGCATCAACAGATGGAAAAATCCAAAAAATGGAATATGAAAGCCTCCAAACTATTTACTTTCAATGTGGGCGAAAAAAGCGAAGTCTATCCGAAGAAAAATGCTAATGAAAATCAGGGAGGAAGCTTATTCGATGGAGTCATTAGTAATCCCCGTAGTGAGTCGTTTGAAAAACATTCGGTGTCTGGAAATCAGATAAACCAAAAACTTGGGCCTTGGATGGTGATAAACTGAAGAGGGAAAAGGTGATTCCAAAGGGAAAGTGAGATTTTACGTGGATCAAATCTTGCTCCTAATAGCAACATTCAAAGAATTCAAGATTGATGTGCTTAATAATGAGGAAATTATGGGAGAGAATATTGTGTTTTCCACGGATAGCCATAACCACTCTATTAAAACAAACTAAACAGCTGACACCTTAAGTACCAATCTAAACCTACCATGAATAACAAAGAGTCCATTCCCAGCATTACCTATGCAAACAAACAAGTATACCCAACCCATGTGTCGAAAACTCCAAAAATATTAATGAAACTTTTCCAAGCCAAGCTGAGCCTTCCCACTCGAAAGCCATGCGTGCAAAGGACAAGTCACATAAAAATACCAACCCACCAAATGTCCTTACCAACATAACAACCGGTCTTAATCCAGATAAACACACTGTAGTAACCTTCAACACCGACACCAACTAGGCAACTAGTTTGTATACTGTAATAATGCAGTTTTCATTCATTCCCTACATGATAAGTATGATGATGATGCTATGGACAATACTGACATATCCTCTAACAAGGCCAAAAACTATAGAGTGGATGAGGAAGATGAGTCAGAAGATGGGGATTATATGGGCAAGAGTAGTGAGGAGAGTATTGATTCTTCAGATAGGATGGTCTCTCTAATTGATGAGGATGACATGGATCTTGAAACTCACGTGCAAGGGCCAGCACAGTAAGGAAACTTTCTCTACATACTTATATCTTTAATTATGGATCTATTAATTTTATTTTAGAACTATCAAGGGGTCTCTTCACTGAAATTTCAAAGAGCCTTCAATTCACTTCTATCTAGTTATAAGGCTGATATTGTTGCTGTCGTGGAACGTGAAGTCAGCGGTTTAAAGGCTGATAAATTTATCAAGACAAGCGGGTTTGATAGGTCGCACAGAGTAGAAGCTGTTAATTTCCCTGGTGGTATTTTGATTTTGTGGAATAATGGTTTTAATATGGATATTGTAATAAATCATAAACAATTTATCCATTTTAAGGTAACAAATATGATTGGCGTATGGTCTTGGGTCACGGCTGTTTACGCCAGCCATATTAGTGTAGTTAAAATGCAACTTTGAAGTGAGTTTGAGAAGATGAGTAATTATATTAAAGGGCCATGGCTTCTTGGTGGGGATTTCAATACTATTCTTCATGCTGAGGAGAAAAAAGGCTGTTCCCCTAAAAATAAAGATGCATGTAGATATTTTAGCAGCTGGTTTCATAATGCAAAGATGATTGACCTAAAGTTTAAAGGACCTAGGTTCACTTGGTCTAGAGGATTACTCCAAAAGACTTGACAGAGAAATTGCCATGATGAATGAATGGAGAAGTTCGAAGAAGCTTCAGTTATGCACCTATCGAAGCTTCATTCTGATCATCGTCCCGTGCTGGTGAGATTTAGGAAGACTAAGAATAAGAAGCGAGGAGTAAAACCTTTTCGTTTCCTTGTAACTTGGTTAATGGATGAGACTATCACAAATTTTGTTGCTAGCGGTTAATGGATGAGACTATCACAAATTTTATTGCTAGCCATTGGCTTAGTGATAGTAATCATTTTTAAGTGGTTAAAAGTTTTATCAGGGATTTGAAGGATTAGAACAGGGAAATGTTTTGGAATTTTTTTTTGGCGGAAAAAGAGGCTTCTTGCTCGTCTTGGTGATATTCAAAATGCTCTTGAGCGGTACAGTTCAAACAACCTTATATGTAGTGATTGAATCTGCTCTTTTATTATGTAAGACAAAATCCCGGGACCTATGATAAAGAACTACCCAAGATGCAGGAATTGAAAAAAGAATCCAGAAAAGAACCAATGTAACAGATGAATTAAGAGACTAGAAAAGAAAAGAAACGAACACAGACAACACAAGAATCAATTACGTGGTTCAGTTGCACCAAAAGGCACAACCTACATCCACGGGAGAAGCTTTCTGTAGAGCCCTTATTACTCGACAATGGAGGATCCCCTTTTACAGAGCTTGTTTACAAGATATCAGAGAACTCATATTACACATCCCCTAATCTCTCTCTCTCACAACACGATTACACACGCTAGCTATCAAACTGTTACAACAGTCTGTTCTTAAAGCTAACAGAGCAACCATCCAACTAAACCCAGATCGCACAGCCTGATTACACGTAGCATAACAAACTTAACGAACTGAAACAAGCTGCTTCACACGGCCATCACGTGCACCACTTAAATCTTTCTCTAAACGACAGAATTGAACTGCCGTTTCAAGCTCAAAACATAAGTGACCGCACACGTGCTTTTCCCGTGACTTTTAAGTGCTCTTATATTTAACAAAACGTCACCATTTAGAGCTGATGAGTTTGATTCACCAGCAAACCTCACATTATAATTATAGAATTCTCACTTAAAAAGGAACCAGAGGGTGTCCTTACTCAAGAAGAGTTATTATGGTTTCAAAAATTAAGGAAGGAATGAAAATCTACTAGGGATAGAAATACAACATTTTTTAATAGGAAGACTATTAGCAGGAGACATAACAAGGTAGAAGCAATCAAGGATAATGAGGGTTAGTGGTTGTATGATACATAGCAGATAAACAATCATGCAGTGTACTACTTTACAGAACTTTTCATGGCAAACGGTGAGGATTTTATCAAATATCCAATCGCCGGTATGTTTCCAATAGTTGACAGTTATATGATCAATGAAATAGCTTGGCCTACGGATGATGGAGAGATCCGAAACACTATTTTTGGCTTGCATCCCTTGAAGGCACCGAGAGCTGAGGCGCTAAATGCCTTGTTCTATAAAAGCCAATGGAGTTTATGGGCCCCTCAGTGTGTAATGTTATCAAAAATATATTTAATGGCCAACCATTACCGATTGAAATAAATGAAACCCTCATTGTCCTTATCCCCAAAACTAGTAATCCAGATAATATAAAGTATTTTCGCCCTATAAGTCTTTTCCCTGTCCTCTACAAAACCGTTATTGAAGTCCTAGTTAACCGTCTAAAAGCTATCTTTCCCGACCTTATTGGACTTACTCAAACAAGCTTTATTCCTGGGAGAAATATAACTAAAAATATTGTCATGGCTCAAGAGATCATACCCTTAATAAGAAGAAAAAGTGGCAAAATTGGTTTCATAGCCATTAAAGTTGACTTGGAGAAAGCCTATGATAGGTTAAGGTGGGATTTTATTTATGATAACCTAGTTGACATTGGCATACCTAAGGATTTTATTTGTATCACTATGGTGGTAGGATTCTAGGGTTTTGATTAGAGAATTAAGAGAGGATAGATGAAGAATTTAAGAATTCAGAGGCGGGAATTAGAATTAATTTTATTACTTGCCTCCAAAAATATAATAAAAACCATTTATTTATAGTAGTTCAAGACAATCCTAATTGTAATTTAATAAAAACTTTAATTCATAATTGAAATAAGAAAACCTAATACAATTGGAAAGAAATTAAAATAAGTAATTCAAATAAAATAAACTATTAGGGTCCTAACACATGGAGTGTATCACTACGGTATGAATGCGAATTCTTACGGTATGAATGCGAATTCTTTGGGAAGGAAATCTCATTAATAATTTCACTCCCACCTGTGGTATACGTCAAGGGGAACCTTTGTCTCCTTATATCTTTGTTTTATTAATAGAACATCTTGGCCATGGCATCTAGTTGATGACGAGAACTGGAAACCTATTCGCCTCTCTCACAAAGGCACCCCATTAACACATCACTTTTTTGCAGATGATCTTGTTTTGCTGATGGAGGCAACTCACGATCAAGCTAGGACCATTATTACAATGCTGGAAAACTTTTGTCTAAGTTCTGGAGAGAAAGTCAATGTTTTCAACAGATTTTGGAGGTAGAAAAAGGTAAACCTATCTAGAACAATGAATTTGTATTTTTGGCGGAAACGGGATACCTCACTGATTTGTTGTGTGTGGTGTTTCTAAAGTTCAGAAAAGGTGAGAAGGGAAAAGGAAAGTGGCAACTATGGTGAAGGGTTTGAATCAAGAAAAATGCCCCTCGAAATAAGCTCCACGCCTGTAAAACAGTAAAATCGAGGTTAGAGGTGAAGCCGGGGTACCCCGGCGTTCACACTCCGACGCTCAAGTTAGCAACTCAAGCTTTTATGGTAAAGAGAACTTGCCAGCCCTTTGTAAATTAAAGTTTAAGGTTGAAGAAAGCTTATTTTTCGGAGTGTGAGTTTTCATGAGTGAATGCATGACTTCTGGAGAATAAAACCTAGGCAGTTTTATATATGGAGTACCTCAACTGCCACGTGGCATACCCTTTTTAGCTATTAGCTATCTCTTTTAGCCCTTTTGCGTCATTTTACCCTCTTTATGATTTTTGAGCCGTTATATGTATCCTTGGGAATCAAGAAAGGCGTTCGCGGCATATCTCATCTCTTGGAAACGTGGTGCATGCTGGAGAGTAGTCCAGGGTACCTTTACATTGGCTGTCGGGTAGGCGACTGAGGACCACTGTCCTTAGGACAGTGTCCTTCACTTTTGGCAGAGGTGGTAGCGGCTGTCCCCCCATTTTCAATACGACGTTTGATATTTAATTCAAACAAAATCAAATATTATCCTTGAAAATATAGAGACATTTCTAGTGGTGGACTTTTTTAGAGAGTTCTCCTGTATCCTATTTGTCGGGCACCTAGAGTTATATGGGTTACCCCAATCCATGTGGAGAACCTAGAGTTACTCTGGAGTTAAATAGGGTACCTCTAATTATGCCGGGTACCTCTAATTATGCAGGGTGCCTCTAATCACGCCGGGTACCTCTAATCATGCGAGGTTCCTCGATTTATTCCGGGTATCTCGAATTATATAGGGTACTCCAATCTATGCGAGGTACCTCGAGTTACTCTAGAGTTATGCAGAGTACCTCTGATTGTGCCGGGTACCTTGAATTATGCTAGAGTTATTTCGGGTACCTCGAATTATACAGGGTACCCCAATCTATGCGAGGTACCTCGAGTTACCCTGGAGTTATACGGGGGTACTCCACGGGGACCAGATTGAGCCTAAATGTGAATTGGAGGCATCTTTGGATCCTCGAATACCCAAAGATGAAAAACGAGGTACCCCGGTTGAAGACCCAATTTCAGTCTCGATTTACACCAACGATCTAACAAAGATCGCTAAAATAGGCTCCAACCTTTCAGAAGAACAACAAAGAAAAGTCATACTACTAGTAAAGTGATAACACTCTACCTCATTCTGCTTATTTTGTTTGTTTTCTTTAATACTTGTGTGTTTGAAATATATACTTGACCATGTGGGGTACTCTGGTTAGTTTCCTAAGTCTTTAATGACAACAACAAGTGATCCCGGGATCTCTCACATTCTCCTTAGGATAACAAAATTGTGTCATATAATGATCTACATCGCCATTCTCTATAAATGTATTTTCTTTACAAAGTTTGATAATATGTGCTCTTTTATTTGTCTTTCGATTTTTGATATGGATGAGTAGCTTGACATGCTATAAGAATATGTTTACCATTAAACTAACTCTATATATTTCGTTGAGTATTGTTTATTATGACACAAGAGGGTATCCAAAGATCACCTTACTCCAGGGTACCCGAGGTACCTGACCTATCCCCAATCATGATCATTTACTTAACATCAGAGCCGCCTTTATCATTATTTATTCGCCATATTTGATTCTGAGCGAATGATGGATCATGAGGTTCGATCATCTCGCATAAGAGTAGGCGAACAACCAACTTCATCTTTATCTATGTTGTCTATTTTATTCCAATGAATAGTGGATTATAAGGTTTTCGACCATCTTGCATAAGGGTAGGCGAGTAGCCATCTTTATCTTTATCTATGTTGTCCATTTGATTCTAGTGAATGGTGGATCATGAGGTTTTCGACCATCTCGCATAAGGTAGGCGAGCAGCTACCTTTATCACTTTCTATTTTGCTTATTTGATTCAAAGCGAATGGTGCATCATGAGGTTTTCGACCATCTTACAAAAGGGTATCTAAGGTACTCAGGGTACCCTATGACAGAAAGTCATTCATCGAATACACCAAGAAGACCCTAAGAAAGATTAAGAAATGTGTTAAAAATCGCCATAATCTTCTAAAAATAAAGACAAGCATGTTTAAGTAAATCGACATACACTGATGAGATAAGATTAAGGGTACCCATAGTACTTAGGGTACCCTACGATAGAAAACCATTCCTCGTATACACCAAGAGGAACCCTAAGAAAGATTGAGATAAGCAGTAAGCATATCTGGAGGAATCACCATATGTTTGATGAAATTGAGTTGCTCCACCATGAAATAACAGATAGCTCAGTGAATATCCAAGCTTAAGGATACATGAGGTACCTTATGCGCCTCGTCAGTGATGCCGAACAAGGTTACACAGCAGGATGGTTATCTTCACCTTCAACTCTTAAGATTGAGGGATCAACAAAAGTGATAAAAATAGCAGAAACACAAGTGTCGATATCAGGGGTACCTTATGGTGACTTCATCTGAGGTATCCGAGCTAATCCCTATGGGCTTTCAGACCAAGTTGCGTGGGGAGCGCTGCTATTCTCAATTGCCTTCAAGATCAACACTCCAAACTAATGGCAGCAAGCATATCCACTCTTGGCACCACCATCCCCAGATCAACACTTCATTCCTCGGTCATGATGGGCTCAAAAGCATTGTCAACTATGTTCTTCTGTCGAGATACCAAGTCCTCAAGCTTAGCTTAAAGCTCCCCAGGGTCTTTCACCTTATGGCCCTTTTTTTCTGAAACTTCATTAAAGTGTTCCCTCATAGTCTTGTTCACTCTAGAGAGCTTCCCTTCATGAGGTTGGAGCCCATCTTTCTTTTTCGTGTACCCGGGGTACCTCTGAAGCTGCAATGAAGGAAGCCATGTGATTTTATTTTTGTCTTCGAAGCACATGAAAGAAATGTACCCTTAAATAAAGTGAATCCCGGGATAATCAACGAATTGCTTCTTAAATGGCTAAAGAACATATTAAAGCCTTCGCTAGAGCGATCTATATCTGGCAGTCACTGGAAAACGAAATATAGGTGATGGTGGGTACCCTCACAACACCTTCTACCCATACTTGGTGGTTCATCCTTAAAAGTAGATGAAAAGTTTAAGTCAATCAAATATTAATAGCACTGCTAGTGGTAAGTCTCTCATCATCGTGAGAGACTATGGTCTCTTGTAAAATAGATGATGATGACATCCTCGTGGTATACCGCTAGTACCATGAAAGGGGATATGTTACTACTAGTGGGTCCACAAGATTTGCACACACGGCATAGTTGGCATTGATGCAGGGTGTGTGGTGGAATTTATGTCGATGGTTGATGAACTTCCAAGAAAGCCAACATGGAAGTTGCACCATAAATTTCAATAGGATATTTCGACATGTGCCGATTGGTAATTAATTCTTAGTGGTATACTCCTTATGGTGGAGCTTGATAATTCTCTATGTTGAGGATTATGACTATAGGTGAAGACGATAAGGATGGTGTGAAGATTGATTGGTTCTCCATCAAATCTCTAAGTGGGAGAATGTGAAAAGTGGCAAGCTGGCACCGCCCTTCTAGATGGCGATGCCAGCCGTTGTTGAAGAAGGAGGTGCTGCCTCCTTCTTAGACCCCCAAAAAAAAAAAGGAAAGCCGCAAAATGAACAGTGATGAATAGTAGCTACTCGGTGGCGATAAATAGAGGGGTTCATCCCCTCATTTCAATCATTTCAAAATCTATTTCTATTTTCTCTTGTATGTGGAGAGGATTTCAGAACTAAATAAAATTTTTCTTAAATTGAGAGTTTTGGGTGTATTTGGGGCTTAGATGATAGAAATTATTTCTGAAAGTGTGGTTGTAATAATTTTCCACATAGTGAATATTTTTCTCTGGTTGTCTTTTTGACAACGGTCGTGGTTTTTCTTTGGATTTGGAGTTTTTTTACGTAAATCTTGTGTTGTGTGATTGGTGTATTCTCCATTTAATTTTTTCTATTAATTTGTTACTTGACAAATTACTTGGAGTGATCTTGGGAGGAAGCTCAATTTCCTAACAGACTTCCACTTCCGCTTTGCCCAACTAAAGCTGCTGTTGTGCCACTTGGAACATGCAATGAGAATCCTGCAAAGATTTGTACTTCTGATCTGGCAGGATATCTGAAATAAACTTCTTTAAATTCAATTTCCCCCTCAATTTTTTCCAATCTATTCCCACTATCATCACAGGGATCGATTTTTGGTATGGTTTCAAATGTCTCAAACATCTTATATGCTGCTGCTTGCCCTGCTGCAAACGAATTCACACGCGGATGTGTGACAGCAAATTTTGTGAGTGCCTGTCTCAGCAACTTATAGCATGCAATCACAAAATCAACTTTCGTAAAAACTTACATTCCACCAGTCATGATATCCACCCTTATATCCTTTCTCGAAGATCAACTTGGAACCATATATACCATGTGGCTAGTCCATTAGTGCTTAAGATAATAAGCAAAAGATTACCAATTGCTAGGCCTGAGGCTAGTCCTTGTCGAACGGTAGCAGCATAAGCGACTTTAAGCTTTAATTGCTGGGCTTGCTTATCCCCAGTGAAGGATGCTACCTTGCAAAGCAAGGCAGCAAGTGTTTCAGAGAGAAGCTCATAATAAAATTATTTGGAGTTATAAAAGATAGATCTTCATGGTTAATATTCTAATGGCTCCAACTGTTTGTTCAACAACATTTCCTGCTTCTGCTAAGCAATTTGTCCCGGGCTTGACAGCTTGGCCACAACTATTGCCATGATTCCACCAGCAATAACTATAGCCGGAAGGTAAGAAGTCATCCTCTTGAGAAGGCAATTGTAAAGCCACCCAAAAGGGTTCCGATGAGCTGTATGAATTTCATAACCTATCAGATACCAGCAGTCGCCTTTGATGCTCATCGAAAAAGGCAATGTCCTGTCTCAATATTGTTTTCAAGTGCAAGCCTCTGATTCTGGCAGACTGTCTTTTCCCTGTGACCATCCAACAAGACACCTCTGCAATATAATGCAGAGCAAAATGCTAAGACTTCAATTAGAGAAAAAAGGAAACGCAAAAGAAGAGAAGAATCTTCTGTTACTTACGAAGAAATGAAGCGATGCCGGTGCCAATAGCCCAATACACAAATTTCAAAGATGCCTGAAAATCATTCAACAATATCAAATTAACAAATCCAAAGGAACTAGAATCTAGAGAAATATAAGGCTGCAAATCAAGAATTACGGTTTTTTCAACTTTGAAATTTCATTAACAACACGGGAAGGATCACTGGAGCCAAATGAGTCAACAAGGTGGCCAAAAATAAGAGTCAATAGAGGGTGGGCGAGTCCAGTGGCAACGGCACCTAATGATACCAGAGTCACCAAAATGATATCCTGTTTGTCAGAAAATGTAAATAGCTTATGAAATGCCACCTTTTGATCAATAACCGCAGCTCCTTTCTTCCCGTCTCCGTTTTATTTCATTTTTTTTCCTCCATATAACATCTCCTTCTTAATATTAATTAATTTCCTGTTATTTGTTCATCTGCAATTACAAAAACATTATCGACATTTGTTGTTATTAATTAATATCTCAGTTCCCAAGGATTAAAACATAAATAAATGAGAAAAGAGGTGGTGATATATATTTCACGTATAACCATTGTTAGGAAATAGATGATAATTGACAACAGAATAGTTACCAAGATTATGAACAATCAAGACAAGAACAAAGATAATTGGATTATCTAAGAAAGAAAATAGCGAGAAGAAGGAAGCAAGAAGCAGAAAACACTAAGAAGCAACAGGAAAGATTTATGTGGTTCGGTACCAAAGTACCTACATCCACGGCTGAAGAACCCCAAATGGGTGTGAAGCTTTATTGCTTGAGATTGATTACAATGAGACTATAAGTGACAGAGAACAAATCTCCTTAACAAAGAATTTCTAATTCTCAGTATTAGCCTCCAAACTCAATCGAAAAGAACGTCAAGCAATCAGCCAATTTCTCTGTTTTATACAGCTCCTGGTCTTAACTAATTAACCACATGCTGGCCTACACATGCTGACTCACCTTGCCACGTCACCAGAAGCGTAACAGAATGTAACTAACTTTAGGCTTCACAACCATAAATGTAACATGAAAAAAATTAAAAATTTAAAAAAAAATACCAGGAAGAAATATGGAGCAAAAAGATATTGTGAGATGAAGCTACCAAGTTAGAGAAGTTAAGTTTTGCCAAATGTGTAACATGATTTGCTATACCTTGTTTGATTTATTGAAAGAATGTATTCTAAATTTGGAGCATTTTTTTTCTAGACTTGATGTTATTAGTTTTTTTTTTTTTTCCGAGGTCATGATGTAATATCAATGTAATCGTATTGTAATTTTTTTAAAATTAAAAAAATCGTAAAATCAGTAGGCAAAGTTGCATGTAACATGGTTGTTGAAAGTCCATTCCGCTAGTAAATCCACCTTCAACCCCAGCATTTGAGTTCCAATTGGTATGAATTTTCTATGTTATACTTAAACGTGAGATAATAATTGAGATCCACATTATTATTGATCTTCGTAGAATAAATGTGAACCCAATGTAGAATTGGTGCCGGCACCCCACATATCACAGCCTTGACGTGAAGATTTAGACCATCAAGCTTGCCTCGTCTCTCCTTCTCATCTGCCTTGCTGCAGTCAACTCAATTTATCTTTGAGCTTCATCTGTCTAGCTGTTATCTGAGATTGCCAACTACGGTTGATGCTATAGTCTCGTTTGCTGTGCAAATGATTGGTGACCAGTGGCAGACTTACGGCTATGCTAGACCGGCTAGTTAAAAAATCATTTAAACTCCTTATATTTTCATTAATTTTATATGGTAATAGAGTTTTTATTTTGTTTTCGTATATGTCTCTAATTTATTTACCCTTATATTTTCATCAATTGTATATTATAAAAGAGTTTTTTTTTTTAATTTTCAAATATGTTCTTAATTCAAATATATATTTTTTCCTATTGAAATTAATGACTTGTTCTATAAAATGTTTAAATTATATATTTATTGAATAGATTGAAAATATTAGGGGGGCTAAAATGTTATCATTATTTTAATATATTTTTAAAAAATTCTAATTAAAAAAAATATGTCAATCTAATATAAGATTGTCATTAGTATTAAAAATACTTACAAAAATAACATATAGTAACAATTATAAACATCTTCATAAACTTTTTATATGAATTTTGAGATTTCATTTATTAGTTACATTAATTAAGAGTTATAAAATAAAATTTGAGTATTTTGAGAATTTTTTTATAAAAGAATCATCAGCATCTAATTCTAAAAAGGGTCAAAGCACTTGGAAAAGAAATAATGATACCAAGTGCATTTTTGCTTGGTTGAATTTAGTTTTTATTGAAACTTTTGACTAATAATATTTTTATAATTTAAAAAGATGAATAAATTTTAAATGTTTAATTTATTTAAGCCCAGTAATTAAGTACTTGACTTCAAACATTAAGGTTTTACTTGCGATCCTTAATTGATTGTAATTACATGCATTGATTTTTCTTAGCTTAAAATTCTTAATTGATTTATTAATCCTTATATAATTACATGTTATTATAGGTTGTAATGTCATATTCCATAATAGCCTTTTTCTATTTGAATTGCTTTTTGTTTTACACTCTTTTTTTTAAATATTTTTGTTTAGAGTATGTGTTTATAGAAGTAAGTTCTTGATGTCTCTCCTTATTTGATGTACTTCTTTCTACTTATTAATTTTTATACTCACTTCAAAATATAAATATTTTAATTTAGCCCAGGATAATATAAATTCCCAGGTCCGCCCAGTTAGTGACTATCTCTTACAGCAAGAAGCAATCTTCTTACGAGAATTGAGAACGCATTGGGTTGGATGCAATGTTTCATAACGGATGCTGGAGAGAAACAAGATGACAATTCTCTTGATTCGCAAGTAGGTATCTAAGATCAGAGAGATTGCTTACGATGCTGAAGACATATAAGACAATTTTTTGCTACAAGTCCATAATGAAGGATTATCAAGAACTTCCAATAAGGAGCTCGAAATGGATTGAGGAAGTACTTCTGGAAAGGGCTCAAAATCAAAATTCTTTGCTTCCACTAAAACAGCCTGCCGGCTCTTCCGCAAAGGCAAGGAAAAAATGAAACTATAGCATAGGCGAGGAGATTACAGCACAGGCGAGGAGATTACAGCACTCAGGAAAAGACTCAACGATAGCTCTTTGAATCGAGAGTTATTTTGTCTCCAATATATTAATTGTAACAAAAAGGGAAACAGTAGCAGAGAACAGTGAGGGACATCAGAAATTGAAACAACTAAAAAGGTTCAAAACCTTCTATGCAATTGAGGAAAATGTTGTTGGCTTCGAGGATGATGCTAAAAAATTGTTAGCTCAACTTTTTAAAAAAGAGCTGCGGCATTTTATAATTTCTATCTTTAGTATGGGTGGCTTGGGTACAACGACTCTTGCTCGAAAGCTTTACCACCACAATGATGTTAATTTATAAAACGACTCTTGCTCGAAAACTTTACCATCACAATGATGTTAATCATAAATTCGACTGTTGTGCTTGGGTGTTTGTGTCTTAGGATTACATAACTGAAGACCGTCTTATGAGAATCATAAATTCTTTCAGTATGATGCTCCGAGCAATCTATAAAAGATTAGAGAAGAAGTCTTGGAATGATATCTCTATCAGACTTTGCAAGGGTGTTCATACTTGGTGGTGATGACAAATATGGCATGCGGGCACCACCCTTTTAGAAGGCGGGCCCCCCATTTTGAAGAAAGAGGCACTGCTTTCTTCTTTGATCGGAAGAAAGAAAAAAAAAAGAAAAAGAGTGGTGCTGCACGGCAAAGGTAAAATAAAAAATAATAAAATAAGAATATTATTATTTTAATTGAAAATGGGAAAGGAAATGAAACTATAAATAGAGGGTTTCTTTTCCCTCCTTAGTAGCAAATATTTTCTTCTCCTTTAGATCCGTTTTGAGAGAGAGAAATTCAAATGAGAGTTAAGTGATTAGTGAGTGAGAGATTGGGTGTATTGGGGTTTTCTGTAATGAGCCAAAAATACTACAATACTTGTGATCTTCATTTCACTAGTAAAATATTTTCTTTCTGTCTTTGCTCATACACGTAGGCTAAAAGTCGAACCATGTAAATTTTGGTGTCCTTATATGATTCTGTTATCTCATTATTTCTTAATTTCACTTTAGTTGAGTATATGCTTCACTAATAATTTCCCAACAATGGTATTAGAGCAATTGGTTGTATTTTTTTAGAGTCGATTACTATTTATATGAACGGCACTGTTCACGTATATGGTACTATTCACATATACGGTATTGTTCATGGGAAACGGTGGGAGCGAGAATTTTATAGTGCAAAGCAAGGAATAGTGGTGTGAGTGGAGTAATCGTGTGGTTTTGTGCATGTCTAGGAAAGTTCTGTCATAAAGGAGATAAGAGTCTAAGGAGTCTGTGTTTTAAGTCAGACCGTTTGACCCCTCCAGTATTTCTTGAGAACTTTCCTAATGTGTATTTTCACACATACTCACAACTATTCAAGGTAGTACACTAGCTTGTGTGCAGTATTTATCAACAAAATGACGGTAAAATATAAAATTAAGAAGTTCAATAGGAACAATTTATCATTGTGGAAAATGAAGATGAAGACTATATTGAGGAAAAGTAATTGTTTGGCAGCAATTGGAGAAAGGCCCATGGAGATAACTGATGATGACAAGTGGAATGAGATGGACGGTAATGCCATTGTTGATCTATCCTTGGCACTTGCAAATGGGGTGTTATCTAGTGTGGTGAAGAAAAAGATAACAAAGAAAATATGAGATACTCTCACAAGGTTATATGAGGCCAAGTCACTACACAACAAGATCTTTTTTAATATGAGACTTTATTCTCTTCGAATGGCGGAATCTACATCGATGAACTGTCCATATCAATGCCTTGAAAACTTTATTTTCACAACTCACAACATTAGGTCCCAAAATAAAGGAAAATGAACGTTTGAAGCTTCTACTTAAGAGTTTACCAGATTTGTATGATCAACTAATCATTAATCTGATAAATAATAACCAAGCAGACAGTCTAGTCTTCGACAATGCTGTAGCCTCTGCATTAAATGAGGAGAGCAGACAGAAAAATAAGGAAGACAGGCAAGTAAGTTTGCAACAAACAGAAGGATTATCGGTGACAAGAGGGAGATCAGCAGAATATAGCCCCAGTAGGAGTCACAATCATGGTAGATCAAAGTCAAAAATTAAGAAGAATGTCAAATGCTACAATTATGGTAAAAAAGGACATGTCAAGAAAAAGTGATGGAACAACTAAAAGAGAAGAAAGGGTAAAGATCCTGGGTCATCAAATGCTTAGGGTGTGTAGTAAGTATATTGAATGATGACGAAATTCTCTACAACAAAGCATCAACTGTTTCAAAAGACAGAAAATGGCTATCTGACATCTGGCTTGTACACTCAAGAGCTACCTGGCATATGAACTTTAAGAGAGAATGGTTCCACAAATATGAATCTATCTCAGGATGATCTGTATGCATGAATGATGATCATACCTTGGAGATCGCTGGTTTTAATACTGTTAAAATCAAAATGTTTAATGGTTCAGTTCGCACAATTGAAGAGGTACGATATTTCAATAGCCTGAAGAAAAATCTATTGTCTTTGGGACAAATAAATAGTCTTGGGTGTAAAACCCATATTGAAAACGGGATCATAGAGATTGTCAGAGGCACGCTTGTATTAATTTATTCATGCTTGAAAGGGAAACACTAACGAAAACTGATGCGTGTGTTGCGTTAAATGAAGAAGAGTCGATGATAATATGGCATCTCAAACTTGACCATATGGCGGAACAAGATTTGAAGATTCTCTCTGAGCGAAAGTTACTTTCGGGTTCAAATCAGTGAACTTACCATTTTGTGGGCATCGTGTTACAAGCAAGAAGTACAGATTGAAGTTTAGTAGATCTGTTATCATAAGTAAATACATTCTAGACTTGATTCATTCTAATATTTGGGAATCACCAGACATGTCCATAGGAGGTGCAAAGTACTTGGTGACTTTTATTGATGATTATTCCAGGAGATGCTCGATGTATCGAATTAAAAAAAGGTCAAATATATTTCCAGTATTCAAACAGTATAAAGCACGGATAGAACTTGAATACGGGAAAAGGATCAAGTGCTCGAGGACATATAATAGTAGAAAGTATACAGATGGCAAGTTTCTTGCATACTGTAAGCAATAAGGTATCCATAGACAGTTCACTTTGCCATACACTCCTCAACAAAATGAAGTGACAGAGTGGATGAACAAGACTCTTACAAAAAGAATAAGAGCTATGTTGAGGATTGCTGGTCTACACAACTTATTCTGAGTAGAAATAACTAAAATTACTTGTTATATGGTTAATTAGTCTCTATCAATTGCAATTGAGTTGAAGACATCGATGGAGATGTGGATTGGAAAGCTAGTTGATTACTCTCATCTACATACATTTGGATGTCCTGTGTACGTGATGTACAATGTCTAAGAAAGAACAAAGCTAAATCTAAAATCTAAAAAATATATCTTCTTAGGGTATGGTGATGGAGTGAAGGGGTATCGGCTGTAGGACTCCACTGCCTATAAGATCGTTATCAGCAGAGATGTTATCTTTGTAAAAGATCAACTGTGAAGGAGAGATGAGGATGATGACACTGTAAAGGAAAAGTCAGAGACTGTGCTGATATATGTGGAAAATAATCTAGAAGATTCAAATTCTTCTGAAGCAGCACCAGAGCACGATGAATAAGTACTAGTCAAATTCGAGATTGTAAAAATTCGTCGGTCAACTCGTGAGAGACAATCGCCACCATGGCACTCGGAGTATGTCACAAAGATCAATGTTGCATACTGTCTTCTAACAGAGGATGGAGAACCATCAACTTTCCATGAAGCTTTAAATAGTCCAGATGTTACTTTGTGGATGACAATAATGCAGGAAGAAATTGAAACTCTACATAAGAATAAAGCATGTGAACTTGTACCACTGCCACGTGGAAGAAAAGCCATTGGAAACAATTGGGTCTACAAGATCAAGCGTGATGGCGGCAACAACCAAGTGGAGCGGTATCGTGCAAGATTAGTGGTAAAATGATATGTTCAGAAAGAAGGTATTGATTTCAACGAGATTATTTCTCCCGTAGTCTGACTTACGACAGTCAAGTAGTCTTGGTGATGTGTGCTATATTTGACCTACATCTAGAGCAATTAGATGTGAAAATGCATTTCTTCTTTGAGAACTTGCAGAAGAGATTTTTATGCTTCAACTAGAATGTTTTGTTGAAATAGAAAAAGAAAACTTGGTTTTCTGATTGAATAAGTCTCTATACAGTCTCAAAAAGGCACTGAGGTGTTGGTATAAGAGATTACAACAGACTCAATTGAGATCATTCTGCATATTACAAGAGGCTTGAAGATAATGATTTTATTATTTTACTGTTATATGTGGATGACATATTGGCAGCAGGTCCCAACAAAGATCGAGTCTAAGAGTTGAAGGCATATTTGGTTAGCGAGTTTGAAATGAAGAATTTAGGATCAGCAAACAAGATTCTAGGGATACAGATTTATTAAGATTGAAATAACAAGAAGATTTACCTTTCTCAAAAGAATTACTTGAAGAAAATCTTACAGCGTTTCAACATGCAAGATTGTAAGTCAATTTCTACTCTACTTCCTGTTAATTTCAAATTATCTTCAAGTATGTGTTCTAACTATGAAGTATAGAGGAATGAGATGTCTTGAATACCATATGCATCAACAGTGAGAAATTTAATGTTCGCTATGATTTGTAAAAGACCAAACATTGCACAAGCAGTGAGAGCAGTCAGTCGATTCATGACGAATCCTGGTAGAAAGCATTGGAAAACTTCGAAGAGGATCCTGAGATACATTAGAGGAATCTCAAATATTGCATTATGTTACCAAGAATCAAATTTTACTATCAAGGGCTATGTGGATTCAGATTTTGCAGGAGACCATGATAAAAGAAAATCCACTACTGGCTATGTGTTTACCCTTGCAGAAGGAGTTGTAAGTTGAGTTTCGAAACTGCAGACTGTTGTGGCTTTATCCACAACAGAAGCAAAATATATGGCAGCTATACAAGCTTGCAAGGAAGCTATTTGGATACAAAAGTTATTGGAGGAGTTCGGGTACAAACAAAAGAAAATTCCTATATTTTGTGACAGTTAGAGTGCCTTGCACATTGCAAGAAATCCAGCCTTTCATTATAGGAAAAAGCACATAGGAGATTAAGTTGTGATATTTGACCCCTTTGTTATATCTCACTAGCTCCGACAAACCACTTTAATGCTAATACCACTTTTATCATTATATGAAATGACTTAAATAGCTTCTAAGTGCACCTACATGATAATTTTTAGGGATATTATCATTTTACTACCAAAGTTTTATTGACATATCATGTCAGTACCAAGATTTGCCGAAAAGTACATTTTACTACTAAAGTTTTGTGCTGTTATCAATTCACTACTGTTCTGTTAACAACATTAAAAATTTGCTGATGTCATAAGGGCATCAAAGACATTTCTAGCTGTATTGTCTATTAATTTAATAGATAAATTATCATTTTACTACCAAACTCTTAGGGGTAAAATTGACTTTTAACTCAATTTCCGTTAAACATTAACTTTTTATTAACGGAATGGTAGTGAATTGATAACGGTGCAAAACTTTGGTAGTAAAATGCACTTTTCGGCAAACCTTGGTACTGGCATGATATACCAATAAAACTTTGGTAGTAAAATGATAATTTCCCTAATTTTTATTAACATTAAATTTAACTACTCTACTTTCTTATTTCTTTTAACTTTTTAAATTATTATCTCAAATACTGTATACTCCACTTTTATAATCATGGAATAGATTAATTTACAGTACTCAATAGAGGATGATGAAGTATCAAATCATATTTTATGGCTATGGAAATGATGGATAAAACCTTTAAAAATAAAGAGGGAGATTATAGTGATTTATGAGAGTTTATTTTCTTGAATAGATTTTATAAGTTTTGTATGGTGAGTGCTTGGGAAAAAAATAAAAATTTTAATAAGGGTAAACTCAGGATTAGATGAGGTATGTTAAGAGATAAAGATTAGTTTAAAATTTTTAATAGGGTTAACTAAAAAATGGGGTTTGTGAGATACAATAAGGGTGTCAAACATTACCACTCTATAAGATTTTCATTTGATTTTTATCAAAGGAACCCAAAGTCCTTCATGGCTTTTGGTGAGACTTTAATAATGTTTGCTTGGTGAGAAAAGCGATGATCCATAAATTTAATATACATTAGGATGTGATTACAGAAAATTGGGGGTGAAGATCCCTACTCAAATAAAATTCTCCGAAAAACCTAATGGCTTGAAGTTAAAAGGCAAAGTCTCCAAGACCCTAATTTTTTTATTAATGTATAAGTAGACTCCCTTGATTTTGAAGTGTCCGCAAAAATAGTTATCTCTAGCTAGATGGATATATAGTTTTGCGTATGTCTTCACATGTATTATATAAACCTAAAGTTATAGTATTACCAAACTGACTGAAATTCCCGCCACCGCCAACCATGTGAAATGATTGAATAATATTAAAGAAAATAAATGCTGACAAAATGAATTATAAAACTGTGTGGTGTTTAAGTGTCAATTAATTATTTTATCTTTTTCTTTTAATACATACAGTACGGTGTCACAATTCATTTTATAAGTCTTTAGTTCAAATATCAATGCTCAAAATGGTTTTGTTTGGTCATTAGCACAAACGAGGGTTGGGCTTAAGAACGTAAACGAGGCCCGAGACAATTTTTTAGCTGGCTTTTTATCTCTTAACGCTTATTGATGATGGTCAGTAATTTATTTCCCATTCAATTTTCATTTTGCAAGAAATTAGAGTAAGCCCCCGGGATTTTTTCATGTCTATCAATGTATATCTATCTTCATATCAAATTTAGCAGCGTAAAAATTTGAAGATTGATGACAATTGACAAATGCATGTAAAAGCAGCTAGCACCACACGGCCTGTATTATAATAATCGCTGGCGTATATGAAGGTGAAAAAAGATAACACTATGCAGTGGAGTGGACTAGCCATTCCAGTATTACTATAATAGTTATGGGGCAAGCGGTATCATTTTTTTGCTTTCCAATTACAATTATGATCCGAATTCTATGCAGTGATGGAGTTCACTACCCATGCATTGTTGAAAATTTATCATCTAGCGCTGATTGAATATTAATTTCCTTGCGTTGTTTAGCTCTGATAATGTTTGGTTTGAGGTAGTTGCTGCAATAATATAGCAGTTATCATCTTTGTTAGACTGTAGCACTAAACCCACCACCTGTACTATTAATAAACTGTGAACATCGGCACTTTTTATATTATTAACAATAATAATAATGAGGTAGCTTTGCAATATTGATGACTACCAAGAATATTGATGAGTTTTGAAATATAAGGCGAGAAATTATTAAATTTAGAGATTTATTAATTATTTGTTTCTTATTTTCTTTGTAGAAAAGTCTTAAATGTTCGCGAAGGATGGCTCCTTTCCTATTCACTTCTTTGCAATCACAATTGATCGACCTTCTCGTTGCAATTGCAAAGCCAAGAGGATCAGCAAGTGATTTTGATATTTTCAAAGAATATGCAGGGAGTGAATCGATTTTTAAAAATGACTTACTGATATTTTTAAATCATTATTTTGGTGATCTCGATTTCTTTTCTCTATTTTTAAACTCCTGTTCGCCGATGCTTTGAAAGCAAATGTGTTCAATGACTTCATGTGTTTTATGAACCAATCATGTGCACCAGATAATGACTTCATATATTTTATGCATCTGCCACGTTGTTAATCATATATTTATTAATAATATTTTTTATCGAAAAGAGATTATTTAACGGATTGCACCGCAGCTGAATCACGCTCTTTGAGCTGTACAGATTGTGTTTTATTTGTTTATTGTGTATTAGTGATATGCACGTCAAATAACCAACAAGAGTAAATATATATTTATAAAATTGAGATATAAAAATTTGTATCTTACATATCATGGCACCAATCAGTGATTGTTATAAAAGTATTAATTAATATTTAATTGTTTACATTATCATTTGAGAGATAATTTTATGACATACTGTAACAGTCTAATTTCTGTGTTCAATATTGTAATTATATTATATTGAAATCAAATGCGTAAAATAATTTGTTGATTAGCTTGCACTTTTATATTGCTGCTGCTCGTGCAACAGTCTTACACGGTGGGCTGCTTTAATTTCTCTATACATTCAAAGCTGCTTACATGTATCTACTATCATACATGACAGTCTAAATAATCACTTAAAAATAATTAGAAAACCACGAGTTAAGCACTAAAATTTTAATATGCATGCCTTAATAGCCGTGAAAACCCTAAGATCATCTCCTTTGGTCAATGCGCGAAAAATTTAATTTCTTGCTGCATGGACCAACAAAATGGTCGTGGCGATTCACCATGATCAGACACCATCGAACAAAATCGAATATTTTGAAGTTAACCCATCAACTTCACATTTATGTGATTAATTTAGACGATGTACGCCGAATCCACATATTATTATTATATGAAATCTAAATATCGAATCTGTATTTCTTAATAGTTTTATACTACGATTATGATTAATTATCTACAGACTGGTTGAAGCGCGAATTATTTATAGACTGGTTCCTCACGGGACAGTCTTACTCGGTGGGCTTACTTTAATTATTTTTAGATAATGCAGAACTGCTTATAATGATACCGATACATTACGGTCTAGACAATGCCACTTCGCATATATTTAAACTCACTGGCTGATTATCGTGAAATGCTGTTCATAAATTACCTAACTCAATCACATGGAAAAATAAAAAAGAGAAAAAAAATCTTGAACTAGAGATATGTTTGATGAGCGGTCTTAACTAAGGATTTGTTTAGGATTTTTTTTGAAACATCAAAATATTTTACTTCAATAATTTAAGTTACTTATTTTTTTAATCATTATATAATGAAATAATATTTGAAAATTAACTTTTTTTAATGATTATTAAGATGGAGATAATGACATTATAGTACATCTTAGATCTAACTAGGGTAACATGTGGCAATATACGGTGCGTTAAATCTTTCAGGATGCATTTGATATACTGTATTATATTGCATTATGTTGTATTACATTATATTATAGTAAGTTGTACTATAATATTCTATTTGGTGTATTATAAATTGTATTATATAAAATATTATTTTTATTTTATTTACGTTAAATGAATAATTTAAATTTTTGCAATTAAATACATAATTTTCGCAACCTAGTCCACAAGCTACCGCCGGCCACCTTACTTTAATGTCATTGGAACTATATTTTGGTACCATTAGAAATCTTATTGTCGAGACTATGCAATGGTGCATTTATAATCAGCAAAGGAGCTTTCATTTGCTATCAATCTACATTCAAATTTTTAGTCTGCAAATTTTTTACCTCAAATTTATGCAAACAAAAATTTTTTTACCAGTAATTATTATACCGTTATGCAGTTAGGACAACAAGGATTCTAATGATGGCCATATTTTAGTGCAAAATACGAATTTATGCAGTGGCCATCGACAACCGGCAACAATCAAACTGTCACACATGGCATCATATTTGAGTTTTTAATTTTATTTAATATTATATTTTTTATTTAGTTTTGTTATTTTAATTAAAGAAATTAAAAAGATACTAATGCGAACAATGTCGTATTACACAGACTTGACCCTTCTCGAGTTTGTTTAATGCGGCATTGTTCACATTATGGTGTACTGTAATACACCATAATGTGAAGAGGAATATTTACCAAGTGTGAGATTGCATTGCATTAGTTAATACAATCCTATGTAATGTGGAATGCCAAACACATCCTAATTAAATTTTAATGAACTAAAATAAACCTTGTCATCCAATTATGCAAATAATATACATGTATACATACATACATACATACGTACGTACGTATGTACGTACGTATATTCACTCACACACACGTTTGTACTTTTTAAAATATGGATTTGACATTTTACAATAATATAGAAGAGTTTATAGCATTGTAAAATGATAAATCCCCTTCAAGTGAGAGATCTTTTATTTTAACAAGGTAGAACTAAGTTTAAAAAAAAAGTTATAAGTTTCAATATACCAAAGTACAAAACACATTGTATTGAAGTGTGTATCTTCTTTGTCTTTTAGCTTGGCCTTATTGTAAAATTACTCAATAATAATGGGGTTAAAGTTAGGATAACTCATTAATGATAGTCTAAAAAATTAAATTTTATTTAACAGATGACAATCATTGATTGTTGACATTATTTTGTTAGATAATTAACCCTTTCGTGAAATTCATCACCTAAAATTCCAGGAATATTCATGTTGTGTTACTAAGAAACAATAATTAAACATGCAAAAGTATACTTAAAATCTATAATGACAAATTACTATATAGAGCTGTACGATCTGGGTTTGAGTCTCAATATTTTGACACGATTATTAAATGGGTCGTGTTTGGGTCGACCTAAATTTGACACAACATTACAAGAGCATAACGACCCATTTTGCCAGCTCTATTCAAGAGTGATTGACAAGGTGGCAGATGCATGCCTAAACATAGTCTAATCTACATTTTCTAAACTTTTGCACTTGAGAATTAAAATCACATGATTAGAAGAATTTGCTTTCAAGCATCCAGCAACCGACTAATGGGACTTTAAAATGTAGGGAAAAGAATACTAGGATTTTTTTTAAAATAATTATATATTACAAATTTTCTTTGAATTGTGCACATGATTACTAAATAGAAAAGAATAAAAGGTTTGGTCAGAGAATTCGATCTCAACAAACTATATATATAGGAGCAAATGGACCAAGCTTATGCTCGTCTCAACATTTAAGCCAAGCAGAGAAAAAGCTATCTTGGCAAATCCTTAATCGGATCCGTCAATCCTCTAGCAATCGCTAAATTTCTGTTATCCCATTTCTTTCAATCTTCTGCAAATAAGATAAAAATCTTGATCTGCTCCAAGCTATCATTTTCTTTCAATTCAGTTTTTTTTCCTAGTCTAAATGGGGAGCCTCACATCCGATCTGGAACTCGATTACAACTCAAATTCAAGTATTAACCTTCTGGACTCAGAGGAATTCAGGAGGCAAGGCCACATGTTCGTGGACTTCATGGCCGAATACTACAAAAATATAGACAAATATCCGGTTCGAAGCCAAGTTGAACCTGGTTATCTCAAAAAACGCTTACCAGAATCCGCGCCGTACAGTCCCGAATCCGTGGAAACAATCCTGCAAGATGTACAAGAACACATTGTGCCTGGCATAACGCATTGGCAAAGTCCCAATTACTTCGCTTACTTTCCGGCAACTAGTAGCGTTGCCGGAATTGTCGGGGAAATGCTGAGCTCTGGCTTTAATGTTGTGGGATTGGATTGGATCTCATCACCGGCCGCTGTTGAGCTGGAGAACATAGTTATGGATTGGCTTGGTGAAATGCTGGGTCTTCCCAAGTCTTTCCTTTTCTCTGGCAATGGCGGAGGAGTTATACAAGGAACTACATGTGAAGCCCTTTTGTGCACACTTACTGCTGCAAGAGATCGAGTTCTGAAGAAGATTGGGAGAGAAAACATTTCCAAGCTTGTTGTGTATAGTTCTGATCAAACTCACTGTGCATTCCAGAAAGCTGCTCAGATTGTTGGAATCGATCGCAAGAATATCCGAGCTATTAAGACAACAAAATCGTCATCCTATGGGCTGTCAGCAGAATCAGTGCTGTCACAAATCAACTTGGATGTAGAAGCCGGACTGATCCCATTATTTCTATGCGCCACGGTCGGCACGACAGCAATTACAGCTGTTGATCCATTAAAGCCGCTTTGCGACGTAGCAAAACAATTTGGCATATGGGTCCATGTCGATGCTGCATATGCTGGAAGTGCCTGCATTTGTCCGGAGTTTCGACATTTTATCGATGGAGTTGAATGTGTGGACTCGTTTAGTTTCAATCCACATAAATGGTTGTTTACAACTTTAGATTGTTGTTGCCTCTGGGTGAAGGATCCAAGTTGTCTTCTAACCACTCTCTCAACAAATCCTCAGTACTCGAAGAACGAGGCCACTGATCAGGAGCCGAAGGAGCAAGAGATTGGGTATAAAGATTGGCAAATAACTCTCTGTCGAAGATTTCGTTCCTTGAAATTATGGCTTGTGATCAGAAATTTTGGTGTGGCAAATCTAAGGAACATCATTCGGAGTCATGTCGGCATGGCTAAACTTTTTGAAAGGCTTGTAACGAGTGATAAGAGGTTTGAAGTTGCGTTTCCCAGAAACTTTTCCCTGGTCTGTTTTAGGGTTACTCCATCAGCAGTCATGGATAAACTTAGAACCAAATACAAAAATGGTACTTATGATCAATATCGACAGCTCTCAGAGGAGGAGCAAACAAATGAATTCAATCGAGAATTATTGGAGTCGATTAATGTATCTGGGAAAGTGTTCATGACTCATGCCATTGTTGGAGAAATATACGTCTTACGATTTGCTGCGGGAAATTCGATGACAATGGAATCACACGTCAGGGAGGCTTGGACGGTGGTGCAAGAGCACTTGGAAGCATTCTGAGCACAAGCAAACCGTAAACCACTTGGAAGCATGTAATAATTTATTACGTCCTTCTTTGTTTTTGAAATAATTGTTTTCTTAATTACATCATAAAAGAGTATCACAACTTTTGTGTTAACGGAGCAGATGGATGTGTGATCATCTTTCTTTCCGGTCGAGATATTGCCTTATTTGAATAAAGATGTTTACGGTATCCCTAGCTTTAGGATTTACAAGCAAATTTTGTAATTGTATTCGTGTAAGTTGTTATTTACTGAATTAAGAAAAAAATTGTTATTTACGTCCGAATTAAAAGCAACATTGTTATTTACTGTTGTTCCCGAAAAAATAAGTGGGCTGATTACCATCACGATGGATGTGGGTTCAAAGAAATGTCATTTGAAAGATTATAGAGCAGCAATTAACCATAAAGTATTATCAATCCATGATAATTTGAAAATAGAATTTTGAAGACAATAAGAAGGGCCTGTATCTGATTGGTCTCGGAGCTTCACAGGTGATTTTGATTAGCAAAAAATTAATTTTAGTACTCGTAATTTGTTTTAAGTCACTTTTGTCAAAATCATCCTATCCTACCGTAAATCTTTTCAAAATCTGATATTCAGATAGGTGGGGCTATTTTAACCTGTTAATTTCCTCTCTAAATCGTCTATTTGAATTAAGTTTTTATTATTAAAATAATTTTTGACAAAATAAATTTCTTAAACCTTTTTCTCTCTCTCCCAGTTGGTCAATATTTTTTTTTCCTTAATTTGTAAATAAACATTGGTGCTTGGTTCCTAACTTCTCAAAATCGGTTTTCCAATTCAAAAATAAATATCAGTCAATTTTTACCAACCATGAAAGCTATAAAAGTTTATGAAAGAAAAATTAACAAGAAGCAAATCCCTCTATCAATTTGTATAAACTTACAGACAAAGGCAGAGAGGGGATTCTATGACCTGCTAACTCCTATGATGAGTAGTAAGTGCCTTGAAACTTTTAATTGAAAAATTAAAATAAAGTAATTAATTATTTAATAATAAAAGAAAAACATCAATAGTCAAAAGATTAAAAATGGGAGGATAATTCATACAATGTGATAGTAGAGAGAAAAAAACACACATCATGAAGTAGAGAGAGGAAGTGAATGAGGGGTAATTTTGAAATGTTGATGTTTTATTTTTCTAAATTTGATATTTTTGTATAAGATGGGAGTAGAAAGGAATTTGATAGTAGGGGTGTTCAATGATTCAAATCTATTACATTTTGATGAATGCGAGTCCAATCCATCATATATTAGATTTTTTATTTTTGATAGAATCCGATGTTGAAATCCAATATAATCCAAACTAGTAAAAAGTCAAATCTAATTCAATCTAATCTAATCAATCTAATTAAAATAAAAATTTATAAATAAAAATTGCCAATTTCTCTCAAACATTTTAATTATTAACAATTGAAAAAAATAAAATATCTACTCTTTTGATATTTCATGATTCATGTGTTTTGTTATTGTTGAAAAATAGTATATCAATATGCTATTTTGGGAGCACATTTTCAGTGGGTCCCACTTATCAAAAGTGGAAAATCTTGAGAGATACGGATTCTACTCTTTGAATACTTCAAAAATGTATTTTTATTTACTCAAAATGGTGCTTGGGTGAATGAGAAATTGTCTCACAAAGTGTACCCTTGATGTTGGTAATTTGAAAGGAAATGAGGCTTATCCCCACATGGGAGAAATAAGCCAATAGATTTGTGTTTATATATCGACACTTACCCACACATGAGTAAGAATTTTAGGGATAAAGGCTCTCTCTACACGCGCGTGCGCAGAGGGGGGTACAAATCCAAGACCGATTTGGTTGAACTCGTGTGCGCCCGCACTTCCTGAGTACGCAAATGTCAGCCCAAAATCATCCAAGCTTGCATGCCACGTTTTTAATTTCCTTTTGAATTTTGTAATAGTTTCGTAATAATTTCACAATAATTTGTGAATTGAATCTCGAGCTGTTACTTAATTTAATTTTTGAATTAAATGGCTTTGTAATAGCTTCGCAATTATTTGTGAATTGAATTTTGGCTGTTATGTAATTCAATTTCGAATTCAATTCTTGAATTGAATTGATTGAATTAAATCGTTTAAACAAAATGACCGTTAAAACATTGAAAGGCATATATTGAATTCAGAAATTCAATGTTATGCTGCAGTTATATACCCACAAATGTATAAAAATGTAGCTTCACCTTCTGGTTTTTGAACAGAGCAACGAGCACAATACACAAAGCACTCAAATTTTTACTTCTTTCTGACGTTTCCTTTTGAATTTTGTAATAGTTTCGCAATAATTTCACAATAATTTGTGAATTGAATCTCGAGCTGTTACTTAATTTGAATTTTGAATTCAATTTCGAATTCAATTCTTGAATTGAATTGATTGAATTAAATCGTTTAAATAAAATGACTGTTGAAACATTAAAAGACATATATTGAATTCAGAAATTCAATGTTATGCTGCAGTTATATACCCACATGAGTATAAAAAGGTAGCTTCACCTTCTGGTTTTTGAACAGAGCAATGAGCACAACACACAAAGCACTGAAATTTTTACTTCCTTCTGACGTCTGTTTTTTGATTGAGTTTCTCCCCTGTAGTTGTTCGCCGGAATAATTTGTTTGTGCTTGACGGATAATTCGTACCCGTTGTATCCTGAGAAACAGTTACCAACAAACCTAAAGCACTGCAGTAGGTGGTAAATCTGTTTTAAAGAAACCGTGTTACAAGCCTTGGGTTTATTTCCTTAAATTTTTTTCCTTTCTTGCTCTTATATTTAGTTAATTCCAGTTGCTGTTTTTCCTTAATTACAGCTGCTGCTTTTGTAGTTGGTTAATTTCACTTGCTGTGGTTAATTTTATTGTTAATAATTTCACGTTGATTATCTATTGCTTTAATTGTCAACTCACTGTTTATTTTTCTAACAGTTATCATATGGTTGAAAAAGAATAATTGAAAGTAAGCACTAGTTACAGATTGCAGTTTGTAAAATTAGATTTTTATTATTATTGTAAAATTAGATTTTTAAAATTATTATTGTATATTTATAGTTATGCAAAATTAGGT
This sequence comes from Atalantia buxifolia, assembly GCA_030444775.1. Taxonomy (NCBI): domain Eukaryota; kingdom Viridiplantae; phylum Streptophyta; class Magnoliopsida; order Sapindales; family Rutaceae; genus Atalantia; species Atalantia buxifolia. The sequence continues at coordinate 28,485,656 of CM059832.1, read as the reverse complement.
TTTATCCTTTTTTTAAGTAAAATATATTTTTTTAAGCAAGTTAAATATAAAAGTGATATGTACTTTTAAAAAAACAAACAAATAAAATAAAAATTGATTGATTGGATTGGTATTATATTGGATTTCAACATATAGATCTATAAACTAATCCAATAATGTTGGATTTTTTAATTTTAAAATCCAATACAATGCAATCCAATAAAAAAATCCAGCCGGCAAAAAGTAGACTGATTTCGATTAGATCGATTAGTTTGGATTGGATCTTGAACTTTCCTATTTGGTACTTTTAAGTAGCTTTACCCTTTTCATAATCAGTTTTATCCTTATTACGATTCCAAGTATATCCTTACATATATTAAATAAAACCAAAATTATCCTTATTCATTAAGAAATGAAATCACTAAATGATAAATATCATTATTAATATGATTTTTCTTCATGTGTGCTTCTTTTTCCAAAATTGTTATTATCAATTAGATTACAATAAAATATAAGGTGTAACTATTTTTTCTTGTTACAAATTATTATATGTAAACAATAAAATTAATTTTATATACATATTTATACATACACAAATAAATTTTATTTAAAATGACATCTATTTTAGTCATTTTTATTTTCCCACTAATTTAATAGTAAGATTTACTAAAAACATATTTATAATTTTCCAACTCACAACTCTTTATAAAAAAAATAATTAACTAATTCTTTTCAAGTAAGATTAATTCTATAACACCGTTAATAAGAATTACAATAATATTATTCTTATTTAATTAGTTGGGATACTTAGTTTATATCCCAATTGACATGGCAAATGCTGTGTCATTATTTCACTAGTTCAAGTGATAATTGATTATTAACCCTTATTATTTCTAATCCAAATGATGAAATTCCAGTGGTGCTACGTCACTTAAAATACAAACTAAGTATCGCAAACTAAGTTAGTATAACATCGCTTTAAACATTATTTTAATAGTTATAGCATTACCAAATTTGTCTAAAGTCTCAACAATCAAGTCGCTTTCTAACCAAATATTTAAAATACCAGCCACATAAAATGATCCTGTCATTAGCATAATTTTGAATTGGTACTAGGTCCAGAAATTTGAGATTTATTATTTAGGAATTTAAAATTTTGATTTGCACGTAAATTTTGAATTTTTTTTATTATTTATTGGTCATTTGTTGTTGGCCTTTGGTGCATCTGTTTTGACCTCATTTTTCGTTTATGAAAGGGCATTGTGGCACATTCGTAGTCAACTCGTGGTCAAGTCAAAATTTAACAAACAGGTGAAGAAGGTCATTGTAATAAAATGCATGTTTTTACCACAAAAGTGTCACAACCCAATACTTCAGGGGAAGAAAAAAGAAAATCACCATTGGGGCCATGAACATAAACGTAACAGAAATAGTTTTTGAGCTGGGATGGAATTTTCAACTCAATAACGCTTATTCTACTGATACGGTTAATAATTTATTTCATTTTCAAGTTCCATCTCGCAAGAAATTAGGATCAGCCCCATGAATTTTACCATGTATCTCAATGCAATGTATATCGTGCGTAATTTAGCGGCATAAAATTTAAAGATGGATGACAAATGCACGTTACAGGCAGCACCATCTTGTATTATATATAATATACGGCGTATAAAAACGAGAAAAAAAAAACATAACAATATAGTCATGGGACAAGTAGTCTCATGCTTACATAGTAGTGCGCATCAAAAAAAAAAAAAGTTTACGTAGTAGTGATTCTATATGCAGTGATGGAATAGACTAGCCATGCTTTGTTGAAAATTTGTCTAGTACTGATTGAATAAGAATTTCCTTGCCTGTTCAGATCTGATGCCTTTCAAACGTTGTACATGTGACCATTTTCTGTATCTTTTAATATTTTTTTAATTAACCATCTATTATAATATATTGTCTGCTTTCAACGTGTACCTCGGTGGGCTGCTTTAATTTTTTTATACATTGCAGAATTGCTTGAATACCTAATGATACATTTCCACCCTAAATAATGATTTAAATATAATTAGAAAACCATGAATTAAGAAGTAAAATTTTAGTATGATTTAATAGCCGTGATATCCCTTGGATTTTATCTCATTTGGTCAATGGGTAAATAATTCATTTATGGCTGCACGTATATATATTGGCAGATTAAGGACACCGACATTCTTATTAGTTGGCAAATTCATTATGAGGATTCCATTATTTTAGAAATGATATACAGATAAAATTTAGGATCCTTTTATCTTATAATTAATGTAAGATACGCACCTCACATAAATAGTGCATGGACCCCACATATACATTGTTCATATGAGGGGGATGTATCTTACCTTAGTTGTAAGATAGAAATTACCTTAAATTTATACAAGTAATAGTAGTCACACATCTCAAGGCTTGTCTAAACGGGAATTCTATCTCCTAAAAAAGGCATCTGTACAATCATTTTTGAAAACAAAGCGTGCACCTAACTATTAACAGTGGAAGTATCATTGACCTACAACACATGCAACAGTCATATTTGATGTGCTTGCTTTTAATATTTTTGCAATCAGGTTGCCATATGGTATTGCGAAAATAGTAATGATATACTTTCAAAGTTAGAATACAAAATTTTTATCTTATATATTGGTGCTATGCTATTAACTCACCAATGGTAGTCATTGATCAGTAACATATTGTTAATCATATAAACTTTGTATCCTAGCTTTATAAGTATATTATTAATATTGCTCATTTTTTATAACTAAATCTCAGTGAGCAAATTTATTAAAACAAAAAGCAAGAAAATACATTTTAGGAGAGGACATAGTGCCTTGCCCTTTAAAAAAAAAAATTGTAGCACTTGAACAAGAAAGATTGTTAGAAAAACAGGCAGCAAAAATATAATTAATTGTATCTACAGTTTAAAAAGGATTTAGATTTAATACTAAATTGCTCTTTTTGTCATTTCAAAATTATACAATTTTTAGTTATCAGATAAGAATATAAATTAATTAAATCTCAATATTATATTATTATATATGCACATGTAGCAAAAAAACTATAAGTAATTGAATATAAATCATTTCAGCACACGATCTAAAATTGTTTGAAAAACCACTGACATCTTCAGAGAGGAAAAAATAGAAAAAGGAAAAGAAGAATTTTTTTTTTTTAACTTTAACCCACTATTTATTAGTGCCGAAAACCTCAATATGATCTCAAAGAGTATAACTCCTAGACAGTCGAAATAATGTTTTAAAATAATTCTTTTTAGGGTGAACCTTCATAAGGATGGCAAAAATCCCACGGGGACGGGTATCCTCAGGGATTTCCCCAATTCGAGGAGGGTATGGAGATAATTTCATACCCAATTTCTTATTCGGGGAAGGGACGGGGAAATTTTTTTACCCAATTTCTTATTCGAGGAGGGGACGGGGATGAGGTGGAATCCCCATCCCCTATCCATTTTCCCATTTTAATTTTAATTTTTAATTTTATTTTTTAAAATTACTAGTAAATAAATAATAAAATTTGAATTATAAAATTATAGATATTGGTAAAAATAACAAATATCAAAATATTTATATTATTAAACTTTTAGGCCTAATTAACTAATTAAAGTCCTAAATTTTTATTTAGGACATTAAAAAGACCGGGTAGATTCTATTAGTCCAAAAATTTTGTTTTAATTTTAATATTCATTAAATATTTTAAACTTAAATCTATTTTTTATTTATTTTTAGATGTTATAATTACCCACAGCGAATCACAATTTTAATATCTAATCTAATCTAATCTAATATTTGCTCTTGATTTGCTCCAACTTAACTATTATGCTGCAAAGGGAATAGTCTACATTTATAAAGTGTCCACGCCACCATTGAAAAAGTTAATTTTGAATCTAAATTCAATTTTTTTTGTAACAATTTTGTATTAAACTATTAATTTGTTCATGATAGTTTGTAAAAGAAGTTTGTATCTCTTGCATGCTGCGTTACTGACTAATTTAATGGATGTGACTTTTGTAATGGATATTAATGTAAGATATATTTTGAACTTTACTTTTATTTAAATTTTTTATTTTAATATAATTAACTCAAAATCGAAAAAAAAATGTATTAGTTATTCGGGAATTGGGGACCCTCGAGGATCCCCTGTTATTATTCGGGGAAGGGATGGGGATTCTCTCAAGTAATTATGATGGGGACGGGGAGGGGACAAGGACATACGTAAAATATCGGGGATGGGTACGGGGAGATTGGTCCCCTCCCCTCCCCTCCCCTCCCCTTCCCATTGCCATCCCTAAACCTTCACGGTACGAGGTAGCTTTAAAATAATATATTTTTTTAAGTAAACCTCAGGCGGGCGGCAATTACATTAAATTAGAGATTAAGAAGATACATACTCGTACCCTCAACAAGAGCAAAGAAATAACACACCCATGGGCCATGGGTGAATCGACGAAATACATGGAGGCCGAAGGCCTTACGAGAGAATCTATTACAGGTGTTTGTTAATAAAATTTTTCATTTATTAATAAGTTCTTAAAGTAGTCAACAATCAAAGCATCCACTTAATTAGAATTGGAGCACCATTTTCCCTGATTGTTGCGAAGAGTCCCATAGAAATTCTGCCTTTTCCGTGCTGAGGCCGAAGCATGAAAGTAGTGAGTATTCTTGTCACATTCTTTTAGCCAAAGAGACTTTGCTCGCTGTTTCCAAAGCACCTTGTGACTATGAAAAAGCTCATTATAACGATTTCTAGCCTCCGTAAACTCAGCCACACCCTCGCCATCTGAATGACCTCGTAAAATAGCCATACTATTCTTGCATTCCATAATACACTTACGAAAGTCTCGGGCTAAATGCCCACCCCAATCCATTAAAGCAGACCCACAAGCTCTAATTTTATTTTGAATAGAATTACCAGTACATGAAAGCCAACTATCCCGAATAACATCACTGCAGTCAGCCTCATCCAACTAAATATTTTGAAACCGGAATCTTTTATGCCTCGAAATAGGCTGAGGTGGACTAGGATCCAAAAGGATGGGAAGGTGATCAGAGTAAGAAGATTCTAAGCTATATACTTTCGCCTTATTGAAACGCTGAAGCCACTCCTCACATGCAAAGGCTCTATCAAGTCTTTCTTTGACCCATTTATCAGTTCGCCTAGCCCTCTCCCAAGTAAACTAATACCCATCCACACCAAGATCAATCAAACTGCAATCTGCGATAGTACTCTGGAAACCCATCAACTTCCAATTAGGGTGAGCAATGCTACCTCTCTTCTCATTTGCCGCCAATAAATCATTAAAATCACCTATGCAAAACCATAGAAGTGATGAGGAAATAGAAAGTAAAAGGAGCAAATCCCATGATTCTTAGCACCGGCTAGACTCAGGATAGCCGTAAAACCAGTCAGCCTCTACTTTTCTAACTCAGGCACCTAATATGTAATAATAAAAATCAGGATAACATGATTAGTTATATTCTAAATCCTTATATGGTTGGTTCTGCCGCCTAATATGTGATGTTATGGTCGGCTCTGCTGCCTAATATGTGATGCTATGGTCGACTCTACTGCCTAACATTTGGTGCTATGGTTGGATCTACCGTCTAATTTGTGATACTTATACTTAATTATACTATGGTCAACTATGCCGCCTGTATTGAAGAATGTTGTTCTTAGATAGTGTTGTGTGTTGATTCTGTTATACATTTAGGAATTTCAAATGTTAGGGCAGAAGTTGCATTGAATGCATGTATATCATGGAATACATTGTGAAGAAGAGATTTCAGAAAATGGATTTATAAGAAATAGGTTGTTGAACTACGAGATGACAAAGTTTCTAAGGAGGGCAAGCCCTCAAATCTAAGTAAAGGAAATCTTTTGGGGACGGCAATACGTAACGCCCAAAAGATCAATTAATAAGGCCCAAGGACATATTGTTTAAAGAATAAAAGTACCAGCCTTGTAGTATAATATACCTAGGACCCTAATGAAGTTGTTTTGTGTTTTTCTGAGTTTTCTTTTAAAGCTTAATATGATCATCCACAGGCATAATAAGAAATACATGCATCCAAGTGTTACTTACTGGGCATTAGCTCACAAAGTCCTTACATTGCAGATAACGATGAATAGGACAAGTTGGCGCCAAGTCCTAATCAAGACGAAGTGCATATAAGCATAACTGGCCTTGAGATGTTATGATAGGCTCAGCTTTGTGTTAATAAAAATAAGTATCTTGGCTTAATGTAATAATTAAGTTTTAAAATAAACTAAGCAATCTCTGTATGACTCTTACTTTTCTGTAAGAAAGTTTTGTTGGATTATGTTAAATTTTTAGAATTCGTATTTATATTAAAAGTACAACATTTTAATTTGTTTTAAATAATTTTTTTTAGTGGAGTGTTACATCTACTACATAGCATTTCTATAAGAAAGATAAAAGAAGGCTTCTTACTACGAAACAATTTTTCTAACATTTGAACTGTCTGTGGCTGGCCCAACCTATGACAGTTTCAACTCAAGGTACTCATTGATCTCAGTGGGCCTGGAATATAGGTCCCACCGCTAGCCCATTTTTTAGATCCACCACTATAGAGTGCACATCCACCTTTGATTACTGTAAACCATCCGACCCAAGATCAGCCCGTCTTCTTTTAACTTCCTTTAAAACTACCCCTTTCTCTCTATACCTTTCAGCTGCTTGAACAAGGTCCAGCCCATTGTCAAATGAAGCCACCTCTTTGCCCTTATTAATCCGTTGATTGCCAGTTGCGTTGACACCTAGCAATGCCTTTGATTTTACCATGCTTTCCATATGCTCGCGCCCATCACTTCCTAATTGTTGGGAATTTACATATTATTGGAAATTACTGATTTTGAGGCATTCATTTCATAAACTGCTGCACCACTTACGGAATCAGTGGAATTACCAAAATTAACTGCACAATCTTCCGGCAGTACTGAGCTTAGTCATCTTTCATTGGAGGACATGGCATTCCGACGAGTTGAAGCCTTCATCTCTGGCCCATATGGCCTAACCATATCAGCAGCAGCATCTAGGACAGAGTTTTTCTGTACACCCAAGAAGCCTGCAGATGAAGCAAAGGTGTTTAACCTTTCATATTTGAAGTCAACCCAAATCCACTCCCCTCCCTCCCTTTTCAAATGCAATCTTCACTTCAAAGGTTTCCAGATATCAATGGATACTCTTATGCGCATATAATTCCTCCACACTCCCATGAGATTATTAGGATCTGAAGATTGAAACTCACCAATATAGTTACCAATGTTTTTCAACACCTTTTTCAATAGAAATCCAAGAGGTAAGTTGTACACCTGAATCCAAAATGAAGTGTGGAACAAAGGAACCCAATACGGTTGTTCATTTTGCCCCAACCTCTTTAGAATTAGAATATGTTGATCGAAGGTCCACGGTCTCGAATCAATGACGCGCTTGAGATCAACTTCATGGAAGAATTGAAACAAGAAAAGAGTAGGTGATAAGTCTTTAATGCACAATCCCTTCCCTGGACGCCATAATGCCGCCATTGTATTCTTTATTGCCGGAAGGTTAATCACCTTATCAGTTAAGAACCGCCCCACCAAGCAGAATCTAACATTAATCAAACCTTCCTTCCCAGTGACAATATCATCACTTTGGAAAACAAGACCATCCTTATCTTCCTCCCCAATAGATAAACTATCATATGCAGCATTCATCTCAGGCTCCATCAAATTGCTATTAGACGTCATAGTACTTATGGTGAACAGAAAGAAACACCAACCCAAACGAAAAGAAGGAGAATCTTAAACTATAACAAGTAAACTTGTCAGAAGGACAAGACAACCGAAACTTGCCAAAGAGACAAGACTACAAGAAAATAAGAGTTAACATAATCTATTACGTGTGTTTGTTAATAAAATTTTTCGTTTATTTTCCGTGTGTTTGTTACTAAATTTTTCTTTAAATTTTGCACGTCTTAATTAAAAAAGAATAAATGAAAACAGGCCAAAAATGACTGCTCTGACTGGGTTGGTCAACGAATTCGGTCTCCATATCATTACTATTAGTGCTTGGGCCGCTATAGTTTAACCCTAAAATTAGTAATGATAAATAATGATAGACGTCTCAATTTTTTTTTATCTCAAATGATATGTGATTTATTAATTAGTTAGTAATTTTTTACAAGATTCAAGTAAATTAATTGTATTATTTTTACTAACTAATTAATGAGTGACACATCATTTGAAATAATTTTTGTAATGAAATAATTTAGATGTGCAGCACTGCTCTCCTAACTTAAAATTTTGATACAAATTTTGTGTCATTAATTTCAAAAAATTGAATGATGTATGAATAATCATCATCAAATGCTATTACATTTATAATTGGATTACTTAAAAATTCAAATTAACGATTCAAAAGTTCTATCAAAATTTAAAATAAAAAATTTAAGTTGTTATAACCCGCCTAAAATTATAATATATCGATTCAACAAACTGTATAAATAAGAGCAATGAAACGCATTGAAGCTCACCAATCAACAGCACTTAAGCGCACCACCACTTTTAAACCAACCACAGAAAAGCATTTAGAAAAAGCTTGGCAAATTTTCAATCGGCTCCGTCACATTTCAACTCTAGCTTTAGTTAAATATCTTCAACACCCAGATTCTTTCGACCTTCAGCAAACTAAGCCCAGAGACTGGAGACATACGATCTGCTGATCTGTTTGAGGGTTGGAGGAATATATGTCTTACGATTTGCTGCTGTTAATGCGATGACGAAGGAATCGCTCGTGGTGGAGACTTGGAAGCATCTCTCGTTTTGCTGCTAATGGACCAGATGGAGGTGCGTTTTACCTATTTATGAAGGAAATGGTGTTGCTGATAAACTGCCGAAAATGAAAGGCGCTATTACAAATTTTGTCAGGTAATTAATCTTCCCCTCCCGTCGAAATTATTGCCTTTGTTTGACTAAAGGTCATTTTGATATCCCTAGCTATAGGATTATATGTAATTTGTGCGATTGAATGCATTAGCATCAGACGATATGTAATAAGTTCTATGTTTAAACTATTATTTACTGTTGTGCTTGATTGGTTAGGATTTACCTCAATATTGCCCGGCCACTGTTAGGGTAAGGCTTATTACATCTCGCGATTTGATGTCATCTCTTTTTATTTTAACTAGAGTTTGTCTCGTTCCGCAAAAGTTTTGCTTGGAAAAAGTGTCGTCAAACAATGTTTTTAAGGAAATTAATTACTCTGTATGTTTAGGCTAATTTTGGCCCCTCACGATTATTTTGAATGGTGAGATGCTTCTTCCGTGCAATTGTCAAGGATATTCACTAAATAAAAAAACAATCGGCTCCAACGGTTGTAAGTTGCAGCTTCAAATATCCAAAAAATAATTGAAGTCGTTAGATTAAACTCTGAATCATCCAATGGTTAGATTAGATAAAAACAAAAACTGTGGTATTATACAATAATTGTAACATAGGTAGACCCAATTAAAAAATGATATTCTCACAAAATGTTTGTACAACACTTTGCATAAAATAGTAAGTTTTGTGTAGAGTATAAAATGTCTCTTCTGGTGTGTGGGACACCTCACACACGCAACAAATACACCCAATAGTCATGTTCACGCGTCTGGCTCTTTCCCTTCTCCCCCATCACGACGCTTTCTCTCTTGTCTCCAAGCTGCCAGCCGCTGCAACAAGCTCCACCGCAGCAACCCCTTTCTCCCAACACAATCGCAGTGGTGTTTCGAAGTGATTTCACAACTCTTTCTCTCTCGTCCGTCATTCAACTCTTTCAAAGTGATTTCACAAAATAGCTTTGTATTTGTTTTTTTAAGGCAGTTCTACCTCCTGGCTAACCCATTTCGAAAAACATTAAACCAAGTCCAATAGTACTACTGTTGCACGTGCAGCATTATGCTAGTGCAAGCTAGACAACAAATTATTTGATACAATGTCTTCAATATAAAATAACTATAACATTAAACTTAGAAATTACGAAATTTATTTATAATATTCTCATGGAAAATAATTATCTAACGGATTTCATGGCTCATTTTTAGTTGTCGGTCTGGCTGATCGGTTGGGGTTAGGAAAAGTTTTGGGTGCTCCGGAAACATTATTTCTTAATTATTCATTATTTGTCATATATATGTTTCAAGTAATCATTATAATCTGCATACATATATGACAAACCAATAATTGTTAAGGAGCAATGCTCCAAGAGTATTTTGTGGCTCAGTTGGCAGCACAGGCTGAGTTTGTGGGAAGAGCTCTCGGGTTCGATCTCCACTAAACACACCATTTGGGAGGGACAAAGAGTCTTAACTGTGACTACACCCAGAATTCAGATTAGTCGGGGCTCAATACGGTCGCTGGATACCAGATGGCTTACAAAAAAAAAAAAGAGTATTAGAGACCTTCTCATTGGGATTAAACTCCAGCCCGCTAGTCCTCTTATCTATCTATTGGAAGGCCTTTCTCTAGTTTCTAGGCTCAAGCTATTAGCAAGGTTCGATAGTAAAGGTATTATTGACGAAATTAACTCAACTTCTAGGCTTATGTGTCTCAGTACTCGCTAGCCTCTATAACTTCGCCTATTTAACCTAAGGATCCTATCAAAGGAAAACTTGCTCAAGTCTGTTGATTGACCTGCTAAAGATAGTGAGCAACTTACTTATTGTAAAATTAAAAAAAAAAGTGTTTGCATCCTCTTTTTTGCTTTTTTTTTTAAGTTGGTGTTCTAGTAATGTGTTGCTAGATTCTTAAAAACTTTAAAAAATTGAGGTTGCGAAGAAAATTTAAATTCTATACTAATTCAGAGTGCTTATTTGATCTTTTGGAATCTTTAACGTAATATTCTCATAGAAATTGACCTGTAATATAATTGGTTGAATGAAAACAGCATGTAACACAAAAGACTAAAAAAAATCATCGAAACTCAATCTCTTAAAACTCCTGAATTTTCTTGATAATAAAAATGACAAGCTAAAAGGTTGTGGGCATTTAAATACAAAGACAAACCCTTAAAAACAAAATGATACAATAACAGACTTTATCCATGATCCTTCTCTCTTATTAATTATTACAAGAATCCAGAAACACAACGATCCACAGATACCCGAGCTATACCTAGAAGCACCTACAACAGTAAATCAGAGTGAAGACTTCAAAAAAAACGACACATCTCCCTTATTGTTCTCCTGGATTGGTGGATTAAGAGTGGCAAATGAAAGCAGCTCTTGGTTACGTTCAAAGAAGGCCATGTCCTCTGGGCTCAAAAACACCAACGCTTCTATTCCTTTACCATCTGTTGTGCCCAAAAGTATAACTATGTTCGGTGTCGTATAATGCAGGAAAGTCACATGCATTGGCTTCCCCCATCCAAAATCTGCTGCTTCGTAAAACGGAAAGGTATTCATGCTAGTGAAAGAGTAGTAATCCATCTCATCACTTTCAAGTTTGTCTATAGTTGACTGTGAAACATTGAGGATGCTCTTCGATTTTAGCAAAGTTTGAACACCGTTTTTGCTGAATTCATCCTTTGCCTTCCTTAGCATGCAAACCAAGTCTTGTAATTCCTCCTCTTTTTCACTCGTTTGGGCAGGCATAAACCCTGTACTATTGCCCACAGAGTTCGCGGAAAACGGCGGCCCCACCACCGTACGCAAGTTCGCCAATTGTACTCCCAATGATGGCCTTGGAAAGCCGCGGTTTGATCTTGACGCACTCCTTGCAGACTTCCAAATAAGGGCTGTCAAAGCTTCGACGCGTGATGGGCTCGGAACGGTTGTACTGGCCAGTTTAGCCTGAAGCTGAGCAATTTTTGAGGCATCAAACACAAACCTTCTCGATTCAGCTGGTGAACTATGTGTGGGTAAGGGCACGAAGGATTCACTTGGTGGAAAAACAGACGCTGCAACAAATTCCGGAATCACTGCCTTGCGAAACTCACCACGAGCTATGGCGGCCCAGCAATTTTCGAATGTTGTGTATGACAATGCATCCGCGAGCTTCTGCGAAGAGAGAGTTGTGACTGCCATCCCCCCGCATTTGAAAAAAGTAACTTGAACAACAAGTAACGGACTCTTGCCTGCTACTGGCTGATCTTTGCCGCCAAACGGTTGGAATTCAGTTAATAACTTCTGATCAGGATTTTGCAGATATTCAGACAAAAAACCATTTGCACGACCTTCAATGAATTCAGCTCCCTCGTCATTACATTCAATTGAGAAATCGTCTTTGACTCTGCCAGCAAATGGGTAGAATTTTGTGAGAGTTTCGGAGAGAGATGATTTCAGACGTTGCGAAATTCGGTCAGCTTTGACATTTTTGTTTACTTTGTAGAGAGAACAAGTACATATATATAGCGAATGACTGATCTGGTCTAAAAGAGAGAGTTTAAAATTTCTTAGGTGGTGAGCAGTTGGGTGAGATGGTTTGATGATTTCTCTGCCTAGTATCTCAACTTTTAGTGCCCTGTCCATATTGCTACTTTTGCAACTGTGGTACCTGTCCAATAAAGCATCAAAAGGTTGTAAACATCAACTGTAAAATACTAACAACGAACAAATAAATAAAAACCTCCTAAAAATAGAATTCAAGGTCATAGAATATTAGCATCTCGAGGCTCTTGTAAAATTAATACCTCTATGCATACGTTTAGAAATCAATAGTACTATTGGTTACTTACATGCAACTAAATGCCTGTCGTTCTCAGTTGCTTGCAAGACTGTCGACCACGTTCGTTACAGCTCATACATCGATTCGAATCCTTATATAGTGTAATGTACAGGGGCTATGAATATATAGTTTATTGAGTGTTATCTACCTTCTGTCTCTCTTTTTTTTTTTTTTACTATTGAGTGTTATCTACCTTCTGTCTCTCTTTTTTTTTTTTTTACTATTTCTAAAACTCTAGGCATTTGCGAGAAACGCGTTGATAATTAAAAGAAAATCTTTACGAAATCCTAATAAGTTGTTTAAAATGTATATATATCTTCAATCGCCCATGTAACACAGTCTGTCTCCATTTTTTTTTTGGGTACTTATATATATATATATATATATATATATATATATATATATATAAAAAATGATTGCTAATAAAATTTTTATTATCATTATCAAATTTTTAATTAAATTTTTTTGTTAAGGATTGGATGGTTAATTTACGGATTGGTTGCAACAGTAGTCTTATAGGGAAAATGTACAGTAGACTATGATTATACGCATTTTGCAAATATTAAAAAATATTAAAGTAAGCTCGGTTCCCACCAGGTTAGACAGTTGCATGTGCAAGCTGCTAGGTAAATTATTTGTCGCATATGACTTCAATATAAAATAATTATAATATTAAACTTATAAATTTGAATAAGTTATTTACAAGGAAAATGCTTGGTGGCTAGAATCGCAAGAGAAGAGCGAGAGAAACGGCTTCTCCCCCATTATCACACGCATTTCTAGACAAAAAAATTAATAAAAAATTTATTTACTAAGAAAAAATAAATAAAGTAAAAAGCTATGGCAACGTGTGGGAATAATAATATCTGCGGCGCCATTATACTTAGAAACGAAAAGCTTCTCTTTCTTCTAAGCTTTTTGACTCGTTTTGGTACCCAAATCTCTCCCTTCTCTTCAGGGTAATTCCCTGCATTTCTTCTCCCTCTGTTTACACTCTCCTCATTATTTTTGGTAGATTTGTCATTGTTCTATATTAACAAAATTTCAATTTTTGTGGTTTTTGTGTTTCTTTTACTATCTTGCTTATTTGCTTTTCCGAATGGATGAACAAAATGTTATTGGAGGAGATAAGCAACTAGTTCGCTGGGGGAAGGGGGAGTTGTTAGCTTTTGATTGACTCGATGTTTTGAGAATAAAGAACCTCTGTTTCTATTATATTAAGCTTTTATGAATAAAAATTCGTACTTTTACAGTGTACTTAATCTTTGTGACGATATTCTTCTGCTTTGATTTTGTTTTGGAAGAAAGCGTCAGTTCAGTGATGTCAATTAGCACAAGTAGAAAATGATAATCTAATGTTTTATGTGTCTTTCTTTCATAGTACATGGAAACTATGTATGAGTGCAAGAGTGAGAGAGAAATCATGAAATAATAGCTTGGGCGATGACCGTGTTGTCGTGGGCGGTGGTACTGTTGAGAGAAGGAAGAAAATGGCGAGGACGGAGGGGAGTGGGGTGAGAGTGGATAAGCTGATATAGTTTTCAATTTCTCAGCATTTTTCAATTATCTTTTATTAATTTATTATTATTATTATTATTTTGCCTAGAAGGGCGCATGGCCATTTCTTTCGCTCTTCTCTCACCTTTCTAGACGCCTAGCACGACTCTATTTACAATATTTTGATAGAAAGAGACTACCTAACGATTTTCACAGCTGCCGAATCAACTCCGCGAATCACGCTTTTCGATCGATAAAGATTGTGTTTTTATTTTGGACATGAGATTTACTGCACATATTTCTCAAAACATGTATATAAAATGTATAATTTAAAGCAAGGCCACCAAATAAAACCGTTGCATGTGCAGCAATATACATGTGCAGACTAGTCAGTAAATTATTTGTCGCTTATGACTTCAATATAAATAATTATAACATTAAAGATAGATATTAGAAGAATTTATTTACAGTATTTTGATAGAAAGAGACTATCTAACGATTTCATAGCTTCTGTATCAACTCCACAAATCACACTTTTTGATCGGTAAAGATGGTGCTTTGATTTGGTTAATGTGTATTTTTCGTATGGTTCAAATAATTAGCAAGATTAATGAAATACTTAGAAACTTAAGATATACTACCCTATAACTTGGAAAAATGATTAGGGCCAACTATGAGCACTCTCTTGTTTTCACGAAAAAGTTATACATATCTGTTTCAAGGACACAATTTTTTGTTTTAGAAAAATCTTGAAGCATGTATAACCATTATATTTATGAATATAAGAAGAAATTTTGTGTCTAAAAAAGAGTTTGGTATGGCCATTTGAAAAAATATTATTATAAGAAATTATCATTGCACTACCTCTGTTTTGTCTTATGTTCATCCAACCATAAACAAATTCTAACATGTTTTCTGTGTCACATTTTTTTTAAAAAATTTGTATCAATTAGTCATTTTTGCACTAATACTATTAAATAATTTAAATGAAATGATAATTTTACCCATAAATAAATTAAAAAACTATTTTATTTTATAAAAACTTTAAAAAATAAAAAATTATAATTATAGAAATACTCTAAATTTAATAAAAAATAAATCCCAAAATTAGAATTTTTAATTTTAATAAAAATTATTTCAATAAAAATTATAATTATAAAAATAATTGCAAAATTTTGGGATTTAATAAAATTATCCTAAATTATTAAAATTTTTGGATTTATTTTTTAATAAATAAATTCAATTATTTTAATAAACTTTTCTGAAATTATAGTTTTTAATAAATAAATTCAATTATTTTTTATTAAAATTTTGCAAAATTATAAATTTTTAATGAAAATAATTATTAAAATTTTATAAAATCTAAATTTAATAAAAATCAGCTGTTAGAGTACAATTTATGCACTAGTTTTGTATTGTTTACTTCCTTTAATATCGATGTTTTGCACTTAATAATAGTGATTTACTTGTGTTTTATTTTTATAGGTGCAATTTTATTGATTGGTGCTAAAATTGAGCTATAAGATGATTTTTAAGGATGATTGTTTTCGTAGAGAAATTATGAGCCTTAGAAGAACTTTGTTAATAAGGAGTTGGCGCGTGTTGTCAACTACGGACATACAATTTTTAGTTTAACGTGTTTTGTCTTTTGGTTACTTTTGTAATTTTGAATTTAATATTTAGATAATATTTTAAATATTAGTATTTGATTTTAAAAAGAACTCTGAAGGAGGCAGGAAAAGGGGAATCAATTGAAAAAAAAAACCATAGATCTAATTTTTTTTTCTTTTCTCTCTATGAAGAACTAAACCTATTATTCTGGTTGAAGGTTAATAAAGCTTTGATTCATAATTACTATGAGATCTTTCTTATACTTTAATTGTTTCATTGCTTTTTGGGTATTTGTTTATTCTCTAATTATTGTCATGATTATGTTTGTTAATTAGATAATTGACCACTATTTAATTATCAACTTAATCTATTGTCAATTAAAAGATTCATTGTATGAAGATTTTAATATTTGTAACAAATAGCATAACAGTGTGTTGTGTTATGAGAACTTAATCTATTATCAATCTAATTTAAATGAACCATCGTATGTGTTTGTTGATTAGGATTTGGGTCTCTCTAGTTTCTCAGGCTGTCAATTGATTAAATTCTATGATCGCATCTAGGGTTGTCTATTGATTAGGGAAATAACTAATGGTCGTACCTTGGTTATCAACTGGTTAAGGAGAGATTGGCTATTTGAGGGTCTCAGTAGCCATAACCGGTCTATTCATAAGTAGTAATGATTTATATTTGAATCAATGATCAGTATTCGAATCAAGTTGAGTTAATTCCTTCAACCAGAGCTTTTCCTAATTTGAATTACAATTTTAATTTGCATTCTTGTTATTTTAATTTGATTTTTATTATTGTCAACAATCTCCCCATTTTGCATTTTACATTTTTAAAAGGATTTAAATAATTACTGATCTCTGTGGACACGATCCTGCTCAATCACTATACACAATTTATTTAGAGTAGGTTTTTATTTTTGCTGGCTTCGACAACCATCATCAGCTGAGCACCTCTATTTGAGATTTATTTTTTATTAAATTTAGGGATATTTTTATAATTATAATTTTTTATTTTTCAAAGCTTTATTAGATAAAATGATCTTTTAATTTATTTAGGGGTAAAATTATCATTTCGTTTAAATTATTTAACGATATTAGTGTAAAAGTGATTAATTGATACAAATTTAAAAAGAAATATGGCGCAGAGAACATGTTAGTATTTTGTGATGGATAGATGAATATAAGACAAAATAGAGGTGGTGCAATGATAATTTTAGGGGTGGGCACGGGTCGGGTTGGGTCGGGTTGATATCAACCCGACCCAACCCGCATATAGAACGGGTTGAAATTTTTCAACCCAACCCAACCCATTACATATCTCAACCCAACCCAACCCGCAGTTTTGCGGGTTGGGTCGGGTTGGGTTGATTGGGTTAGATTTTTAAAAAATTTTATTTTTATAGTATAATTAAATAGTGATAAAAAATTAATTAATTAATTAAAAAACTAAAAAATACAAATATTAAAATCTTTAGAACAAATCCAACATTTCAAAGTCTTTATATTTATATTTTTTTAATTTTTATATGAAATATCAAAATTTATATAATAATTTTTATATGCATACGGGTTGACCGGTTGAGTTAGGTTGATTGGATTGAGTTTTTGAAAAAATATATTGTTATAGTCTAATTAAATAGTGAACAAAAATAAATAAATAAATAAGATAAACAAAAAAATGTAAATATTAAAATCCTTAAAACAAATCCAAGATTTTAAAGTTTTTATATTTATATTTTTTTAATTTTTATATAAAATATCAAAATTCATATAATAATTTATATATATATACGGGTTGACGGGGTGGGGGGGGGTTAAAAAATTTTAAACCAACCCAACCAAAATAATCTTGGGTTGGGAATTTAACAACCCAACCCAACCTGTTTATTTTAGCAACCCAACCCAACCCGCAAAAAATCATACTGGTTGGGTCGGGTTCACGGGTTGGGCGGGTTGATGCCCACCCCTAGATAATTTCTTAAAAAAAAAAAGAGTTATAGGTATTTAGTTAACTGTACATTTGAGTGTCGTGACATTTAAAAGAGTGTTATGGCATTTAAAAGTAATTTGTGCGCTAGTTTGTGCCACCATCCCGCCTCCATTTCTCAATCTTACCGCAAAAACACCCAGAGACGTGGTTGTGCGTCCTTGTTCTTCAGTTCTAGCGCCTCCGTTAATCTTCTTCTCTTCACATTGTTGCGGTTGGAAACAACGCCAAAAGAAGTAAAAGCTTTGATTAATATTTTTTTTTTGGGTGAAAAATGGTATTATTCATTTCAAAGCCGGGCTAGTTTTGCAAATTCATAATTTTTTTGTTAACGTGTGTGGGCAAAATGGTACTTTTATTTGGATTGATTCTAACAAAGGTAACATAAACATAATAATGTTTATGATACTTTTGAGGTGAACCTAAAGTAAAATTGTGCAAGAACCAGTCCACACTGATGAAATATTACGGTGTGGAGGTGGGCTGTTATCAAGAACCAAAAAACTCTGTGGTTTTTTCTTTTTTCTTTTTTTAATTACTATTTCAATACCAAGGATATGAAGTAAAAAAATAGAAAACTAAATTGTAAAAGTGATAATGAGGATAGCATAATTAATTTGCTATCCTGCATGCTGAGCTGCAGGAATATTATTTGAAAGTTAGATCTGCATGTGAGTCCTGCCCAGCATTAGCTACTTGTCATTGACTATTTGCCAAAACTGTAGGCATTTAGAAGAAATCCCACACCACTGGGACACAATCGAAAATATATAATAGGATAACATAATTAATTTCCTTGGCTTATTCTATGGCTAAATCATGGGAAGGTATGGTATTATAATAATGATTAATTATATATTATGAATACATAAAAGTTAGTTGCACATCAGCACATGCAACGGTCGTCTTCAATTTTAAAAATAATTATTTATCCTCTGTGTACCTCGTTGGAAATATGAAAATCACACGGAAATGCAACAAGGATAAGTTTCAGAGATAAAATCGCTCTTCATAAAACTGCCTAACTCAATCACATGGAAAAATAAAAAAGAAAAAATTATTGGACTAAAATAATGAGAAAATATTTTAACAACATTATTTTATTTAATGATTTGAAACAATGGCATGGTATATCTAAATCATGATGTCAATGGGTTTTCAAGCTCTCTGTTTTGTTAAGTATTTCATTTTTTTTTAATTTCTTTGTTCATGGATTTGTTATGTTTTTAGCTATATGATTTTGATGATGGTAAGGCTCATTACATAATTTACATTTCCCTTAATCAAATTTTTTCTGCTTCTTTTATTTGTTTGTTTTGTTGTCGAGGTTACTCAAAAAAAAAAAAAAAAGGATGATGCATTCGTTCTTTTAAATTTTAATGGATGTTGTTGGACCAAAAATAAAATAAATTTTATCTCAATAAGGCCCATCTAATAAATTTTCTCTCAATTAAGTTCATGAAGTAGTGAACAAATCACCTAGAATGAACCTCTTAAGTAACAAGGCTTCAAAGCCCAAAAAGAGCCAAGGTCTTAGATTTTTATCTTAAGACAAACCACCTAGGATAAATCAACTAGGTGGCAAGGATTCAAAGCCTAAAATGTACAGAGGTTCTAGGCTCTTATCTTAGGACAAATCTCCTAAGTTTGAAGGCTCCTAAGATCCTAAGGTGTTAGTAAAAATGACCTAAGAATAAAACATTTCTTCCTTTATCTGCAGACAAGTTTGTATATCCATGTGTCAATCAACATGGGTATTAAGAGACCAATGTTGCCAAATGTCACAAGAACAAAGATATTTGTCACCAAAATAACTAGGACTCAAGTCAAATCAGTTTGGCTGATAAACATGCCTTTCATTCTCACTAAAAGGTAAGAAAAAAGAGACTCAAAAGGGAAAAAGGCTAACTTTCTCCCTCTAATCTTTCTCTCTCTAAATTTATTTTTCTAAAGTTCGGTGACTGACTTGATCACCGGAGGGTTTATGCTAGCAAAACTGGCCCTCTGATCTTTTTCTTATGTTTGTAGACTATCACTAAATAAGGACATTCTAATTGCCTAAAAAAGTGAACTCAAAAGAGGATATATAAATGCCCATAAAGATCAACCCAAAGAATAAATTCACCGTTATCAAATCCAACGAAGAGGAGCCCAAGTCCTAAGGGAGTCATCCTCAGTCGAAATTTCCACATCATAAGTTGGGATAAAATTTGCACCAACAAATGTAAATAAAACTTGTCATCAAATCAGAGAAATAACGTAAGTAAAAATACATTGACAAAATTAAAATTAGAACTTATATTTAGTTAAAGAAATTTAGCTACCACATTAGTAATTGTTTTAATTTTAGTAAACACGAAGGACGAAGAAGAAGAAGAAATCTTATGTTTTCCTGTAATTCTAGAAACATCCATTGATTTCAATATGTTTGAAAAGAAAAGTTGCCTGAGGTTTGAATTTTATTAGATCTTGGATGAATCAGTAGCTAAGGAAATTAATTGTACTAGAAGAAGAATTCAACACAAAAACTGTCTAATTGGGAAAAAAATTAGACATTATGATGGGTGCCTTAAATAGGTGTTAAAGTAATAATTTTATTTGATTATAAGCTTATTCTTATATATGGGTACCATCTAGTTGAGATGGTAAAATCTCTTGAATTAGGCTAAATACCAATAATAATAAAAAAGAACTTTGCACTTAATAAATTACCAGGGATATATTTTAATAGTATAAACTTTTATTGAAATAAGGATCTTAACATTATATTAATTTTTGTATCTCAACTATCTAAATATGCTAATTATTTGACGTATATGACGAATAGACAGTAAACAAATAAAACGAAATCTGTACGTATCAAAAAGTGTGATTTATATTGATCTGATTCCGTAGCTGTGAAATCCGTTGGATTATATATGTCGATTAACATATTATAAAATAGGTTATTCTAAGCTTAATATTATAATTAATTTTATCTTGAAGTTATATGATCGCGAGTCAGATAATTTATTGACTAGTTTTGCACTTGTATATTGCTAATGCTAGCTGCACATGAAGTCAATGGAACAACTTTGCTTTCAAAGCATCCACCAACAGACAAAATACGGAAAAGGAAATCGAGGATAATTTTTATAACTCCAACGCAATATTAATAATTTCCGTAAATCAAAGATAATTTTTATAACTCGAACACAATAGTAATAACACCTGTCCCGATTTCAATAATAACATGTATTATTGTTACTATATATAAGATCCGGACTTATAAATAATGATGCTTCAATTTAATAATATCACATGTCAATATATTTCTAAAAATTTAAATACCAATCAAATTATAAGAGGATCTAAATCCCGCTCAAATATTGTCATTTTTTTCTATAAGACCAGGCCTGATTTAATAAAATTTTTATCGTTACAATTTTACCGCTCTCGGTTTTTATCATATTCAGCCATATAGTAGTGTTCGACCCTTGCCCAGGTGGGCAGCAGGCCAGCCTTGTCATTTCCTTTTTTTTTTCCGGGTCTTTCTTTCTTTCTTTTTACATTTCCTTATTTTTTTTCGGTCTTTCTTTCTTTCTTTTTACTTTTCATTTTATGAGATTCTTCATTAATTTCGTAATCAACAACGCAATGAACAAAAGTATTGATGACAGATCATTGATGAACAAAACATAAAATGGGTGTAAAGAGTAGAGTTACATATTTTAAATTTTTTATTCTAAAAAATTATCTCAAGTGACATTCATCAATTATTTAGTGAAATAATACAATTAATTCACTTAGTTCTTATAAAAAATTATCAACCACTTAATAAATAACACATCATTTAAGAAAAAATTTCATATTAAAAATTTATAATATCTATCATTTCTCATTTCAGTAATAAAACCTTGCTAATGATCAGTTGAGCCTATTTAAAGGCCTAAAACTTTGGAGCATGACATATCGTCCGATGATAAATTGACGACATGGTATCTAGTAGTTTCTTGTAAATTAAAATTTAAAATATTAAATGATTTAAGCTATTGTAAGATCTGATGAAAGATTTGGACGTATAATTCCCTTTTGTAATCATATGCGACTTTAATCCCAAAAAAAAAAAATAAGCAACTACTCTTCGCAAGCCATCACAATGGCTCTCCAATCTAAACAATAGGAGCGACTCCTAGGAGCTCTATCAAGATTCAGTAGGATGCCAAGATTTTGCCGGCTTACATACACTACATAATGTTGAAAAGTCAAATTCGGCGATTTTTTTGCTCAAATTGGTTGAAAAAGTGGAGGTGAGCTACATGCATGGTCGAAAATTTGGAGTTCAGCCAAATGCATTTTTTGTTTTTAAAAACAGTGCATAACAATTCTGACAAATTAGCCAAATGTTAGCCAATTTGTCAAGTTGACAGTAATGGGCACCATTGACAAATTGCTTGAGAGGTTCTTATAAATTGAAGTTACTCCAGTTATTTGAAATCATCCCAAAATTAGAGAGAATAACAATTCATTTGTAAAATTGTTGAGAGTGAGCAATTAAAAGGTTTTTTCTTTTAAATGTGTGTGAGAGTACTGGGTGTATTGAGTTCTATGATGTGAGGTTTTCTTTACTCAAATGTTATACTCTAATAATTATTAGTAGTACAATTATTTTCTCTTGTTCCCGTGGATGTAGGCATATTGTCGAACCATGTAAAATTCTATGTCCTTTATTTTGCTGTGATTATTTGGTGTGCTTGATTTAACATTCCGCACCCAACAAGTGGTATCAGAGCCGATAGTTCGTACTTGTGGTAGAACTGTTCACATATACAGTACTGTTTATGTATGCATTACTGTTCATGTATATGATACTGTTCACGAATATGGTGGAGCCAATAGTTCATATTTGGGAAGATCAATAGCTTGTGTAATAGTGTGGATTTATGCATGCTTTGGAAAATTCTGTCACAAAGGCGATTAGTTTACTGTTTGTGTACATATTGATCTTTAAGGTGGGAATAGTTTATTGAGAAAATGATCGAAGGTGAAACTTCCAACAATGAGGAGAGATCTACCCAAACTCTTCTAGGATACACTTTAGGTGCGAGGCGAGACTTGCACATAGGTATTCAGCACCTGTTATAGAAGGCCAGAAGATTGATGTTCAAAAGTTTGATGGAAAAATCAACTTTGGCATGTGAAGGTGTGATGTTATGGATGCATTTATTCAAATCGATTTCGATGTTCTTCTGAAAAACAAAAGATACTTGTATGACAAAGAAACTTGGGATCATATGAATGAGAAAGTATGTGGTCAAATCAGGTCTTACCTGACCAAAGAGGTGAAATATATGGTGAAGATGAAGAGTGTGAGATGACTTTGTGGCATACTTAAAAAGTCCTGAAAATCACTTTCATGCAATGAGCCAGGTATATGGCTTTCGAATGAAGCCTAAGGTGTCAATGCACGATTATATCTCAAGATTTGAGAAGTTACTTGCAAATTTGAAAAATCTTGATAAAGATATTAAGGATGAAGTTAAGGTTATGATTATACTGTACTCACTTCCATAAGACTATAATCATTTTGTGATTGCTTTATTATATGGGAAAAACGTCATCATCTTCGAAAATGTCTGCACAACATTGACTAATTTAGAAATTCGAAATAATGATAAACATTCTGAAAGACCACTATCTGAAGCTTTGTTTGCTAGAGAAAAGACGATAAAGAAAAAGAAGAAGCATGGTGGAAAGAATTCTCGGTCCAAATCGAGAAACAGAAATATAGATCGAGATAAGTATGTATTTTCTCATTAATTGTCTGCCATATGGTCATCAATAATACTCAAATAAGACATCTTCCAACAGACAATACTTGAAAGATGCTGTACTGGAAGGGTCGTTACCATGTGTGAAGGCACATAATGGAAAGCATGCATTTGAGCATTGTGCCAAGGATGCCAGAGTACTGAGGCCCCATTTGGAATTGCTTTTAGGAGGCTCAAAAGTGATTTTGAAAATCTAAAAGCTAATTTTAGTGTTTGGTAAAAAAAATCAAAATCACTTTTGTCAAAATCAGTCCCTCCTATAACTGATTTTGAAAAGTAAGGAAGGAGTAACTTTAAGATTCTAATTTTGAGAATCAATTTTATCCTTTAATATAATTCCATAAATATCCTTAAAATTATTAGCTAAACCCAAAATTATACTTATTCAAATTGGAAACAAAATAAATATTTTAATAAAATTTTATTATTATTCATCAATATAAATTGATTAATATCAATTTGTTGATCGAATTATTATTAAATTTGTCTCACTATATTATTAATTTAATTATCAATTGTTTTAAGATAAAAAAATAAAAAAGTAAAATCAATAGATTATAAATTTTATTTTTAGTAAAAATTATTATAATACACAATTAAAAATATTATATGTACATGTTTTTATATGTATAAGTAAATTTTATCTTATACTATGTATATTTTACTCATTTATTTTCTCTCAGCAGTTTAACAGTAAAATTTACCAAATGTCTATAACTGCCTTCAAAACTCACAGTATTTCTGAAAATAAAATTTAGTAAACACTTAACTGATTCTCTTCACAGCTGATTATTTCTACAGCACAGCTATCAGCAATTATTTTAAAAACTACAGCATTCCCAAACTGACCCTGAACCTCTTCAATCAATCAATGCACAATAACACAACCATAGTCATGAAGAAAATTCTTGAAATGTACAAGGGATTTGAAGGGCTAAACCAATTAGGGGATGTTGCTGGTGGCATAGGTGCAAATCTTAGCTTAATTGTTGATAAGTACTCACAAATTAGGGGTATAAACTTTGAATTACCTCATGTCGCTAATAAGGCACTCCAGGAATTTGTCAACATAGGCAATTGTTTCTAATCATATTTTATGGATCCTTCTCCTTTGAGCAGTTTCAATTAATCATCAATTAAACCGAACAGATAATTTCCTTTTCCTTTTTGTCGATTCTCTTGTAGGTGTGAAGCATGTTGGAGGAGATATGTTTGTTGAAGTTCCTAAATGAGAAGTTATTTTCATGAAGGTTAGTTATTCAATTAAAATAGCGAAAAAGTTTAACTAAAAATGTATCTTAATTCTGGAATTTTTGTTGGATCTTCCGAAATTAATAAGAAATGTTCATAGAAAACTTTCAGTGGATCCTTCATGATTGGGGTGATGATCAATGTTTGAAAATATTGAAGAACTGCTACAATGCACTACCGGAATCCGGAAATTTGACTGTGGCAGAATCTATAGTGCCTGAATTACCTGAGACTGATATTATAAGCAAAAATATTTCAAGGCTTGACATACAT
This sequence comes from Atalantia buxifolia, assembly GCA_030444775.1. NCBI lineage: Eukaryota > Viridiplantae > Streptophyta > Magnoliopsida > Sapindales > Rutaceae > Atalantia > Atalantia buxifolia. The sequence goes on along the minus strand of CM059832.1, from coordinate 28,460,502 downwards.
CTGTCCAATCTATTTCCTCGAGCAAAGGAGAGGACATTGAAAGAGTTTAAGACCTTGGCAAAAGGAGCTGGATTTGCAGATATTAAAGTTAATATGTCGTGTTTACTGCTATTGGGTTATTGAATTATACAAAACAATCTAAGCATTATAAGTAAAGCCTTGAAATGGCTGGTGCAACTTGAGTATTATTCGCAGACTTCTATATGTTATTGGAGTGGGCCTGCATTGTCTTATGAGTAAAAATAAATAAATAAATAAATAAACTTTTAATTCTTAAGTTAGTTTTTAGTATAAATTATTTAAAAATAAAATAAAATTGAAACAATGAAACTCCTGTCGTTGTTTTGTCAGCATCTACTTCTATTTCTTTTCACGTTTCATTATTTTTTTTCTTAAATGGTTGCGAGCAAATAAATTAATACTCGTTCGATGTTCCTTGTTTTTATCTCGGACCTTGAATTCCTTATTATGAATTTCTATACAGTGTTTTGTATTAGCTGAAACAAATGCGTAATGTGGTACCTTTGTAAAATGACTAGTTACAAGTGTTGATAATTCAATTCAATCCACCCAATTCATTAAAATATTCCAATTTACTTTATCCAATGGATTTGTGGAATTTGATTGAAATCCGCACCGGCTGATTGAATGCGGATTCGTAGAAGCAAATACGTAAAATCCATAACTCCTCAAAATGTGAGCAAATTCGTAAGCGATTATTCACATGTGAGAGTATGAGATTGACCAGTAAAAATAATAACTTTTCCAAAGTATGTGTAAACATTCCTGTATTTTTGTTTTTAATTTATGAAATAGCAAAATTAATTACATAATTGCCGTCGATAATCTCTTGCTTAACTTTTATCCCCAATAAATTTTTTATTTCGTTGTTATGTTGCCTCGTGAGTCAATTTCGAACGCAGCCCCTAGCAATGCCCTCGTTGTTTGGGAAAAGGAGATTCTTTGTTTTCGGAAATGCTCACGTAAACTTCGTTTTAAAAAATATACGCCCAATGAAGTACAATTTGGTCACTTTAGTCAAATGACATAATTAACCTAAAATTAGTCTATGTGACCTTTTTTTTTTAAAAAAAAAGATTTCTATTTATATTTTGCTCAATCATGAGACATCATCGTCCTTTCCTCAAAAAAATACAATTTAATATTTCAAAAAAATATTTCTTTAATTTAAAGAAATTAATTAAAATTTGAATAATGTATGTTAATAAATTTACTATAATTTATAATGTTGTAAATGAAAAGTATAGTTTACAAGAAATAATAAAATAAAAGGAAAAAGATACCGAGAACCGAGGGTTTATTTAATGGACATATTAGCCCCCTTAGTTAACAAAATATATCAAATTACACCCATACATCCAGTAAAATCTCCCTATGATCATATTGTTGGGAACAATTAATTTTATTAGTATAAGGAAATTATAACTTAGTAGAGGTTTAGTTCAAAACTTAATTATTATTTTGATTTAGTTATCATCAGTACAAGTAATATAGAGGTCAATAAATAATTAATTAATGGAACATGTCAATTCTGTAAATCTCTAAACATGCTTGAGAAGTTGGAAATATTTTAGCTTCAACAAGAATGTGTTCGTACTAGTGAGTTATTATGCACCCTCAAGTTCACTTATATGGCAATAACTCAGAAAAAAACATCACCGCAAACAACTTTAGAAAAATATTTTATTCTTTGCCAAACCTTTAATGAAACTAATATATTTTTTCTATATAAAAATAATTGTTATTATATAGAGGCAAGTTACTTGAGATATGATTTAGAAATTTTATTATAGATCTTAGTGGATCTTCTAACTTGGAAATGCACAAACCTTGATTTTGCTTTTCCATAAGCCTTTTATCTCTTATTTCAGCACACAATTCACTTCTCCTATTTTGAGTAAATCTGATCCTATTTCCTAGGGTATCAGTTTCTGTATTATCTCCATGTTCTTTATTATATTCTAGCATAATCCTCTTACTCCATGGGTCTGGTATTTTTATGAAATATAAATCAGTATAATAAGTTATAGTACTTTCATCTCTATCAAATTCACATTTATAGTTTAATTCTTCAAAGCTACATGTTTATTCTTCTAGATAACATACGTTACATATTTCAAGCCTTGTTAGCTTCATTACATTTTCCATCCTTTTTTCTGTTTACTTCTTGCTGAAAATTAGCTTCTCAATCTTCTCCAAAGAATTCTTTTCTTATTTCATTTTCAAATCTATTTAGGACTTGATACATGCTTTCGCTTTTATCATTATTTTCTCCATATAATATTATATTTTTATCCGTGTCTTTTAATCCCATAAACCATTGTGCTACTATTCCTATAAATGGAGTTTTAAGGAATTCTATACTATTATTTCTATTCATCTTGTTAAATGCAAAAGCAATTTTCATAAATTTGACCCAAGCAGTTATCATTTTATCTCAATCTTTGACATAGTCTAAATTTAACTATACTCCATCATAGTAGATTGGTCTTTCTCTATATTCTCCCAGAGTTTTATATTCTTTTTGAGGTTTGTAAACCCTAAAATGTTGACTTTGTGGCTTTTCATGGGTTAGTAATTCTTCCCTAGTATAAGAAGCTTTATTACTAGATTCTCCCTGTTCAAAGACCCTTGGTTTTGATTCATTCATTTTTAGACGTTCTATTCTAGTTTCAATATATTGTAAATTTAACAATACACCTTCTTCCTTTTTAGATTATTCATCAGAGGTTTCAGGATAAGATAATTATTTTAATCCATGATCTATGTTTTCACTTAAAATTCTTAAACCTATTTTTTATTTCCATCTATCCTGTTGAATAATGGTCTTGTTATTGATTGAATTTCATTATTTTTCTTTTCATTATAGTATATTATGGTATCTTGTAAAATTTTATTTTGTTCTTGAATTACCATAAGTAATTCTTCCATATTGTTATTAATGTTTTGTACTTCAATCCTTTTGTAACTTTCCATATGTATTTATTGCAAACTTGTTAAAAGTTGCTCAATAATTCTTTCAATTTTATTTATTTCAATCTTATTTAATCTTACTTCTATTGAATTTTATTCATGATATTTATGATTTTTTGCTTTACTTTATCTTGATCTTCAATGTTGAAGTCTTTTATTAATTGTTTAATTGGATGATATTCTTTATTCATTTGATCTCTTAAATTTTTAATATGTTTTATATTTTCATCATTAAAATTCTTAATCTCAAGTATCTCATTTGTACTTTCTACATCATCTATAGATAAATTAGGATTTCGTAATTTATTTAATAAATATAAAGAAATCTAGTTTAACTAATTATTTCCCCACATATCAGAATCATTCACTAAATCAAATGGTTGAAATCATCCATAAGTAAATCCTTTATGTCTATAGTTAGAAGGTGGTAGCCTATCAATTTTATGTTTTGTGAAATTATTAATAGTTTTGGTAACTTATTCATTGTACCATCTGCATAGTATTTCATTATATTCTAGTAAGTATTTGTGACATATAATATTTCTTGTATCCTTAGGGATATTGTTTTCTCCCAATCCTTTATGTATGAGGCAAAGTTTATATAAGATCAAATCTTTATATCTTAATCCTATAAGCATGTTGCTAGAAGGATAATACTTACTTCTAATCCTCTTGTTATTCCAGTTGTTTTCATATCTTTGCTTAATAGTTAAAAATCTATTATAATCAATCACAAGTTTGTCTATATAATCTTTGACAGAATTAATATTCCATTGTGTCCATGAAAAATTATTCCCATAAAATTCTCTCCTAAATTTCAATAGGAGAATAGGATCTATGTTTAAATTCCACTACTATAAAAATGATTTTTACTGACATTTTGTTTTCTGACACTTTAGAAAAAGTGTTAGTAGTTACCTAACTATGTATCATTTTCCGCTTTTAACAAATAGGTGTCACAAATTACTGATACTAGTGTGTTAGTAATTTAAATATCAGAGATCACTGATACTGAAGTATTAAAGATTTTAAAAAAATCATTATAATTTGTTTTAATTTCAACTTGAACCTGTGACTTCTAAAACTCAAAACTTCTACATCTAGATCACAAACCACTAAACCCTATAGAATTAAGTTAGAAACATAATGTTATATAAAAAATTAACAAATAAAAAACAAAACCCTAATTCCCCTTCTCCATCGTGCAAGAGAGCCTGCACAGCAGCCGCTGCCTAATTTCCCTTCCCTCAGTTGACTTCTTCTTCTCTATCGTGAAAGACGAAGAATGACCACGCCACCGCCACTATCAAACGCCTGCGTCCACACCCGTGCCGCCATCGCTATCACTTTCATTCAAAAGTACTGATGTTGCAGCTTCTAGTCGTTCTCCATTTGCTTTGTTTACTGCGTTTGGCTTTGTTCTCCTTCCAGCTTCATTTGCTGTCGTCAGCCACGCAAAGTAAGAGGTAAAATTCAATCTTCTTTTGGGCATGAATAAGAGGCGTTACAGGCACTGAAATTGTTGAGAAAAACATTTCATAATATTACAGGCACTTACTCTGTTCAATCTTTGTACTTCTTTTTTTTTCCTTTGAATTTCATTTTTGGTTGTTGAAAGTTTTTGAGTTTCTATTTTATTTAAAAAAATAAAAAGAAGAAATTTTGTTATTTATTTAAAGGAAGCAATAGCAACAAGTTGAAAAATGAGAGTTTTCTCCTCGTGAAACCCTAACTGGGCTTGATTCAAAAGAGCCTTTTGACCTTCCACTTGGTAACAATTAAGAAACCAAAAGAATAAAAAAAACTCATTTTCATTCATTTCATTGCAGTACCAATTGGATTTTCTTTAATTTCTGGCTTTTTTTTGTCTTTGTAAAGAAATAATGTTATATAATAATACTCAGGACATGTTGTGGAGGAGGAAAATAGAGCAATAAACCCTTGAGCTTCAAAGTAGAAGATTAATAGGGCTGCAACTTATTGACGTTAAGAAGCATCATCATCACAGGGCTGTTTCTGCTAGTAGTCCAATTCCTTCCCCCACTCACTCTCCCAGTATTTTCCATCAAACTCTTTGTCTTTCCTCTGCTTCACAATAACAACATAGAACCTCTACTTGGTACTAATCTTCACACTATTAGAAAAATGGTCTTTACTGACACTTGGTTTGTGACAATTTATTAAAAAGTATCAGTATTTTTATACATATGAGCCATTTTCTGTGTTTAACACATAAGTATCACAAATTAATGATATTATATGGTGTCTAAAATTTAGACATCAGAAATCTCTGACACTGAAGTATTAGTAATAAACATAAAATAATTCTAATGAGAGCATTTAAGTTTAAGAAAAACACCATTGGGCTTTTTCTTGGTGACATTAAGGTATCAGTAAAAGAAAATAAAATTTGAATCTCGTTTCAAACTGACATTCAAACCCAAGACCTTTCAAAGCCAAAGCTTTTAAGTTTAAAATTAAAATCTTTCTGAGTTTTTGTTAGTTATGCTACTGAATCAGTAGAATATTGTTTTTGTAATATGAAGAACTTTAAATGTATTAAGCGCACTTGAGTGAAAATTTTAGCAGGTTTGGCTAAAATTTTACAAGTAAATAATATATTTTCAGTTATAAACGGTATCGTTTCACTTACAAAAAATAAAGATAAGTAAAACGCATCATTTTATCCTAACCCTAAGACTAAAATCTAACCTAATTTTTATCTAAGTCATTCACTCATCATTCTTCACACTCAATTCTCCTTCTCTGTCAAAGCTAAGTAAACAAAACCCTAAAATCCTATCCCCTACTGTAATTAAACTTCACGTCAATCCCAACCAAGCCCAAAGCAAAGGAATTCCGTTCTATCATGATTTGGTTCTCTCTCTCTCTCTCCACTGCGATAAATTCATTTCTGAAGGTGCCATTTATTTATTTATATTTACTTTTAATTATTATGTTTCTAATTTACAGTGGCTCTTTTCCTCATGCATGTTGTTTTGTTGCTGTTTAACTAAAAATGGGTTTTAAAATTCTTAATTTTTTCTATAATCTTCATTGTTTATAATTTGGGACCTGAGAAGATATAACAGAGAGGTAAAGGCAGTTGAAGTTGAGTTATTGTACTAGAGTTTTTAACTAAGAGTGGTTTATAAGTGCCTGATTCAAATTAATTTTCTTTCCTCTTTTTCTTTAGTTGCCATGTCACTCGACTTTGAATTTCATGTACATTTTAGATGGAATTGATGGATACAATATCAATGCAGATTTGGGTTTTTCCTCTTTTCTCCATTTCTCGAAATTGCATTTAAAATTTTGCATGTTACTTTCAATTTTAGGCCTAACTTGTTCCATTTAATTAGCCATTGATAAAGATACATATTCAATTCGGGTCAATTCATCAATCCTTTCCCTATAATGCACTTGCTAGACTTAGTATAAATGCAATATCTCATAAGAAAACCCTTCAACAACAACATGCATTGTCCTTAATTTTTTTTATGTGATTTCCCTTATACAGCTCTCTGATATCGTAATTAACAATATAATTAAATCTTCATTCACATGTTGATGGGTACAATAGCCTTGGCCATTTTAGTTTCACAACCACATGCAGCTTGTTTGTTTTTTTTTTATTTTTTTACATGATCTTTAAATTAATAAACTTTTAAAAGGGACCTTTTTGTCTATATAGGAAACTTTTGTTTGCATTTTAATATTGAATTATTGACTTTCGACTAGAATGTTTAGTTTGTTATTACTTTTTCTTATATCTTATATGTTTATTTCAATTGAGCAACTCTAATAAGTTGAATTAATATGTTCAGTTCAATCTCTCACTTTTGAAGAATCACAAAAGTTTACGGTGTAATAGTTGTCTTCATTTGGTAATTCTTTTAAATCACTCTTTTTCTTTCAGTTTCTATTATTGTTTTATTCTGAGTTTTACTTATACTGACATGTTTTAAATATCGACATGCATGGTCTTAGTTTCGTTTTTGTTGCATAAACTCTGCTGGAATTAAATTGTTTGTTCTAATATATACTTTGGTTTGTTCTAATATGAAAATTAAATTTTGAAAAATGTGGATGTGGCATGTTTTGTTGGCTTGCTAAATGTGTACATGTATATTTTGTTGGCTTGGTGAATGTGTACATGTATGCTCTATTGGCTTGTTGAATGTGTACATATAGGCTCTGTTAGGTTGCTAAATGCTTACATATATGCTTTGTTGGGTTGTTGAATGCTTATATATATGCTCTGTTAGGTTGCTGAATGCGTACATGTATTTAAGTGACTCTAAACAAATAGAACTTAGATTTATTTTGCAATTTGTATTTTTAATTTAAACATAAAAGTTTGAAGTTATTTGTGTAATTTAACTAAACTTATTAAACTACCAACATCTAACAAATGAACAGCTAACAATACATATTATGGACAAAACTTGGATATTTTGCGATAGATTGTCTGATGAGTATAGTGATGGGGTTGATGATTTCTTGAAGTTTTCCATTCTTAATTCTAAAAATAGAATGTCAATTAGATGTCCTTGTACCTCTTGTTGTAATATGGAGTTTTTGACTCCTGAACAAGTGAGACTACATCTATTTAAAAAAGCTTGCTCATATATCACATCTCAATCCACAAAACATGAATTAAATGCAAAAATCTAAGGGTCTTACAAAGGTTGTAACGGGGTTAAATGGGTTAAATGAAAAAGAAAGGTCGATGAAAGAAAAAGAGACAAAATGAGAAGAATGAACTCATTGAATGAGCCTTATGATATCAAAACGCTTATTTCTACTCAAGTCGCCAATAATGTAAACACTTTTTTGATAGATTTTTGATTTTTTTTTTATGAATCAAATAAAAGAAATGAACCTTGCAGAATTTAATTCCAGCATAATGCTCGTTGATCTAATTGAGAAACTTTAATTCAAGGTAGCAAAAGTAGCAGAATATATACAAAACATATCCAAACAATGAATCCAAAAATCTCCTTAAATTGAGGCTCAGAAAGAAGGAAAAATAGGGTAAGTAAATGAAGAGAATTAGATGGGTAATGGTTAAGGCTCAAACAAAGATAACAAATAAAGGTTTTCGGGTGGAGAAAAAGAAGAAAAATGTGAAAATAGAAAAATGAAAAGTGGTTTGCCCTTATCATTTTAATGCATAAAATCCCGTAATGTGGCTTCAACATTCATAACAAAGCAAGTTCTAAAATAAACAAACTAAGATTGATATTCACATAACAAATATAATTAGAGTAAAGTGGTTGCTCATAGGTTCAAATCCTCACAAGGTTGGTAATTTGTCATCAAATCATGTACACTCTTCAAATAAATCAACCATCAATAGTGGTGTAGAATGAAAAGAAGGTATGAGTGATATATAAAAGGAAAGGTAAAAAAAAAAAAAAAGAAGCGAGAAAGATGTATGTAGTAATATAAAAAGTAAAAGATAAAATGTGAGTGTGGAAGAAAAAATGAAAGAGTATGATAAAATAAAAATTGATGTAAATTATTTTAGATAGATGGGAAAAGAGTAGTGAGAAAGAAAAAAAGAAAAAAAATTAGAAATTAAAAATAAAATATGAAGCATACTAACTCCAAAATCATTTAAGGATGAACAAAGTGAAAATAATACTTCCAAACATCAATATTACAAAAATTCCTCCCCCACACCAATAATTTACGTTGTCCCCAATGTATGATAATCAAACTCACATAAAGTAATAAAGCGTAAGGATAAAAGATTAAAGGCAAATTCCCTGAATTGTGAACCTTGATCCACATAACATTTATAGGCTTGGCAAAAATGGTAGGATAAATCCCACACTCTTGAAGTATGCGGCCAAATTCTGCTCCATCTTGTTCAGCTTGTGCTCTATTTTCTCTAACTGAATACTCAAAGGTGGTGCAGATGTTAAAGGAAAAGTTGGTGGGGCAGCAGTTTCGTCGTCAAACTCGTCATTAGAGCTAGCACCACTCCTAACATAAAGCTTCTTTGGAAGTTGAGTGGGTCCTGGTTCAGTAAATTGAAATCTTCCTTCCTTGAATTCAATCACACCTGTTCTTTCAAATAAAGACATATCCAAAAATTTCTTTTTGCAAGTAGGATGTAAATCATTATTGTCAGGATCAAGCACACATAAGTTTATAGCTAACAGAGCAATGTATGGACCAAGAAATAAAGTCCTATACCTTTTAAGCACACTCTGAAATTGATCTGCTAACCAAAAATCTAGATTAGGCCTCACATGATTTAACATGCAGCAGATAAAATAAAACTCAGTTTTAGAAAAAACTCCCGAGTGATCTTTCTTTCTTAAAAAATTATATGATAAGAACCGATGCACACATTTCAAAACAGGATCATATAAGAAAGAGCTCTTTGATTTACTCGGGTCATATGCATTATGATCAAAAGATAAATTACACCAAAGACCATAAGGCTCAAAATTTTCGCTAAAGTCACAAGTGTTCCTTAAATATACATCACTGGAAGAATAATCATCATCAATGAATCCTAAAGTTAGGTTAAAATCTGTGATAGATTGTGAAAAATTTCGTCCCATTAACCTAAACTTTATAACATTCGGAGTATGCAAAGTAAAATCATTCGGTATATTAAATTGACAAGTAGCATAGAACTCCCTAATCAACTCAACATAACCCAAACAATCAACATTAACAAACTTACACAAACCAATCTTATCTATCAAAGAATTAAAATTATCCTTAACATTTAATTTTTCAAGAGTCGGGTAATGAGTATACTTAGCTGGAAGTAATTTTTACTTGGAAATATTTGTTGAGTGTTAGAAAATGTATATTTATAAAGGAGAAAATCATCATTTTATACTTCAAGTTTTACTAACATTCCTGCTTTTATATATTTAAGCTTCTTGTTATTTAATTATGTGTGTTTTATTTTAATTAAGTATTTTATATATTTTAGGGCATCGTGGTTATTTCACAATGAACGAGAGATCAGACGGCAAAACGGACATCACTTTTCAACTCAGGACAGTTGAAAACCTTAGGAGGAGCATAAAAAGAAAAATGTCATTGTTCACATGTACGACACTATTCACATGTACGATACTGTCCATGTTATTGTTCATGACACTGTTCACACATACGGAACGATGACGCGGCATTGACCGATGATGTAGCATTAACTGATGAGGTGCCACGATTCTATTGGACAAAATTCTTATGCACTATTGATCGGTGACGTGGCAGCATGTTAGTGGACTAAAAATTACGCGTACGGTGCATGTATATACACAGGATTATTTTCAACCAAACCACGTTACTGTTCAAACCGGGCGACTGTTCAAACTGTGCGGTCAAACCATGTCACTGTACAAACCGCGTAGTCAAACCGCGTATTGTTGACTGATGACGTGGCGCAATCATGAGCGTCTAAATTATTTTTAATCCGATGGCCATGATTTACTCAATGTATCTATAAACAAGGGGCCTCTCCCCCCTAATTTGATACTTCTAAATTCATTTTTAGGCTTCGTTTTCTATAATTCTTTCTCGATATTATATTTTCTACGTATTTTAATAAATTTTTATTTTGCCCCTAATTCAATTATGAGTAGCTAATTCTTTCAAGCTTGGGTTGAAGGAGAAGTCTCAACATGTGTCATGGGCTTTATTTGGTAAATTTATTTTCACTTCCCCTCTAATTTTTGTGAATTTTTTGACTTTTCGTCAACAAATAATAATAATCTTGTCTAGATACTGCCCTAGTTTCACTGGCTCCCTAGTACAAGGTTATTATTATTTGGCACGATAGGTCTTTAGCACTATATTGATTAGAGTGTTGTTCATGAGGTGTAGATTTGCCCCTCATGATTTAATTGGCACTAATAAGTAATATTTATCCCATGGTGCATGTTGATACGGATCCAGATATCCAAGCGCTTCAATTATAATAGTTTTCACCTTAATTTAATTCCGCCATTCCCATTTAAATTCTAGGATAATTTAAATCACTTCCACCACAAATCCAATCAACCACCCAATTCAAAAATTAACTCTATGTGTAATTAAAATTCACCTCCTCGTGGGATCGACACTCGTCACCATTAATATATTCTACAATAGATTCGTGCGCTTGCAAGTTCAATAAAATTTACACAATAAGTTTTTGACACCGTTGCCGGGGAGGTAAGTTATTTGAATTTGTAGAATTATTTTTTATAAATAATTTCTTTTAGTTATTTTATTGTAATTTTTTCTATAAAAAAAAGAAAAAAAGTGAATCTGCATTTTAAGATTAGAATTTCATTTCTTTTTCTCTTCTTTAAATTTCTGTAATTTAAATTTTCAAGTTATTTTTCTTTGTAATTTTTCATTTATCTTGTTAATTTATTTTTATTTTATTTATTTTATTTTACGCATTTTTGTGTGTGTTTTTATAGTAAGATTGTAACAACATGACAAGGTTAGTATTGTAATTTCTCTCTCTTCTTTATTTTTATTAAGTTTTTTTTTTCATTTATTTTGTTTTCTTTGCATGCATGGTCGAAGGTCATTATTATATAATTTTGAGCCTATAGACCTTGAACTCGAAAAAACACTTCGCATACACAACTACGTTGCACTTAAAGATAAAATTAAAATGGATTTGCAATAACAACAACCACCACCATAGGAGAGACCATTTAAGAACTACTTCAGTCTCTTAGCTAACTTGAGCGCATCATGCATAAGATACCCAAATGCAGCTGTTAGGAGTTTTGAACTAAAACCTAGTGTGCTAAATTGTCTCCCAACATTCTATGGCTTAGAAAATGAGGACCCATATAGTCATCTGAATGATTTTCATACTATTTGTCAAACTTTTAAATGCGAGAATTTTTCAGAAGATGATGTTAAATTTAGATTATTCTCATTTTCCTTAAAGGATAGAGCTCGTTCATGGTTCAATACATTGCCTGTTCATAGCATTACAACATGGGAAAAAATGGTAACAAAATTTTTGAATAAATATTTTCAGTTCATAAAACCAATGCTATTCGCAGGAAAATTTCAAAGTTCACCCAGAGAGAAGACGGGCAGTTTTTTGAAGCATGGGAGCGATTCAATGGGCTACTTTTGAAGTGTCCACATCATGGGGAAATGGCACCAATGCCAATACTTTTTGGAGGGATTATTGCTACAAGTGTAAGAATGTCTAATGACAACAAGTGGAGGAGAGCTATTAGGGATGGCAATGGGGTGGGGTGGGGGTGGGGAGGCCTACCCCATTCCCCACCCCATTTAAATTTTTTACCTCCATTCCCCACCCCATTCCCCAATAAATTTAATGGGGTGGGGATGGGGAATCCCCATGTGGGGAATGATTTCCCCATCCCCACCCCATTCCCCATTTACTTATTTTATAATACATACAGATACACAATTTCAGTAAGTTAAAAATTAGAGTTAAAATAAAATCATCACCATATTATAAAATATTTAAATTATTTTTAAAAAATCTCTAAAAGTTTGAAATAATATCTTAAAATGATATTAAAAGTGAAAAATATTTAAAAAGAGCAGCACCTTAAAAGAGAAAAGAAAACATAACAATGTTTTAGAGTTAAAAAATGTTGTAGGGTTTTCTTTTATTCATATCCTATTTATATTATTTAAAATTAAAAAAGTTATTAATTAACATTATAGTTGATAAAACAAAAATTACTAAGTAAGAATTAAAAAGATATTTATATATAATCGGGATTGGGGTGGGGGTGGGAAGGGGAGTACAAAACCAAATCCCACCCCGTTAAGAATCTGGGGATTATTTCTCCCCCATTCCCCACCCTATTCCCCAAAAATTATTCAAAATTTTTCTTATTTGGGGTGGGGCTCCATGGGGCCCCAAACCCATGGAGAATTTTGCCATCCCTAAGAGCTAATGTCAAAAAGTGCATCAGAAATTTGGGAATTCTTCCAGCGACAAGCGGATAATTCCCAACAACGGAGTCGAACGCTCAGGAATACTAAAAGAATTAAGGAAGTGAATGAGGTTCACATTAACGAGTCAAGTTCAGGAATTAAAGAAGTTAAAGAGATGGTTGAAGTTCTTTCCTGACAAATAGCATCGTTGACGACTGCTAAATCAACAGAGCCACATGACCATGACTCATACTCAGATCAAGCTAATGCCATCGGTGTCATGAGAAAGCCATCAAATTACAATCCATACTCTAACATATATAACCCTGGATGGAGAGACCACCCCAATTTTTCATGGTCTTAAGGATTCCAACATAATGGACCAGCGGCTCCAGCTCCACCAATGCAACCAATTCCTTAAATTCCTCAAGCCTCTCAGCCACCATTTAGACCATATAATCAGAATCAGACCTACTCTCAACCCAAACCATGGGAGTATGCATTTCAGAATGTCAAGAATGTTACTAACTCCATGATCGAGCAACAAAACCGCACTATTAATGGACTACGAAATAAGATAAGAGTAGGCCTTCAACTCACAAGCCCAATCAGTTTCAAGCCTCGAGAAGATGGTGGGACAGCTTACTACTTCAATTCAGACCTTGGCAATGACTGTTGAGAAAAATAAGTTTCCAAGTCAACCAGTGCCTAATCTTAAAGGAGTTCATGAAGTAAATACCAGTTCACTATAGCAGCGTGGAGAGGTCAAAGCCGTTATCACCTTGCGAAAAGAAAAAGAAGTCGGCAACAAAGTAGAGATGCCGACGACAAAAGAAAATCAAATTGTACCTGTGAATGTTGAAGGCTCACCATCGGAGGAGAAAGAATAAACCAGCCCATGAGAATACGTTTCTAAAGCTCCATTTCCTCAGAGGTTAGCTAAAGGAAAGAAAGGAACATCCACAGATGAGATTCTTGAAATCTTCAAACAGGTAAATGTTAACAGCCTTTTACTTGATGCTATAAAATAAATTCCATCTTATACCAAGTTTCTTAAAGACCTTTGTACTAAAAAGAGAAACATTTATGTTCAAAAGAAGGTCTTTTTAATAGAAAACGTTAGTTCTATACTCGAACACAAAATTTCTCTAAAATGTAAAGACACAGGCTCCCTTACTATCTCATGTAGTATAGGAAACCACACAATTGAGAATGCTTTGTTGGATTTAGGAGCTAGTGTAAATCTGTTGCCTTATTCTGTATTTGTGAAACTTAGACTGGGAAAATTACTCCCAATTTCAGTGGTGATGCTCAGGTCGAACTTTCTTGGCAACTGCTGATGCTCACATTCAATGCAGGACAGGAAATATGCAGTTGTCCTTCGGCGATATGACCATGGAGCTCAACATCTTCAATATTGCCAAACACAACTCAGATGATGGAATTGTTGATGTGGATTTAATTGAAGTATTAGTTGATGATACTTTTTTTTCAAAGCTTAGTGATGACTCTTTACAAACATGTTTAACTCACTTTGCTTTAGATTTTGATGTTGACAGATGAATCGATGAGGTCAACACTCTACTTGACTCAACACCAGCCATACACTAATAAATGGAAGTCAAGAGTTGAATAACTAGCACCATTAGAGAAGAAACTTAGCCCATTATCTGAATCACCACCGAAACTTGAACTCAAACCATTACCCAATACTTTGGAATATGCATTCTTGGGAGAAGAAAGCACTTTGCCAATAATCATCTCATCATCCCTAAATGATGAACAAAAAGGTAAGTTGTTGGATGTTTTAAAAGAGCACAAAGAAGCATTAGGATGGACCATAACCGACATAAAAGGTATAAACCCAGCAGACTGCATCCATTACGTTCACCTTGATGAAAATGCTAAGTCTACTAGGGAAATGCAACGTCAATTAAATCCTAACATGAAAGAAATTGTTAGAACTGAAGTCCTTAAGCTATTAGACGCAGGTATCATTTACAAGTTGTCCCTAAAAAGTCAAGAGTCACAGTAGTTACTAATGCTGATAATGAATTGATACCCACTAGAGTGACTACAGGATGACGTGTATGCATTGATTAGCAGGCCATGAATTTTATTGCTTTCTAGATGGCTACTCAGGATATAATCAAATTCTCATAGCACCAAAAGATCAAGAGAAAACCATTTTCACTAGCCCTTTTGGCACTTTTGCATATAGGAGGATACTATTTGGATTATGTAATGCACGTGCTACATTTCAACGATGCATGTTAAGCATTTTTTCTGATATGGTTGAATGATTTCTTAAGGTCTTTATGGATGATTTTTCTGTCTTTGGTGACTTATTTGACTAATGTTTACATCATCTAACACAATTTTTGCAAAGATGTATCGAGAAAAATTTAGTCTTAAATTGGGAGAAGTGCCATTTTATGGTAAAACAAGATATTATTCTCGGTCACATCATTTCATGCAAAGGTATTGAGGTTGACAAAGTTAAGGTGGATCTCATTTCCAATCTTCCTCTACCTAAAACAGTCAGTGAAGTAAGATCTTTTGAAGCGACCCGTCCCGCACTCCCAGGGCGAATCTATCTAAAACCTGTCTAATCTCGACCAATCGAATCGATAATAATCTAATTATTAAAAATTCAGTCTCCTTTATAAACATAACAATCCCAATCTACAAACATGTAAAGTATACACTCCCAAAATAATTCAATATCCAACAACTCCAG
Organism: Atalantia buxifolia; assembly: GCA_030444775.1. Lineage (NCBI taxonomy): Eukaryota > Viridiplantae > Streptophyta > Magnoliopsida > Sapindales > Rutaceae > Atalantia > Atalantia buxifolia. The sequence goes on along the minus strand of CM059832.1, from coordinate 28,444,862 downwards.
AAATCAACATCCTCAATAAATTCTTAATCCCAAAGGAATAATATAACAATAATTATACAATCCCAATTGAACAAGATAACCAAAGTATCATAACAAAATTCATCTATGTCTCTAGCACCATCGTGTGGCCAAGACTCGAAATATATCTACAATCGCTTGGTCGGTCTGATGTACCTGCAACCTCCTGGTGAGGGGGAAAAATATAATAAAAACGAACAGGGGTGAGTTTAAAACTCAGTGAAGGTCAGTGAGTGGATAGTAGTTGTTTGAAAATTAATTCTCACTTAAACACAAATCATCATATTATTTCCAAACACGATTTCATCAAATCTTGTACGAGAAACTCATAATAAATCGTTTAACATTTAAATCCGATCACTTATCATGAAAAGCATATATAATACCGTATCAAATAATCATCGGAATCATATCTGATCGAAATATCATAAAAACTTAAATAAAACTCATTTAATTCAAACCATATACTCGAATATCAATATCACATAAATCCGTATAAAATCAATGAAATCATACCACTTATAATATCAAAACCGAGAATATCAATATCACATAAATCCGTATAAAATCAATGAAATCATACCATTTATAATATCAAAACTGAATACCGAAAATCATGGAAATCATATCACAATATCATGTAGAATATACAAATCTGAGAATCATCACCAAACAAGTACCCAGGGGAATAATCTCATATCCGGACCTCAACGGACGGGCAATCAGGGAACCATCATGCCCCGGAGCTACAACGGATAGACCGGGACGTACCATCTCATATCTCATCATCTGTATCTCAATATCTGTATCACTGTAATCATCACATTGCATGCATAAGCCCCCAAAAGGCAAAAGCGCCCAAACACACGGCCCAAAGCCTCTATGTGTGTTCAGACGGGCCCCAAAGGCCTCTCATCTCATATCATCTGTATCAACATATTTCCTCCCTTATTTCCCCCCTTTATTTCCTCCCTTATTTCCCCCCTTTATTTCCATAACTGTTCATATCTCAACATTACTGTATCTGGAGGGAATGGGTACTGTCCAATGCCTTTAAAAACAATATCTGATACTCATGTACATAAACATATAATCATATCTGAAATCTCATTTCCTTTTTATTCAACATATCTCAAATCCGCTCAATTCTAATATCAAGCATTTATTCAAAAATAATAATAATATCACATCACATCGAAATCCACTTTTCTCGTCTTTAAAATACTATCATAATTCATTCGAAATCGATACAGAAAACCATTGACCAAACATTTTAATATAATATTAATGCATATATAAAATCTATTTCCAAATCATTAATCAAACTCATCCTTAAAAATAAGAAATATCATCAAGTAGACAAAATCCATTTTCTAGAAAATTATTAAATCGAAACATCAACTTTTCATTTATCAAAACATGTTGTACTGTATCGTAAAATCATTACTAAATCCGAACATTCAAAATACTTATTTCGCAAACATGCTTTACTATCATAACCACTATAAAAATAGGTTTTGTATATTCCACTCATAGTGACAATGCCCAAACTCGGTATCAACAACGTCCGCGGTTTGATCCTCGTTCACAAGTCCTCCTAATAAAGTAAACGACATAATCATTTTTCTGCAAATATAAATACGACTAATTTTACGCATTAGAGCTCGAAACAAATATTCATTCATAATCAACTATTCTCGTATGCCTCAAATTACCAAAATACCCCTACATGCCAAAATTACCAAAATACCCCCAACACCAATATTTACCAAATTATCCTCAAAATCTTCAATTATCAAATTGTCTCAATTCATATCACAAAAATAACCACAATATCAGAAATTACGAAATTACCCTCGGAGTGTAAAATTACCAAAATACCCTTGGATTCAATATTACCGAAATACCCATAAAATCATAATCTACCATCTTAACCTCAACAATTTAAATTACCAACTTATCCTCAATTTCAGCAATTACCAAAAATACCCACATAATCTGAAATTACAGAATTGCCCTAAAAATGTGAAATTACCTAAATGCCCCTTGCCGGTCAACGGTGACCGGAATTCAACCGGCAGCGACGGGAAGCTCAAGACTGGCAGTTCGGACCACGCTGAGTCCACTGGTGCCGGCGGTGACCTCCAACGCGCGGCGACGGCGGCGGATCGAAGCTCCAAAGCCGTGAGCTTTCCGGCGGTCATTCGACGGCAATCCTGCCGTTTCAGGTGGCGAGGTTGGTCGGAAAATGATACTGGCGATGTGAGGAACAAGATTCAAGCGGTGGCGCGGCTCAAATCCGGCTAGATCGACGGCGACAAGAACGGGTGGAGTCGCGGCCCTTTCGGCTTCAACCGGCGGCGTTCCAGTCGGTTTCCGGCAACAAGGATGTCAGGGATACGACCAGCGTCTCACAAGCTTCATTTCGGTACCTTGCTCGGCCGGTGAGGTGGTCGGAATCGCGAGATCCGGCCGGGTCACAGTCGCGGGTCGGGTTCGGATCCGGGTCAAAACCGGGTCAATGAATTTCTTCCTCTCTCTCCCGCGCACCAACTCTCTCTCTCCCGCGCGCTATCTCTCTCTCCTTTCTCTTTATAAAGGGTTGGGAAAAAGTCCAAGAAAAAATAGGTCCGGGGTGTTACATCTTTCCTTGGGCATGCTGGTTTTTATAGATGTTTCATTAAGAATTTTAACAAAGTTTCTAGACCCTTATGCAATTTACTTGCTAAGGATATACATTTTGTCTTTGATGATTCATGTAGTAGGAGCAGTATTAGGACAAAGAGTTGATCAAATTTCCTATGTTATTTACTATGCTAGTATGATATTGAATGATACACAGTTAAACTATAGTATGACATTGAATGATACACAGTTGAACTGTTTAACTACTGAAAAAGAAATGCTAGCAGTAGTGTTTGTATTAGAGAAATTTCGATCTTATCTCATTGGTTGTAAAATTATTGTGTTCACAGATCATGCTACTCTGAAATATCTTCTCACAAAGAAAGTTGTAAAAGCTAAACTAATTCGTTGGGTGTTGCTTTTGTAGGAATTTGACTTGAAATTCAAAGTTAAGAAAGGGACATAAAATGTTGTGGCTGACCATCTCTCTCGTCTTCATTTTGACATAATTACAGAATCCTTAACATTGAATGAGTCATTTCCAGATGAGCTATTAATGAGTGTGGAAGTATTACCATGGTATGTTGATATAGTTAATTATCTTGATACAGGTAAACTTCCAGAGCATTGGACCAAGCAGGACAAGGCTAAATTTTTTGCGGAAATAAAGAATTTTTTCTAGGACGACCCCTGTCTATTCAAATATTGTGTAGATCAAATTATTAGACGATGTGTCCCAGAAAATGAATTTCAAAACATCCTTTTGTTTTGCCATGAACAAACTTGTGGAGACTATTTCAGCGCTAAGAAAACAGCTACTAAAGTTCTACAATGTAGGTTTTATTGGCCAACTATATTTCGAGATGCTTACACCTTTTGCTCTTCATGTAATAGGTGTAACGAATGGGGAGCATTACACGAAGGAACATGATGCCACTAAATCTAATTTTAATGGTTGGGATTTTTTATGTATGGGGTATCGACTTTATCGGACCCTTTCCCCCTTCTTTTGGCCATCAATACATATTGGTTGCTGTTGACTATGTATCGAAATGGGTAGAAGCAATTCCATGCAGAACCAATGATCACAAAGTGGTGATAGGATTTTTGAAAAGCAACATTGTTTCACGCTTTGGATTCCCTCGAGCAATAATCAGTAATGGTGGTGCCTATTTTACAACAAATCATTCAAAGTACTTTTGACAAAGTATTCCATCACTCATAAAGTGGCGACCCCATATCATCCACAAACCAGTAGCCAAGTTGAGATCTCCAATCGAGAAACAAAGTACATATTAGAAAAAACAGTGAGGTCAGACAAAAAAGATTGGTCATTAAGACTCGATGATGCATTATGGGCATATAAAATGGCTTTCAAGACCCCAATTGGGATGTCACCCTACAGGCTAGTGTATGGAAAAGCTTGCAACCTACCTGTGGAGCTCGAGCATCGTGCGTACTGGGCCATCAAGAAATTTAATTTTGACATGTAGTAAGCTAGCTCAGAAAGAAGATTACAGCTAGTAGAACTTGAAGAAATTTACAACGATGCATACGAAAATACCAAGGTTTACAAGCAGCGAATGAAAGTCTTTCATGATAAGCAGATTATGAGAAAATCTTTCACTCCAGGTCAGAAAGTGCTTTTATTCAATTCTCATTCGCACCTATTCTTATGTAAGCTATGATCTCGATGGTCTGGCCCCTTTATTGTTCATACTGTTTTTCCACATAGGGCAATTACAATTAAGGACCCAAAGAACGGTGTCACGTTTAAAGTTAATGGTCAAATATTAAAGCTATATCTAGAGTACTAACCACATGGAGAGGACACCGAAATTAGTTTGAGTGACCCACCACATTTGAATTGAGATTTTTCTGTCTTTTCGGTGATTTGATTTTTTCTTTATTTTTATTAGTCTTTTGCTAATTGAAATTATTTGTGCATAAGTGTGACTGTTTAACCATTAAGTTTTCTTTTATCATTGTTAATCATGAGCGTCATAGCTAAATAGTTCCTCCTGAACATTCTTAGACCACTTCAACATGTAAAATCTCATCTTAAAAGGCAGATTCAATTTTGTAAAATACATCATATTTGGGCTCTGCAACCACTAGAGTTAGTATCCCACATTGAGAATTTAGAAAGACAACTCAGAGACATTGAGGGAGGTATCTTCGACATCCAGTTAGAGCTAGAGGTAAATTCCATAAGAGGATGATTGTAATTTTCTTTATGTGTTTTTTTTGTTACTCTGTTTGTGTGTTTTAGTTTGCCACCCTAGTCAAGTGGCGGATAACGGTACTCCGTGACAATCAAGTCGGTTACTTCAATTTTCCATAATAACTGATATTCTGAGATGAAGGAATAGACAACGACGAGATTTTAGTAAAGCTTCACAATCGATTTCCTTCACTTCCTCAGAATGCCCTCCTTAAGAGATGTTACGTCGTGTTTGCTACTCTACATGTTGATGTCGGAGACAAATATGAGTTGCTTGAGGGAATGAACATGTCATAATAAGTACCAAGTGAGTTCTTGAATCTATCATTTTTCTTAGAGAGTAACCCTTTATCCCATTCTTCATATAGCTTAGCAGTTTATTATTTTATACTCAATCTCTAGATTTCTTTTGAGTTAACCCTTAAAAAAAAGTTGTAAAATAAAAAAAAACGTGTGTTGCTACATCTGGAGGTCCATTTAACTAGTAGATATAGAAGATTATTTAGAGCCCTAAAAGACGATGGAAAGGCCATCTTTGACCTGTTTGAGCCTTTATAGCCATTACTTTTATGAAATATCTATAGTTAACCCTTTTGAGTCTTTAAAACAAAAATAAAAAAAATAAAAAAACTTTTCTTTGTCAAACTTATCATCTTGACCTACTCTGATTTAGAGTATTATCCGACATGTTACAAGTTCCATCACCTATTTATGTTTGAGAAAAATGTAAATAATTATTTTGTTCAGTGAAGTTTTGCAAAAAAAAAAAAAAATACAAAAACAAAAACTAAAAAAAAATTTGTTGTTTCAAGAAAAAAAAAACAATAATAGGTGAAATGCACCTTGCAACTTCCAAAAAAAAATCTCTATATTTTTCTCAAACATACACTTTGTTTTTTTTATTTCCCCTCCTTTTTTAGCCATGTCCCAAGCCTACATTACGTCCTAATAAAAGTCCTTCTTAATTTTATGGAACTATAGTCTGAAGTAGAAGCTAGTTATATGGGCTAAAAAGATGTAGTGGTGCATAAAAAAAAGAAATAAATAAATAAATTGGGTTGACAAACATTTTGTTCGACTTGAGATCATGTTATTTCTAAGTTGTGGGCATATTTCTTTCATTTTGGGGAGAGCATGTGATATTATTTCTTTATTATTTTCTCTCAATTACCATTCATTGGAGGACTATTTTTTGGGTTTAATTTCTTTGTGAGAATGTCACTATTACCAATGAGATTTTGGGGTTTGACATGTTGTTCTTGAAAGTAATTGTAACAAATTCTACTGGGCTGATTCATGTGGATGGTTGATGTGGGTGTGACGTTTCTTTAGACTGGAGATAATGCTTATATTTTTATTTGGTTCCTATCATTAGTCTGATTGAATAAACAAGATTGTTTAATATATATATATATATATTAAACATCTTCTGGTTTCTTTAACCGCATCTGGTTCTTATCATTGTGATGTTTCTTTAACCGCATGTTCTGGTTTCCAGTAAGGAAAAGGATCTAGGATAATAGTGTTTTCAGGTAAATTTATAAATGAAGATTTATAAAACAAAATAAGAATGAATTGGAAAAAGATTTAAATTTTAATGGATAGTGGTACGTGGTGTTGTTTTACCAAATCAATGCAGAACTTAATCTGCCTCAGGGACCAGATCTGGCTTAGAACAGATCAATATCCTGCATGTTCTGGTTTCCAGCCGATATACCAAAATTCTTTAAAACAATTAATTTTTTGCTTTAATCAAACCTAAGCAACACAAGGCTCATAGATAGTACTAGATCTGGATCCCAGAAATAGCACTCTGATTGGATGGAGGGAGAAGAGAAATACAACTAAGGGCAGAGATCCGGTCTCTATGCCTTAGAGGAATGTAAACATTCACCCTTAGATCTAAAACTTTAAAAATAAAATGTTATAAACTTTAAATGCTTTAAAATAATTTGAATTAAATGCTTACATTTGATTTTTGCTTGAATCCAGAAAAGAAATTTACAAAAGAAAAAGAAAATTAGAAAGACAGGATTGATTCCTCTAAGTCTTTCTCCAGATTTCCTTGAGAAAGAGAGAGAGAGAGAGAGAAGAAGTTTTTCGAAGAGAAAAAAGGTGTCGAGTCTTAGTCTTCAATCACCCTTATATACAAAATTGCTTTACAAAAATAATTAATACAGCTGGTCTTCACGAGATTGCTGGTGGAGAATGGGGCCCTCAACAAAAGAGTATGCTTTTGGCTCGTGGAGACAGCATCTATAGCTTTAGAGACTTTCTTGCGAGTGGGTCCTTTAACTTTTGAAAAGAAAAAGAATCCAAAGAGGTAAAAACCATGACTTTTGAAAACATGGCACATGTGCGGTCACACTTGTGTCTCGGAAGACGTTTTCAAAAGGCAGGTTACTTCTTGGCTTCTTCTGCTTTAAGGTATCACGAGGCAATAGTAATATCTTTTGAAATCATGGCACATGTGCGGCCACACTTGTGTCACGAAGGACGATTTCAAAAAGATAAGATGCTTAATGCTTTTTTTTTTTTTTTACAATAGTAAATAAATTATTTACAATGCTTTGTAGGAGATAGGATTCCGAAGCAATCGTCTTCGTTCTCATCTCCAAGGGAAATGAAGGGCTCCTCTTCATCATCTGATGAGCTGGCAACAGACGTCTCAGATCTCGAGGCAAGGAGCTGCTGCATAACTTTGAAATATTCTTCCTCAGTCTTTGCGCTGGCCGACAGTGATTGGGCCTTAGACTTCTAAGTGAGGAAAGTACTTTAGGCTTTGACAACTTCAATAGAAGGGGTAAAGAGGCCTTTTGAAGAAAGTCAGGCTTGGACCGTGGCCTCAGAAAGTTTTGACTTTTCGTCAAATTTTGACCACCATTTAACTTTAAAGGTTCTTTGAAGAATTAATTGGGCATCTTGAGTGTGGTATTGGAAATTCCACATCTAAACCCAAGGAAGGAAGAAATTTGTACAGAAGCAGAGAAAAGGAGGAAACCTCTTCTCAGACTCAGAAGGAACGTAATGGGCTTTAAAAAGATTTAAACAGTTTATGGCATTTGGGGTTAAAATTTCAGGGCTTGGCCCAAAGTAGTTCTACCATTGTTGAAACCAGTTTGGAAGGCTTTGTACGGTTATTTTTGAGTAAAAGAAAAATAACCAAGAATGGGACTTTTTGGGATTTTGGATAAAGAAAGTGTTAAACCAAGCCTGTTGGTAATCCTAATAGGAAAAGGATAGGCAATGGTTTAGACGGATTTGAAAATTAGCGGGAAAGGCTTTTGTTTTGTAGAGTTGGTCACTCCACTGCTTTGGGCTTAAGACTTTAAGGATGGTAGCCGTGGAATAGGTTGGCTCAGAATGAGCTTCACTGAGAAAGAAATGTTTGAATTTTATAGACTCAGTGATTTCAAGAATGGGTTAATAGAAAGACTGGGGTTTTGATAAATCCTATGGTTTGAAAAACCAGCCTTTCAGGAAAATCTTTGAAATTGCTTGAAATGGATTAGAGTGATAAAACCCATCTTCCATAGATAAAACATTTTGATAGGTTTTATTAATCCAATCCGAGGATTTTTGTGAAAGCTTTGATTGAAAAACAACAATTTGTGAAGATGAGCTTTCACAAGAAACAACTTCTTTAGAAGAAGAAGGCTTTGAATTTGCTTTAGAAACAGATTTTTCTTCCTCAGGAACTTGAGAAAGAGCTTTTTGGGAAATATCTTTTAAGGCTAATAAAAGTTCAGGGGACTTTGTAAGGGAATTCACCCATGCTTTTACCTGCTCCTGGAAGGCAACTGCTTTAGATTTTGCTTCTTCATCTTTTATCATGTCAATTCATGATTTAATGGGCATGGTAGAAGAAAGTAGTTTGTCTTTGGAAAGGGTTGCAGGGATTTCTTTAGAGACTGATCTTGAATCAGAGTCTTTAAGTATGGCTTTGCCTTTGTCTTTCTTTTTGAACGGCATTATCTGTTTTGAAGAAATTCCCTGGTTAGAAAATCAGGGATAGAATTTGTATCTCCTTTGATAAATTCAATATCAAAATAAAAAACACTCAAAATAGCTTGCCATCTTGTAAAAATCTATTTTGATGCAATATTCTGAACATCTTTTTCCAAAACATGTTTTGCAGCTTTGCAGTCAATTCTAAGTAAAAATTTTTGATTTAACAGATCACTTTGGAATTTAGATATGCACATGACTGTGGATAAAATTTCTTTTTTAATAGTAGAATAATTTCTTTCACATTCATTCTAATGTGCAGAAGTATACCTCCATAACCTGATGCATCAGTTTCAACAATTTTAGGTAATGAAGGATTTGCAAGAAATAAACATGGAATATTTTTAACATAATTCTTTATTAATCTAACTACTATAGTATATTCATCAGTCCAGGCAATAGGATTTTTCTTTAATCTGTCATGCAATGTTTTCGAGATCCTGTTGATGTTTAGACAGAAATCAAAAACATAATTTAAACTTCTTAGAAATCTTTGCAGCTGAGTTTTATCAAGAATTTTGTCAGGAAAATTTTCAACAAATGCAAGAGATCTTTCTATAGGCGTTATGGTTCCTTTTGAGATGTAGTGACCAAGGAACCTGACCTTTGTTTGAAACAAAGACACTTTAGAACTAGAAATGGCTAATCTAGCTTTTCTAGTTGCAAAATAAAAAGTCTTTAGATACTTGAAATGTTGATCAATCGTTTGTGAAAAGATCAACACATCATCTATATAAACAATGCAGAATTCTGCGAAAAGATTATAAATATCATTCATGATCCTTTGGAATTCTGAGGGTGCGTTTTTTAGTCCGAATGGCATAACTGTCCATTCATATTGTCCGAAAGGAACAGTAAAGGCAGTCTTATAACGGTCTTTTGGATGAATTTGAATTTGCCAAAAATCAGATTTCACATCAAATTTTGAGAAAATGAATGCATTATGAAGTTTTTGGAGCAAATCCTTTTTGTTAGGTATAGGATACCTAATCCATTTTAATGCTTTATTAAGAAATTTGTAATTTATGACAAGTCTAGGGGTTCCTCTTTCTATCTCAGAGTTTTTATTGACATAGAAAGCAGCACAAGACCAAGGAGATCTAGATTTGACAATGAGACCCTTAGATTCTAAATCTTTTATTTCATTTTTGCAATGTTGTTCCAATTCCATGTTCATTTGGATTGGACGGGCTTTAGTGGGTATTTGTTTTTCATCAAAAGAATTTTCATAAGGTAGATCAACCAGGTGTTTTTTTCTATTTTAAAAAGCAGATGGTAGATCAGCACATATTTCTTTTTCGAAGAGGTCTTTAAAATCAGAGATTTTTCTTTTTATGAATTCATTTTGCAGTTGGCTTTCAATTCTTTGTAAACTCAAATCTTTTTTTAAATGAATTAAGTCATTTTGTTTTGATTTGAAAAGAGCATTTATTTGGTTCTGATAAACAGAACAGGCTTTTACAATATTCAGATTTCTTGTTTTAGATTTTTCTATAAAAGGAAAAATCAATTTTTTATTTTTTGCTTTAAAAGATATACTATCATAATTGACAGTATAAGGGGTAATGAGGTTTATGAACGGAGTTCCTAAAATAATAGTATGATGTATGTCATTTGTCAAAAGGAAGGAAGTCCGAAATGCAAAACCATTATTTTGAATAGAGGCGTCAACCTTTGATTTGACTTTTAACTTTGAATTATTGGCTGCAGAGAGTTTTTAATTTGTTTTCTCATAAAATCTCCTGGGCACTATGTCTTCTTTAATGCAATTTAAATCAGCAGCAGTGTCAAAAGGGGTAATGGCGTCGATCTCAAAATCTTTTGAGAAAATTAAAGTGATTTTAATCAAATATTTTCTTGTGGTGATTTGTTTTAAAACAAAAAAAAAATCATTGGGTATGGATTCAATGTTTTCAAGGTATTATTTTTCTTTGTCATCATCATCACCTGAATCTGTTTCTTTATCTGAATTATCTTCCAATTGTTTTTGTAACAAGAGTTGGATAGTATCAGAATCAGTCTTTTGTTTTTCTTTTAAAATCTTTATCTCAAGTTTAATATCTTTTATTTCTTTCTGAAGATCTTGGATATTCGGGTTTGTTTCTTCGTTTTCTTTTTATCCAAAATTTCAGTGAGGTTATAAGTATTCTTTTTAACAATTCGGGTTTTAGAGATTTCTGCTTTATTACCTATTTACAAGGTTTTTAGAAGCTTATCTAGGTATTCTTTTTGAAGGGTAGGGTCAGAAATGTGTTTAACTAATTCAAGAAAAGTTTCTTGATCTTTAGTTAATACATTGATTTTCTTTAAGTAGGATTCTGTTTCAGAATCACTATTATTGTCGGATACAGAGTCAGAGTCAATTAACTCATCAATCTGTAAGGGCTCACTCTCTCCCGTCATGGAAGACTCAGAGTCAGAGGACTCTATAAGCAAAGGGGTAACTCTAGAAAGTATTTCATCGTCAAGGCCAAGCTCATGGAGCTTTCTGCTCATTCTATAGAATTTTGCAGTATGGCCTTTTCTTCCACATTTAAAACATGTGGCTTCTTTGTAGTTAAAGGGAGTTTTTGGTTTGGCTTTAGAATCTTTCCTTTTAGAGAAATGAGGTTTCTTATAAGACTTCGAAGGTTTCTTATAAGAAGATTCTCTAAAATCAAGTAAGGGTTTTCTATAACCTTTTGATTTGTAATGTTTCTTGTAAGGTTTTGAAGAACACTTACCATTACAATCTTTGGAGGTTGAGGTTTTAAAAGGGTCATAATTAAACTGTTTACAAAAACTGCCTAATTCTTGCTTAGACTTTCTAAGCTCCCATTTTAACCGTTTCTGTAATTTTAAGTCTTGACAAATCTTTAAACCTTCTTTATTGACAAAACTGACAAGTTCACCATAGGTGAGCTCATCATAAGGAATGCGATTGTCATAAAGAGCTTTAATAGATTTCCTAACCTTTTCTCCTAATAGGGTAGGTAAACCTGTAAGGAATTTCTCCTTCCAAGTTATATGATTTGCATCATCCCTTAGGAAAAGTCTGGTAAAGAACGTGGTTTTATAGCTCTGGAATTCACTAAGTTTCTTACACCTCAAATTATTCAGTAACCCAGCATTTTTATCTCTAAGGTGAGAAGGGTCACCTATGAAATGAAGGGATATTGTAAGGATCAGGGTGGCAACTGCATCCTGAATGGGGTTTTGAATTCATCAAGGATAGGTGTTCTATCCTCATCAGTTTGTATCGAATTTAGGATATCTAATTGTTACTGTTTAGTGAGAAGATGATCCCACCAACCTTTTAGTTGACCAGTAAAACTGACAATGAGAATCTCTGCAATAGCTTTGTCAGAGGTCTCTGATTAGATTTTATAGGCGTTAGCTGCCATGGTCATCTGTTGCAACAATCTTAAGATGTTGTATTCAGACATACCATCAATATTCCACTTATAGATAGAGGAGGCATTAAATCGTGATTGGTTTAATGCACTTGGCCTATTATCTATGGTCAAGTCAGGTGGAGATTTGATAGTAGGAAGAGCTAATTCCCAATAGATTTTATTGGCTTTGGGAGTGAGTTCATCTGTAAAGGCTTCTATGTCAGAAGAGGCTACAGACATTTGATCTTGTTCTAGTACACCAATCTTGCTAGATTGGGCACTATTTGGGGCTATTTGAACTTTACTAGAAGAGGAAAAAGAGGCTTCTATTCTATCTAGTTGTTCTCTAATGGCTTTAGCAAAATCTGATTTTGATTCATGAATAAGCTTTTGACTAGTTTTCGAAACCTGAAAAAGGTTTGAAAATAGGTTCTTTAAGTTTTTTCTCAGAATCATACTTTGATGTGGTACTAGGAGAAATAGTTATGGTTGACTTTTGGAATTGGTTTTCTATTCCAGTCAGCTATTTTCCTATTGTATTTAGATTAGCATTACAGAAGTTATTCTGTTGAATAATGCTATCTAAATTCGTTTCTGGGTCTTTTGCTTTATGGATTTTATAAAGTGATGCTTTAATCTGAACAGGAGGTTCACCATGATCGATGGTTAAACTCTTAAGAGGCGGATGTTTAGATTCGATTATCCTATCACTATCAGAAAGATTCCATTCAGTGATTTTCTTTCTAATTGTGATTGGGTTTGGTTCTTTAAAGGGATAAGAAATGTTGTTATCAGCAGCATACATTTCAAACCAATCAAAAAACAGCATATAGACTTTATGCAAATTTACAAACTCATAATAGACTTATTATATTTCTTTTTTTTTGTTTAAGAAATGTTTGAAAAACCAAAATCTTTTTTCTTTATTAGTGTCAGAGTAAAAATCATTATGAAGAAGAATTTTATCTAATTCAAATTCTTTTTCAATGACACTGATTACATTTTCTGTAACTGCAAAAAATATGGGAGAAGTAGGAGGAGAAGGTTCCTTCTCTTCCTGTCTTTGTTCATGTTGACTACTAGTGTAAATTGGATGAGGGACACTAGTAGTATAATCAATAGAACGTATAGAGGAACTAGGTATATCCAAAGTGGAAAACCTAGGCTGTTCTTTAAATTTCTTTAAATATTGTTCTGTAAACAATTGAATCGTCTCAAATGGCTTTGAAAGGGTTATATCTCTTTCTTCAGTTTTTATGATGTAATCATTTTTTAAGAAATCAAGCTTTTTTGTTTTGTGTATCATTTCTTTAGAAATCTTTGGTAATTCCCAATTATCAATTGCTTTATTAAAGTCTTCAATTGCAAATTTTTCTGAATTCACAATATTCTTTGAATCACTAGTCTTCCCGGATGAAGAGCTAGAGAAAGATGATACTCTACAGAGTAAAGAATTCATGTTTTTAAAACCTATGATCTAGTTTTAGTCTTATGGGTATGGCTACAATCCAAGGCTAAGAATTGGTTTTACTGCCCTCCAACCAAATCGGAACTTACGACCAAATGCTACCAAGGCACAAAAATTCTTCATTTATATGGATAGTGGTACGTGGATGATAGTGGTTTCCGGCCGATATACTAAAATTCTTCATTTTAATTTTTGTAAACAATTTAATATATATATATATATATATATAGTATTTTGGGTTTGAATTTTGTTTTCGCTTTATTTGCTAGGGACTAGCAATAAGCTGGTTGGAGAGTGTGTTAAGTGTTAGAAAATGTATATTTATAAAAGAAAAAATTGTCATTTTATTCTTCAAGTTTTACTAACATTCCTACTTTTATATATTTAAGCTTCTTATGATTTAATTATATGTGTTTTATTTTAATGAAGTATTTTATGTCTTTTAGGGGTATCGTGGTCATTTCACAATGAACGAGAGATCAGATGGCAAAACGGATATCACTTTTGAACTCAGGACAGTTGAAAACAATAGGAGGAGCATAAAAGAAAAAATGTCACTGTTCCCATGTACGACACTATTCACATGTACGATACTGTCCATGTTACTGTTCATGACACTGTACACACATACGGAATGATGATGTGGCATTGACCGATGATGCGGCATTGATTGATGAGGTGTTACGATTCTATTAGACAAAATTCTTATGCACTGTTGATCGGTGACGTGGCAATATGTTAGTGGACCAAAAATTGCATAGACACATGATTATTTTCAACCAAACCGCGTCACTGTTCAAGCCAGTTGACTGTTCTAACCGTGTAGTCAAACAATGTCATTGTGTAAATCACGTGGTCGAACCGCGTACTGTTAACTGATGACGCGGCGCAATCCTGAACGTCCAAATTATTTTTAATCTGATGGCCATGATTTACTCAATGTATCTAAAAAAAGGGGGCCTTTTCCCCCTAATTTGATATCCCTAAATCTATTTTCAGGCTTTATGTTCTGTAATTCTTTCTCTATATTATATTTTCTACGTATGTTAATAAATTTTCATTTTGCCCTTAATTCAATTATGAGTAGCTAATTTTCTTTCAAGCATGGGTTGAAGGGGAAGTCTTAACATGTGTCATGGGCTTTATTTGGTAAATTTATTTTCTTTTCCCCTCTAATTTTTGTGGATGTTTTGAATTTTCATCGACAAATATTAATAATCTTGTCTAGATACCGCTCTGCTTTCACCGGCTCGCTAGTACAAGCTTATTATTACTTGGCACGATGACCGCTTTGCACTATATTGATTAGAGTGTGATTCATGAGGTGTGGATTCCCCCCTCGTGATTTAATTGGCACTAATAAGTAATATTTAGCCCACGGTGCATGTTGATACGGATCCAGATACCCAAGCGCTTCAATTATAATAGTTTTCACCTTAATTTAAGTTCGCCATTCCCATTTAAATTCTAGGATAATTTAAATCACTTCCACCACAAATCCAATCAGCCACCCAATTCAAAAATTAACTCTATGTGTAATTAAAATTCAACTCCTCATGGGATTGACACTCGTCACCATTAATCTATTGTACAATAGATTCGTGCGCTTGCAAGTTCAATAAAATTTGCACAACAATATCTTTGTACCTTTTCTTTCTCTTGTTGAGTCGTGAATGTGAGGCACCCTCCGAGATTGGATTCAGCAAGTGGCAAAACACTCATGCCTTTTCCATATTTCGATCTTTGTCTCACAGCTTGGCGTGAATATGAAATTGTGTTCCATGGGACCGTAGTGGGAGCGGCAATCTTGGATTATTTTGCAATGGGTTTCTTTTTAGACGTTGATGACTTGGAAGTTGATGCTTTCCTCTTCGGCATTGTTACAGTAATTTCACTCATGGGTTTTGTTTGAATGCGAAAAACGACACTTTGAATCTAGGAGAGTGAGGATGTACGGGTTGTGTTGAGTGTTAGAAAGTGTATATTTATAAAGGAGAAAATCGTCATTTTGTACTTCAAGTTTTACTAACATCTCTAATTTTATTTATTTAAGTCTCTTGTTATTTAATTATTAGTGTTTTGTTTTAATAAAGTATTTTATTTATTTTAGGGACATCATGGTAATTTCACAATGAACGAGATTTCGGATAGCAAAACGGACGTCACTTTTGAACTCAGGACAGTCGAAAACCTTAAGAAGAGAATAAAAGGAAAAATGGTACTGTTCATACGTACGACACTATTCACATGTGCGGTACTGTTCATGGGGCTTCTCCCCCCTAATTGGATACCCCTGAATCCATTTTTGAGCTTAGTTTTCTATAATTCCTTCTTCATCTTTTATTTTCTACGTATTTTAATAAATTTCCATTTTACCCTTAGTTCAATTATGAGTGGCTAATTTTCTTTCAAGCTTGGATTGAAGGTGAAGTCTCAACATGTGTCATGGGCTTTATTTGGTAAATTTATTTTCTCTTCCCCTCTAATTTCTGTGGAGGTTTTGACTTTTCGTCGACAAATAATAATAATCTTGTCTAGTTACCGCATTGGTTTTACCGGCACCCTAGTATAAGGTTATTATTATTTGGCACGATAAGCCCTTGACACCATATTGATTAGAGCGTGGTTCATGAGGTGTGGATTCCCTCCTCATGATTTAATTGGTATTAATAAGGATTATTTAGCCCATGGTGCATGTTGATACGGATCCAGATACCCAAGTGTTTTATCTCAATAGTTTCCAATTTTATTTTTTTTTCCAATCCAATTTAAATTCCAGCATAATCTAAATCACTTCCAAACAAATCCAACCACCCATTTACATAATTAATTCTACATATAATTAAAATCCACCTCCTCGTGACATAATTATTATTTTAGTTGTTTCCTTGTAATTTTTTTCTTATTAAAAAAAAAGTGAATCTGCATTTTAAGGTTAGAATTTCATTTCTTTAAATTTCTGTAATTTAATTTTCAAGTTATTTTTCTTTGTAATTTTTGTTTTGTTTATCTTATTAGTTTATTTTAATTTTAGTTAATTTGTTTCACGTATTTGTTTTAGTGTGTTTTTATAGAAAGGTTATAACAGCGCAATAAGGTTAGTATCGTAATTTCTCCTTCTTCCTTATTTTTATTTATTTATTTTTTCTCATTTTTATTTTCTTTGCATGCATGGTCGTAGATCATTATCACCTAATCTTGAACCTGTAGACCTTGAATTAGAAAAAACACTTCGCACACAGAAGCACATTGCATTTAAAAATAAAATTGAAATGGATTTGCAACAACCAGAACTACAGGAGAGGCCATTTAAGGACTACTCCAGTCCCTTAGCTAATTTGAGCACATCTTGCATAAGATACCCAAATGTAGCTGCTAGGAGTTTTGAGCTAAAACCTAGTGTGCTAAATTGTCTCCCAACATTCTATGGCTTAGAAAATGAGGACCCATATAATCATCTGAATGATTTTCATACAATTTGTCAAACTTTTAAATATGAGAATTTTTCAGAAGATGATGTTAAACTTAGACTATTCCCATTTTCTTTAAAGGATAGAGCTCGTTCATGGTTTAATACATTGCCTGCTAATAGCATTACAACATGGGAACAAATGGTAACAAAAATTTTAAATAAATATTTCTCAGTGCATAAAACCAATGCTATTCGCAGGGAAATTTCAGAGTTCACACAGAGAGAAGACGAGCAGTTTTTCGAAGCATGGGAGCGATTCAATGGGCTACTTTTGAAGTGTCCACATCATGGATACGAGAAATGGCACCAATGCCAATACTTCTTGGAGGGATTGTTGTCAAATGTGCAAGAATGGCTAATGGCAACAAGTGGAGGTGAGCTAATGTCAAAAAGTGCATCAGAGATTTGGGATTTCTTCCAGCGACAAGCAGATAATTCCCAACAACGGAGTCAATCTCTCAGGAATACTAGAAGAATTAAAGGAGTAAATGAGGTTCACATTGGCGAATCCAGTTCGGGAATTAAAGAAGTCAAAGAGATGTTTGAAGGTCTTTCCCGACAAATAGCATCGTTGACGACTGCTAAATCAACAGAGCCACATGACCATGAGTCATATTCAGATCAAGCCAATGCCATCGGTGTTATGAGGAAGCCATCAAATTACAACCCATACTCTAACACATATAATCCTGGATAGAGAGACCACCCCAATTTTTCATGGTCTCAAGAATTCCAACAGAATGGACCAGCAGCTCCAGCTCCACCAATGCAACCAATTCCTCAAGTTCCTTAAGCCTCTCAGCCACCATTTAGACTATACAATCAGAATCAGAATTACTCTCAACCCAGACCATGGGAGGATTCATTCCAAAATTTCAAGAATGTTACTCAATCTACAATCGAGCAACAGAACCGCACCATTGATGGACTACAGAATGAGATGAGAGCAGGCTTCAACTCACAAGCCCAATCAGTTTCAAGCCTAGAGAAAATGGTGGGGCAACTTGCTTCTTCAGTTCAGACTTTGGCAATGGCTGTTGAGAAAGGTAAATTCCCACGTCAACCAGTGCCTAATCCTAAAGGAGTGCATGAAGCAAGTACCAGTTCACCACAGCAGCATGGAGAGGTCAAAGCCGTGATGACCTTACGAAAAGGAAAAGAAGTCGACAACAAAGTGGAGATGCCAGCGACCAAAGAAAATCAAATTGTACCCGTGAATGTTGAAGACTCAACACCGGAGGAGAAAGAAGAAACCAACCCACGAGAGTATGTTCCTAAAGCTCCATTCCCTCAGAGGTTAGCTAAAGGAAAGAAGGGAAAATCCACAGGTGAGATTCTTGAAATCTTTAAATAGGTAAGTGTTAACATCCCTTTACTTGATGCAATAAAACAAGTTTCATCTTATGCCAAGTTTCTTAAAGACCTTTGTACTAAAAAGAGAAACATTCATGTTCAAAAGAAGGCATTTTTAACACGTTAGTTCTATACTCCAACACAAAATTCCTCTAAAATGTAAAGACCCAGGCTCCCCCACTATTTCATGTAGTATAGGGAACCACACAATTGAGAATGCTTTGTTGGATTTAGGAGCTAGTGTTAATCTTTTGCCTTACTCAGTATTTGTGAAACTTGGACTTGGAGAATTACACCCAACTCCAGTGGTGTTACAGCTTGCAGATCGGTCCACGAAAATACCTCGTGGTATTGTGGAGGACGTGCTTATACAGGTAGACAAGTTTTATTTTCCTGTTGATTTCATTGTAATTGACACTCAACCAATACAGGATTCAAGGAAGCATATCTCCATTATCCTAGGCCGACCATTCTTGGCAACTGCCGATGCTCACATTCAATGCAGGACTGGAAATATGCAGTTGTCTTTCGGCAATATGACTATGGAGCTCAACATCTTCAACATTACCAAACAACCTCACAATGCAGATGATGGAATTGTTGACGTGGATTTAATTGAAGCATTAGTTGATGATTCTTTTGTTTCAAATCTTAGTGATGACCCTTTACAAACATGTTTAACTCACTTTGGTTTGGATTTTGATGTTGACAGATCAGTCGATGAGGTCAACGCTTTACTTGACTCAGAACCATCCATGGACACTAATAAATGGAAGTCAAGAGTTGAACAACTTGCACCATCAGAGAAGAAAATCATCCCATCATCAGAATCACCACCGAAACTCGAGCTCAAACCATTACCCAACACTTTGGAATATGCGTTCTTGGGAGAAGAAAGCACTCTACCGGTAATCATCTCATCATCCCTAAATGACGAACAAAAAGGTAAGTTGTTGGATGTTTTAAAAGAGCACAAAGGAGTATTAGGATGGACCATAGCAGACATAAAAGGTATAAACCCAGTAGACTGCATGCATTACATTCACCTTGATGAAAATGCTAAATCTACACGGGAAATGCAACGTCGGTTAAATCCTAACATGAAAGAAGTTGTTAGAACAGAAGTCCTTAAGCTATTAGATGCAGGTATCATTTACCCAATTTCTGATAGTTCATGGGTCAGTCCTGTGCAAGTGGTCCCCAAAAAGTCAGGAGTCACAGTAGTTACCAATGCTGATAATGAATTGATACCTTACTGAGTGACTACAGGATGGCGTGTATGCATTGATTATAGAAAATTGAATTCTGTCACACGTAAAGACCATTTTCCTTTACCATTTATTGATCAAATGCTTGATAGATTAGCAGGCCATGAATTTTATTACTTTCTAGATGGCTACTCAGGATACAATCAGATTCCCATAGCACCAAAAGATCAAGAGAAAACCACTTTCACTTGCCCTTTTGGCACTTTTGCATATAGGAGAATGCCATTTGGATTATGTAATGCACCTGCTACATTTCAACGTTGTATGTTAAGCATTTTTTCTGATATGGTTGAATGATTTCTTGAGGTCTTTATGGATGATTTTTCTGTCTTTGGTGACTCATTTGATCAATGTTTACATCATTTGACAAAAGTTTTGCAGAGATGTATTGAGAAAATTTTGGTCTTAAATTGGGAGAAGTGTCATTTTATGGTAAAACAAGGTATAGTTCTCGGTCACATCATTTCATGCAAAGGCATTGAGGTTGACAAAGCCAAGGTGGATCTCACTTTCAATCTTCCTCCACCTAAAACAGTCAGAGAAGTAAGATCTTTCCTTGGGCATGCTGGTTTTTATAGACGTTTCATTAAGGATTTTAGCAAAGTTTCTAGACTCTTATGCAATTTACTTGCTAAGGATGCACATTTTATCTTTGATGATTCATGTCTTGTAGCATTTGAAAAGTTAAAGCGATTGTTGACGTCATCACCCATCATTCAGCCACCAAACTGGAGCTTACCATTTGAGCTTATGTGTGATACATCTGATTATCCAGTAGGAGCAGTATTAGGACAAAGAGTAAATCAAATTCCACATGTTATTTACTATGCTAGTATGACATTGAATGATGCACAGTTGAACTATTCAACTACTGAAAAAGAAATGCTAGCAGTAGTCTTTGCATTAGAAAAATTTCGATCTTATCTCATTGGTTGTAAAATTATTGTGTTCACAGATCATGCTGCTCTGAAATATCTTCTCACAAAGAAAGATGCAAAAGCTAGATTAATTCGTTGGGTGTTGCTTTTGCAGGAATTTGACTTGGAGTTCAAAGATAAGAAAGTGACCGAAAATATTGTGGCTGGCCATCTCTCTCGTCTCCACTTTGACACAATCACAGAACCCTTAACATTGAATGAGTCATTTCCAGATGAACAATTAATGAGTGTGGAAGTATTACCTTGGTATGCTGATATAGTTAATTATCTTGTTACAGGTAAACTTGTAGAGCATTGGACCAAGCAGGACAAGGGTAAATTCTTTGCGGAAATAAAAAAATTTTTCTGGGATGACCCCTATCTGTTCAAGTATTGTGCAGATCAAATTATTAGACGATGTGTCCCAGAAAATGAATTTCAGAACATCCTTTCGTTCTGCCATGAACAAGCTTGCGGAGGCCATTTCAGCGCTAAGAAAACAGGCACAAAAGTTCTACAATGTGGTTTCTATTGGCCAACTATATTTCGAGATGCTTACACCTTTTGTTCTTCATTTGATAGGTGTCAACGAATGGGGAGCATTACACGAAGAAATATGATGCCATTAAATCCAATTTTAGTGGTTGAGATTTTTGATGTGTGGGGTATCGACTTCATGGGACCCTTTCCCGTTTCTTTTGGCCATCAATACATTTTGGTTGCTGTTGACTACGTTTGAAAATAGGTAGAGGCAATTTCATGCAGAACCAATGATCATAAAGTGGTGATAGGGTTTTTGAAGAGTAACATTGTTTCACGCTTTGGATTCCCTCGAGCAATAATCAGTGATGGTGGTGCCCACTTTTGCAATAAATCATTCAAAGCACTTTTGACAAAGTACTCCATCACTCATAAAGTGGCAATTTCGTATCATCCGCAAACCTGTGGCCAAGTTAAAATCTCCAATCGAGAAATAAAGCACATCTTAGAAAAGACCGTGAGACCGGACAGAAAAGATTGGTCATTAAGACTTGATGATGCATTATGGGCATATAGAACGGTGTTCAAGACCCCAATTGGGATGTCACCCTACAGGCCAGTGTATGGAAAAGCTTGCCACCTACCTGTGGAACTCGAGCATCGTGCGTACTGGGCCATCAAGAAATTCAATTTTGACATGCAGCAAGCTGGCTCAGAAAGACGATTACAGCTGGCGGAACTTGAAGAAATTCGCAACGATGCATACGAAAATGCCAAGGTTTACAAGCAGTGAATGAAAGTCTTTCATGATAAGCAGATTATGAGAATATCTTTCACTCCAGGTCAGAAAGTACTTTTATTCAATTCTCGTTTGCACCTATTCCCAGGTAAGTTGCGTTCTCGATGGTCTGGCCCCTTCATTGTTCATACTGTTTTTCCACATGGGGCAATTGAAATTAAGGACCCAAAGAATAGTGTCACGTTTAAAGTTAATGGTCAAAGATTAAAGCCATATCTAGAGTACCAACCACATGGAGAGGACACCGAAATAAATTTGAGTGACCCACCACATTTGAATTAAGATTTTTCTGTATTTTCGGTGATTTATTTTATTTATTTATTCTTTTTTATTATTCTTCTGCTAATTGAAATTGTTTGTGCATAAGTGTGTTTGTTTAACCATTAAATTTTCTTTTATCAGTTTTAATCATGAGACAGTTCCTCTTGAACATCCTTAGACGACTTCAACGTGTCCAATCTCATCTCAGAGGCTAGATACGATTTTGTAAAACACCTCGTATTTGGAAGCTACAACCACCGGAGTTAATATCCCACGTTGAGGATTTAGAGAGCCAATTCAGAGACATTGAGAGAAGTGTCTACAACATCCAGTTGGAGCTTGAGGTAAATTCCATAAGAGGACGATTGTGATTTTCTTTGTGTGTTTTTATTTGTTACTCCGTTTGTGTGTTTTAGTTTGTCACTCCGGTTAAGTGACGGATAACGGTACTCTGTGACAATCAAGTCGGTTACTTGCTTTCCCACACCACCGATCTTCTAAGGCGAAGGTATGGACAGAAATGAGATCTTGGCAAAGCTTCACAAACGATTCCCTTCACTTCCTCAGAATGCCCTCCTTACAATCTATAAAGCTCGATCTGAACGCATGCGATTGCTCATAAGGAATAACATACCTGCTGATATTCGCTGGTTAATAGAGGCCAAAGTACGCTTGGCAGGTGAGTTGCCTCCTAAATTTATTGCATATATGCCTGGTTGTGGTAAAGGAAATTACGCAAGAAAGCGAAGAGCTCGAAAGATTTCGGTTGCTTGTCATAAGTGTGCCAGAATGATATGCAATAAAAAACGATGTTCTTTAGGAATGGTGTCTCGATAAGAGAAGATAAGATTCAATTCATTAGGGATGGCTTGAATAAGGAGTCATTGGATGATATCCTTTTGTCTCTTGAAACGCATCCCAGTGGATATGTGCAAGGAGCGATTCTCCAGTTATGGCCATTATTCCAGAAAGAGCATGAACGATACAGTCTTGGGAATCTGACTATAAACGACCCTGTTTGCCAGTTTATAAGAAAACTGGATGGGAAGCCTATCCTCGATCCATAGAGGGCGTTGAAGCCGTTTCTGGACGTAAAACCAGAGGAATATGTGAGCCACAGTCGCAACTACTTGTAAATATCCTTTTACTTCATTGTTATTTTATTTCACTGTTGTTTTACCATTTGCATTATTGTCTTTAATAATTTTGTTTTATCATTGTTTGCTTTTCCTTTTTACTGTTTCCTTTTTGACTCTCGAGCCATGTGCATTACATGATTATTTGACATAGACATGATACCTCATTCCCAGCTGTGACCCACTGCCGCCAAGATCCTTAAATATGATTCTTTTCATTTGCACTCACAAATTA
Source organism: Atalantia buxifolia (assembly GCA_030444775.1). NCBI lineage: Eukaryota > Viridiplantae > Streptophyta > Magnoliopsida > Sapindales > Rutaceae > Atalantia > Atalantia buxifolia. The sequence continues at coordinate 28,421,224 of CM059832.1, read as the reverse complement.
TTTTTTCAGAAGTATCCCAACGGCAGCTACTCCCAATAAACAATTCAAAAATATTTGTGTGATTTCTGGATTTAACTATGGCAAATACAAAGAGTTCGTTGAGGCAGCCATTGATCTTGGTCGAAGCATAGCAGCAAGGAAATTACACTTGGTATATGGCGGAGTTGACCGAGGGTTATCAAAAATGGTCTCAGAAACTGCTTATGTCAGAGGGAGCCAAGTGTTAGGCATCATCCCAACAACCCTAAAACCTTTGGGCTGTTTGTCTGACTCACCGACTGGAGAAGAGTTAGTTGTCTAAGGTATGCAAGAAAGAATAACTGAAATGCTGAATCATGCTGATGCTTTTATTTTCTTACCAGGAGATCTTGCAACTCTAGAGGCACTTATCACATTAGCATCTTGAGCCCATCTGCACATTCATCAGAAACCCATCGGTTTGTTAAACGTCAATAACTTTTATGATGGCTTTATCGCATTTCTTAACCATGCAATAAAAAACTACTTCATTCCTTCCACAGCGAAAAAGCTTTTTATTTGTGCTCACACTGCTCATGAGCTACTTGATCTGTTACAAGCTTATCGACCAGATCCAGATCCTAGGACCGTGGTGTTGGAGTGTACAAATAACGATGGTAACAAAGAGTCATGATAAAAAAGTACAAATTAGATTTAACTCTCTCCTTTGTAAATATTTTATTCTGTGTTGCACCACCCAGGTGATGTCTTCTAAACTCTACTTCTTTCCTTTAAAACATTGAGGACAATGTTTCGTTCTGGTTGGGAGAGGGGATAGTTGACAATTGTGGAATGTTGGTTAAGTTTTTACTAATTTTTTGTTGTAGAGACTAACAGTGGCTAAATTTTTGAGTAGAAGATGACTGAATATGGAGTGTAGTGACTCTAGAAACGCATCTTCTTAGTTTGGAAGTTAAAAAAAAAAAATTGGGATCTTTCTAACTTTTGCTTTTTGACTTCTCCTTTATAAATATGCATTTTCAAATTTTGAGTCGAAGATGGCTGAATATAGAGTGTAATGCCTCTAGAAACGCATCTTCTTAGTTAAAAAAAAAAACCATTTTCTTTTTCTATCATTTTAAGTGTAACTTTTCCAATTAGTTTTTCTGCATCATTTTCACATTTCTGCATGCATATTTTCCTTTCATGTTTAGAATAGGTTGGGGGGTAGAATGTTGTTTAAAAAAAATATATATAGTGTGATTTTGTTTTTATTTTTTGGATGGCATGATGACTTTCGAATTTTAGTATTTGTATTATCTTTGGTCTTGAGTGATGTTACACTATGTTTGCTACTCTACATGTTGATGTCGGAGATAAATATGAGTTGCTTGAAAGAATTGACATGTCATAATGAATACTAAGTGAGCTTTTGAGCCTATTATTTTTTTTGGAGAGTAACCCTTTTTGCCCATTCTTCATACAGCTTAGCAGTATTATTATTTTATACATGATCTTTAGATTTCCTTGGAGTCAACCATTTAAAAAAAAAAGAAAGAAAAAAAAAGTTAAAAAAAAAGAAAAAAAATGCATTGCTACATCTGAAGGTCCATTTAACTAGTAGATATGGAGGATTATCTAGAGCCCTAAAAGATGATGGAAATGCCATCTTTGACCCGTTTGAGCCTTTCTAGCCATCCCTTATGTGAAATATCCATAGTTAGCCCTTTTGAGCCTTTTATTAAAAAAAAAAAGAAAAACCTTTTCTTTGTCAACTTATCATCTTGACCCACTCCATTTTGGAGTATTACCCGATATCTTACAAGTTCCATCACCTATTCATGTTTGAGAAAAACATAAATAATTGTTCTATTTAGTAAAGTTGTGCAATACCCAAAAAAAAAAAGAAAAAAAAGAGAAGAAAACAAAATTCTCTAAAACAAAAAAAAAAGAGAAAAAAAAGAAAGTGAGATATAATATAATAATAAATAAGTGAAATGTAATTTTTAGTTTCCACAAAATATTATTTTTCTCAAACATATATTTTGTTTTCTCTATTTTCCTTTCTTTGTTAACCATGTCCCCAGCCTACGTTACATCCTAATAAAAGTCCTTGATTTTAGGGAACTATAGTCTGAAGTAGAAGCTAGTTATGTGGGCTAAAAAGATGTAGTAGTGCATAAAAAAAATAAAAAAATAATAAAATAATAAAAAAAAGGTAAATAAATTGGGTTGACTAGTATTTTATTTTACTTAAGATCGTGTTATTTCTAAGTTGTGGGCATATTCTTTTCATCTTGGTGAGAGTGTGTGATATTATTTCTTTATTATCTTCACTCAATTTATCATTCATTGAAGTGACAACTTTTATTGGGTTTAATTTTCTTGTGAGAGTGTCACTATTACCGGTGAGATTTTGGGGTTTGACATGTCATTTTTGAAAGTAGCTGTGACAAAATCTACTTGGTTGATTCGTGTGGATGGTTGATGTGGGTGATGTTTCTTTAGACTGGAGATAATGCTTATACTTTTATTTAATTGTTATCATTAGTCTGATTGAATAAACACGATTGTTTAAAAAAAAAAAGAAAAAAATCATTTTGGATTTGAATTTTGTTTTTACTTTATTTACTAGGGACTAGCAATAAGCTGGTTGGGGGGTGTGTTGAGTGTTAGAAAGTGTATATTTATAAAGGAGAAAATCGTTATTTTGTACTTCAAGTTTTACTAACATCTCTAATTTTATTTATTTAAGTCTCTTGTTATTTAATTATTAGTGTTTTGTTTTAATAAAGTATTTTATGTATTTTAGGGACATCATGGTAATTTCACAATGAAAGAGATTTCGGATAGCAAAACGGACGTCACTTTTGAACTCAGGACAGTCGAAAACCTTAAGAGAAGCATAAAAAGAAAAATGGCACTGTTCATACGTACGACACTATTCACATGTATGGCATCATTTATGGTCGCTTTCACGACAATCGCTTCGACCACGCATCGTTTCAAACCGTGTGCAAACCGTGTTACTGTTCAAACCGTGTGGTCAAACCCGTGGTCAAACCGTGTTACTGTTCATTGATGACGTGGCGCAATCCTGTGCGTCCAAACTGTTTTTAATCCGATGGCCATGATTCAGTCAATGTATCTATAAAAAGGGGGTCTCTCCCCCCTAATTGGATACCCCTGAATTCATTTTTGAGCTTAGTTTTCTGTAATTCCTTCTCCATCTTGTATTTTCTACGTATTTTAATAAATTCCCATTTTACCTTAGTTCAATTATGAGTGGCTAATTTTCTTTCAAGCTTGGGTTGAAGGTGAAGTCTCAACATGTGTCATGGGCTTTATTTGGTAAATTTATTTTCTCTTCCCCCTCTAATTTCTGTGGAGGTTTTGACTTTTCGTTGACAAATAATAATAATCTTGTCTAGTTACCGCCCTGGTTTTACCGGCACCCTAGTATAAGGTTATTATTATTTGACATGATAAGCCATTGACACCATATTGATTAGAGCGTGGTTCATGAGATGTGGATTCCCCCTCATGATTTAATTGGTATTAATAAGGATTATTTAGCCCATGGTGCATGTAGATACGGATCCAGATACCCAAGTGTTTTATCTCAATAGTTTCCAGTTTTATTTTTTTTTCCAATCCAATTTAAATTCCAGTATAATCTAAATCACTTCCACACAAATCCAACCACCCATTTACATAATTAATTCTACATATAATTAAAATCCACCTCCTCGTGGGATCGACACTCAACACCATTAATCTATTCTACAATAGATTCGTGCGCTTGCGAGTTCAACAAAATTTGCACAACAGGTTGCTTGACGCGGCTAGGATGTGCTGGAAACCGATTGTAGCGTATTGGAAACGCTGGTCAAGCTGGGTGAGGCGACGTTAGGGACGCGGGATGTAGCTGGGGGTTGTTGACTGCTGGAGAAGCGGCTGCTGGTTGTTGGGCTGCTGCAGACAAGAGGCGCTGCTGGTTGCTGCGCGGATGCTTTGGATATTGGAGACGCGGGATGCTACGTAGCTAGGATGTTGGAGATGCGGGATGCAGCGCGCGGGTGCTTGCAGACATGCAGCTGGGATGTGCTGAAGACGTGGGGGTTGCTGGAGTGGTTGGACGCGGCTGGGATGCTGGAGAGACTGGACGCCGTTGTTGGTTGCTAGATTAGTGCAGACACGCGGCTGGAGTGAGTAGCTGGTGAGAGAGGCACGGCTGGAAGGAGAAAGAAACACTCATGCGTGCTAAGGTTTTTTTTTAAATAAAATAAATAAAATAAAAATAAAATCTTTTTTTCGATTTTTTTGTAATTTTTGTAAACTAAAAACTAAAAGAGGCACTTGAGACACCAAAAATTATAGAAGTACTTTTTTAATAAGCATATAAGCAGACCTTAAAATCTTTTTACTTTAAAATCATAGAAGTACTTATTAGTTAAAATATGGGCACACCTAACCAAAAATTTTCTTCTGGCCAAAATAAGAAAAAACATTATTTAAACAATCTGAATCAAAATTAAAAACAAAAGATATAACAAAAATCCAAATAAATAAAGAATTTGGATTGCCTCCCAAAAAGCGTCTTTGTTTTATGTCTTTGGCTAGACACATTCATGCATCAAGCTCCATAAATGGGACTCTCGAGAGCCATTTCCTCCACAATATTCACCGAAAAATCTTCGTAAAAAGGTTTTAAGCAATGACCATTAACTTTAAAAACTTTGTCAGAGGTCGGACTCCGAATCTCAACTACACCATGAGAAAAAACATTAGTAACAAAAAAAGATCCTGCCCAGCAAGAACGTAATTTACCAGGAAAAAGTTTAAGCTTAGAATGAAATAGAAGAATTTTGACCGCAGAGAACACCTTTCTCAAAATCATTGTGTCATGAAATGTCTTCATTTTTTCCTTGTAAAATCGCGAACTCTCATAGGATTTGTTTCTAATCTCCTCCAACTCTTGCAGTTGCAACTTCCTCTACTTTCCCGCTTCATCCATCCGCAGATTGCTTAACCGCCCAGTATGCTCTGTGCTCAAGCTCTACAGGTAAAAGACAAGGCTTACCAAATACTAAACAATAAGGAGACATATCTATAGGAGTTTTGTATGCAGTGCGATACACCCACAATGCATCATCTAATCGTAAGCTCCAATCCTTCCAATTTGGACTAACCGTTTTTTTAAGAATAGACTTGATTTCTCTATTTGATATCTCAGCTTGTCCGTTTGTCGGTGGATGATAGGCGGTGGACACTTGGTGGGTAACATGATACCTCTTGAACAAAGCCTCCACCACCCGATTACATAAATGAGTGCCTCTATTACTTATCACCGCCCTCGATATACCAAACCTGACAAAAATATTAGACTTGACAAAATCTACAACAACTTTAGTATTGTCAGTCCGGGTGGCCTTAGCCTCTACCCACTTAAAAACGTAATCCACTGCTAAAAGAATGTAACAATTGCCAAAAGATGAGGAAAAAGGTCCCATAAAATCAATGCCCCACAAATCGAATATTTCACACACAAGAATAGGGGTAAGTGGCATTTGACTCCTATGACTTAAATTGCCAATCTTTTGACAATTTTCACATAACTTACAAAACATGTATGAATCACGAAATAGAGTAGGCCAAAATAAACCATATTCTAACACCTTAGATGCTGTCCTTTTGGGACCAAAATGACCACCACATGCATATGAGTGACAAAGCTGAAGAATAGGAGGAATTTCAAACTCAGATACGCACCTTCTGATGACTTGGTTAGAGCAATGTTTCCACAAGTAAAGGTCATCCCAAACATAGTACTTAGCATCGCTCTTAATCTTATCTTTTTGAGCCTTCGTCAGATCACTAGGTAGTGTTCTTATAACTAAGTAATTGACACTGTCAGCGTACCAAATAACCATACCTTGAGTTACAAAGAGATGCTCATCTGAAAAATTCTTCACTCGTGGTCAATCTACTAATGTGGTATACAACTAAGTTTTCTGCTCCTTTCTTGTCACGGATCTCCAAGTTGAACTCTTTAAGTAGTAGGATCCAGCGGATGAGTCTTGGTTTCGCTTCCTTCTTGGCGAGCAAATATCTAAGACCTGCATGGTCAGAAAAAAACAATCATTTTAGTACCTAATAAATATGAACGGAATTTTTCTAAAGCAAAAACAATAGCCAAAAGTTCTTTTTCCGTTGTTGAGTAATTGTACTGAGCACTATCAAGTGTTCTTGATGCGTAATATATCACATGCAAGCTCTTCCAATCCTTTGTCCGAAAACAGCACCAACAACATAGTTATTAGCGTCGTACATTATCTCAAAAGGGAGGCTCCAGTCGGGTGGCTGTATAATTGGAGCTAAAGTCAATAACTCCTTGAGCTTATCAAATGTTACCTTGCATGCTTCATTAAAATCAAACATCACATTTTTCTGAAGCAGCTTGCATAAAGGCTGAGATATCTTCGAAAAATCCTTGATAAAATGTCGATATAAACCTGCGTGACCAAGGAAAGAACGAACTTCTCGCACACATGTAGGATATGGTAAAGATTTAATAACATCTATCTTAGCTTTATCTACCTCAATTCCTCTAGCAGAGACTACATAACCTAAAATAATGCCTTGATCTACCATAAAATGACATTTATCATAATTCAAGACAAGGTTTGTTTCAATGCATCTTTCAAGCACTTTCTTCTAATTATAGAGACAATCATCAAAAGAATCAGCATAGACTGTGAAATCGTCCATAAATACCTCTATAATGTTCTTTATATAGTCTAAAAAAGTACTGACCATGCACCTCTGAAAAGTGGCGGAAGCGTTACAAAGACCAAATGGCATACGTCGGTATGCAAAGATTTTAAAAGGACATGTGAAGGTAGTCTTCTTCGATCCTCAAGCGCAACTGGTATCTGATGAAAACCTTAATAGCCATCAAGACAACAAAAGTGAGATTTTTCTGCTAACCTTTCGAGCATCTAATCAATAAAAGGAATAGGAAAATGATCCTTTTTAGTGAGTGAATTAAGCTTTCTAAAATCAATACAAACCCTCCACCTATTCTGAACTCGGGTAGGTACTAACTCACCATAAGAATTCTCAACAATTGTTATACCAGTTTTCTTCGGTACTACTTGTACTGAACTTACACATTTGCTATTCGAAATTGAATTAATTATACCTACATTAAGAAGTTTAAGAATTTCTTTCTTCACTACTTCCATCATGAGTGGATTCAAACGGCGTTGAGCTTGAATCGAAGGTTTGGCATCTTCCTTCAGCAATATTCTATGCATGCACGTGGATGGATTTGTCCCTTTTAATATCAGCAATTGTCCACCTAATAGCCTTTTTGTAATCCTTCAGCACTCAAATAAGCTTTTCTTCCTCTAAAGTACTAAGCTTTAAAGAGATGATCACCGAAAGTGTCTCACCATCTCCTAGAAACATGTACTTTAGATGACTCGGCAACGGTTTAAGCTTTATTTTTGGTTCATGTAAAATAGATGGAAAAAGTTTTGCCTGAGATGAAGGCAATTCAATATAAGACATATGATGAGTTAAAGTTCTCAAAGAATTTAATTCATAAATTGTCTCTTACAATACATAATTTAAAACAAACTCATTTTCATCCTTTTATAATCCTTTGAGGCTCAAACTGTTATTTAAAGCAGTTACCAATGAATCTTCAACATCTAAATAAAAAACTTCCTGCACTATAGGGTTAATAACATCTATAGAAAATACCAAATGTTCTTCACTAGGATATTTCATGGCATCATTCATATTGAACTCTATAACCTCTCCATCAAACTCCATAGTGAGAGTCCCTTTATGTACATCTATTTTAGTCCTAGCAATCTTAAGAAAAAGTCTTCCTAGCAAAATTAGGATAGAAATAGAGGAGTTATCCTCTTCCATATCAAGTACATAAAAATCAGCAGGAAAACCAACTCATTAACTTGTACTAAGAAATCTTCTAATATACCATCAGGATATGCACTAGACCTATCAGCTAGTTGAATTATCACGCCAGTTTCTTTTAATGGACCAACATTCAAAGATGAATAAATAGAACGAGGCATGACATTAATAGAAGCTCCTAGATCTAACATAGCCTTCTCAACTCTAACACTACCAATTTTGCAAGCGATAGTAAACATACCTCGATCCTTGCACTTAGGAGGTAGTTTCTTCTAGAGAACTGCTGAAACATTCTTCCCCATGTGAACTTTTTCATCTCCTCTTAATTTTCTCAGGGAGGTATACAGTTCCTTAAGGAATTTAGCATATCGAGGTATTTGTTTTATAGCATCTAATAAAGGAATATTTACCTCAACCTTGTGAAATGTCTCAAAGATGTCTTTCTCTTGTTCCTCCTTTTTGGATTTTTCAAACTAGCTTGGAAAAGGAAGAGGTATCACCACAAGTAGAGGTTTCGCTCTGGTGGGTTACGCATCTTGAGATTTAGGCATTAGTTCATTCTTCTCAAGCTCATCTTCTACATGCTTTGTCACTTTCTTACTAGTTTCTTACTCCTTCCCACTTTTAAGGATGACAGCACTAGCGTTTTGCTTTGGATTCACCTCCGATTGTGAAGGCAATCTCCCTGATACTTAAGACTCCAAGCGGCTCATTGTAGTCGCGAATTGACTTATTTGGTTCCCTAAATTCTGAATGCTTGTTGCAGTTGCCTGCTGAAATTGTTGAGTGTTAGTCGAAATTGATTTAACAATTTCTTCAAGAGATATACCTGAATTAGAGTTTGACTGTGGAGGGGCTGGTTGTCTTGTTGTGCGAATCCTAACGGCCTAACTCCATAGCTGAAGTTGGGATGATCCTTCTATCCCGAATTGTATGTTTGTGCATAAGGATCATACCTCCTCTGAGGCATGCCTGGAAATCCTCCAACTGTATTGGCTTGTTCAACGGGTTCTTTTTGAAGTGTAGGATACATATCAGTTGAATGACCTATATTGGAACAAATGCCACAAGTCTTTACATGTTACACATTACCTACAATAAATTTTTCCATAAGAGAAGTAAGTTTATCTAAACGTTGATCAATAGAAGAATATATACCTCACTTACCTTCCTTGAAGTGGGATCTGGCCTACTGCCAAACTGTTGTGCATTGGTAGTCATATTTAAGATCAACTCTCTTACTTGCGTAGGGGTTTTATTCACCAACACACCTCCACTAGCAGCATCTATCATACTCCTACCCATCAATGATAGTCCTTCGTAAAAGTATTGAATAAGAGTTTATCAGAAATTTGATGCTGAGGACAGCTAACACATAATTGTTTAAATCACTCTCAATACTCATACAAAGTCTCCCCAGGAAGTTATCTGATCCCACAAATGTCTTTTCTGATGTTTGCAGCTCTTGAAGCAAGAAAGTACTCCTCGAGAAACTGCTTCTTCAAACCATTCCACGTTGTAATTGATCCAAGAGGCAAGTAGTACAACCAGTCTTTAGCTAGCCCATCTAAAGAGAAAGGAAAAGTACACAGCTTAATCTGCTCTTCAGTCATGCCATGTGGCCTCATACTTGAACACACAACATGAAACTCCTTAAGATGTTTATGAGGATCTTCATCTGCAAAACCATGAAACTTGGGTAATAAATTAATAAGACCAGATATTAATTGAAAATTTACCTCAAAGTCTACATATTGAATACAGAGTGGTTATTGATTCAAGTCTGGTTCAGCTAACTCTCTAAGAGTTCTTTCTACAGGTATAGCTCTATCCATCACATGTTCTTCTAAATTGCTAGATGATTCAACCAAATCACACATCGTATCTATTTTAGAAAGCAAAGATGACGAGGATCGTTGCTTAGCTCGCTTTGTCTGCTGTCTCAACTGGCAAGCCGTCTTCTCAATTTCTGGATCAAACGAAAGTGTACCTATACGAGAAGAACGAACCATACACCAAGTAAAAGCGTAAAAAGGATTAAATAAAAAAACACCAACACCCGGCAACAGCGCCAAAATTTTGATGGTTGTCGAAGCCAGCAAAAATAAAAACCTACTCTAAATAAATTGTGTAAAGTGATTGAGTAGGGTCGTGTCCACAAAGATCGGTAATTATTTAAATCCTTTTAAAAAGTAAAATTGCAAAATAAGGGGATTGCTAACAATAATAAAAGTCAAATTAAAATAACAAGAATGTAAATTAAAATTGTAATTCAAATTAGGAAAAGCTTTAGTTGAAGGAATTAACTCAGCTTGATTCGACTACTGATCATTGATTCAAATATAAATCATTACTAATGAATAGACCGGTTATAACTACTGAGACCCTCTGATAGCCAATCTCTCCTTAACTAGTCGATAACCAAGGTACGACCATTGGTTATTTGCCTAATCAATAAACAACCCTAGATACGATCATAGGATTTAATCAATTGACTGCCTGAAAAACCAGAGGGACCCAAATCCTAATCAACAAACCTATAAGATGGTTCATTTAAATTAGACTGTTCATTCTCATAACACAACGAACTGCTATGCTATTTGTCACAAACATTAAAATCTTCATACGATAAATCTTTTAATTGACAATAGATTAAGTTGATAATTAAATAGTAGCCAATTATCTAATTAACAAACATAATCATGACAATAATTTAGAGAATAAACAAACACCCAAAAAGCAATAAAACAATTAAAGTATAAGAAAGATATCACAGTAATGATGAATCAAAGCTTTATTAACCTTCAACCTGAATAATAGGTTTAGTTCTTCATAGAGAGAAGAGAAAATTTGATATAGGGTTCTCCCTCTTTCTCTTTTCTTCTTTTTTCTTCCTCAACTTCTTTTTTTTTATCCAATACTAAAATCTAAAATATTATCTAAATATTAAATTCAAAATTACAAAAATAACCACAAAGATGAAACACGATAAAATAAAAATTGCAGGTCCTTAGTTGACAGCACGCGCCCATGCCTTTTCAACAAAGTTCTTCTGAAGCTCATAGTTTATCCAGGAAAACAATTGTCCTAAAAAATCATCTTGTAGCACAATTTTAGCACCAATCAATAGAATTACACCTACAAAAATAAAACACAAGTAAATCACTATTATTAAGTGCAAAACATCGATATTAAAGGAAGTAAACAATGCAAAACTAGTGCATAAATTGCACTCTAACAGTTGACAAAAAATTATGGTGGTTGGCAAACAAACCCCGCTCAATCGTGGTTACATATAAAAGCTACTATATTAATGCTTTTAATTTTGCTACGAGAGATCGGGCCAGCAACCACATAACACAAAACAGTGGCGTTTATGTGGTTGATAAGACTTTACAAATTTCGAGTTCGAAAGACAAAAATCCTCGTTCTAGGGATATGCCTTTTTATGGGGTTGTTAATGAAATTCGGCAGCTTGATTATGTAGGGATTAAGAAGGTACTTTTCAAGTATGATTGGGTAGATAATAAAAGGGTTAATGTTGATGAGTTAGGGTTCACTGTAATCAATTTAGATCGGATAGGCTATAAATCTGATTGTTTTATTCTAGCTGGTCATGCAAAGCAAGTGTTTTATGTGAAAGATCACTTAGTTGTTTATTTAGTGAGTGAAAAATGTAATTATTCAAATGAGGCTATGTATGATGGCATCAATGAGTATGCGCCATTATCCAACAATTTTCTAGAATGTAAGTTAGATTTTGGTGATGAGGAATTGGTGTAAGATTAGTTATTGATGTTTTTGATGTAAATATTGGTGCGGAAAATGAATAATCTAACTACTATGCCTTATTAGCACTACTTTCTATAAGTCGGCAACAAATTTGTTTTTTATTATTTTATTATTATATTAGGATATTATATTGGAATCTGGTGCACTCATCAACTTTTATGTATTTGTAGGTTTGTTGGAGACATGGCAGAAAATAAGGAGCCAACATATGATCTAGATCTAGAAGGAAGATCAAGACAGAACCTTACAAAGAAGAAAGACTTGTAGAGAGGAATTAGTGACGAGGCTGAGGTTATGTACAATTCGTATAGAGTTCCAGTTGGAAAAAAGAGAAACGATCTGAGGAACTACATTGGGGTGATAGTACAGGAAAGAGTTCCAATTATATATGATGATTGGAGGAAAGTGCCACTAGACATCAAGTAGATGTTATGGACTCATTTTTAAGAAAAGTTCAAGTTGAATCTTAAGGCGAAAACCCAAGTGTTCAAGTGGATGGGAATTGCATTAAGGGGCTTTAGATGTAAGTTGGCTAATAAATATATTCTACCTAATGCAAACAACTTGAGTTCACTGAAAAAGCCTCCTCTTGAGTATGAAGGCATCAGAAAAGAGGACTGGAAGAGCTTTGTTGATGAGATTTTATCCAAAAACTTTCAGGTATGTTTAAAGTTTTGTTAGTTAGATAATATTTTTAAGTTCCTGTAACCATTTTAATCAATATCCACTTTGTGCAGGAAAAAGGTAAGGCAGCAAAGGAAAAAAGAGCGAAGAATGTGTACAATCATCACTTGGGCAGCACAAGACATACTGGGCTGTTGCATAAAAGAGTAAGTACAATAGCCACTCTATACAAACTTACGACATTTTCAATACAAATAATAGGATGATTCATAGTAGTTTTGAATTCAATTTTATTGAATTATTGCAGCATTTGGACCTCAGAGTTTCTGAGCTCGAGATTGACCGCAATGAAGCCTGGTTATTGGCTTACAGGAAAAAAGATGGAACTTATACACCTAAAGTGCAGCAAGTGACTGAGAGAATTATAAGTTTCCATCACCACTGAAAATTACCAATGTAAATAGTTTGAAACTGAAAGCTGCCTGAATTATTTTATAATCCAAGATCATGTAAATTAATAGATTAGGTTGCTTTGTTTATTTCAAAAAATGCTGGTAATGCGATGTATGTATAAACTGTCATTATTTAACTTATTAATTTTTTTATTCTTAATTTTGATCAAATATTTTTGTATTTATTTTGTAGAGTGAGCCAGAAGCCAAAATTAGGAATAAAAAATAATGACAGGGAATGTTCCAATCCCAAAAACCGAATAATATCCTAGGTGAAGACCTTCAAAAGAAGCCTAATGGAAGTCGGGTGCAAGGATTGGGTCAACTCATCACCCCATCCATGTATTTCAATATTCCTAACCCTACAGAGTTGGCGCGAGAACGAAGAATATATCAAGAGAGTTTTCAGTTTATGCAAGCTCAATTAGATCAAATGAATGCAAGGATAAACGCCTGTAACAACACTAAAGTTGGAAGTTCTAACTTTCCTAACTCCAAAAGTGGTTGCAGTGTTAAGATGGAGATAGATCGTCGATCACCCAGCAAAGCTACTCAAAAGTCAGTGACTAACAAACCCAAAGCTAGTCTAAAGTCAATGACTAACAACCCCAAAGCTACTCCAAAGTCAGTGTCTAACAACCCCAAAGTGAGTGACCAAAGTTACTCTAAAGGCAGTGGTGACCAATGACCCCACTATTCGTCCAAAACCTGACAAAAACATCAACACATCTGCCTTGCCATCCCCTGCACAGAATCCACCCCCAGTAGATTGTAAAGCCACTTCAAATATCACCCTAAGAAGATCTTCAAGATTGACTTCTTCAAAGAGAAAAGTTGATGGCCGAAAGTCTCCTACAAACACCGTGGTATATCGGTATGAACAAAAAGGAACAACAAAGAAACCCGTTGTTGTAAAACCAATGACAACAAGGAAACTTGTTTTGAGAAAGAATACCCGTGGAGCTGTGAAAGCAAGAAATTAGGACCAAAGTTTATATATGAACATCTTTTCTTTGATAATTAAGAACTCCCTGCCACAGTCGATTATGATTGCACATGATCTGAAGACTTTTGGTGTCTACTGGGAGAATAGATTGGACAAGCAGATTTGCAATGAAGTCATTGAGTTACAGAGCTCTCAAATTCTGTTTTGAAGATATGGATCAAGTAAGAAATTAAAAACATAATTTATGCTTTTATTATGCTTTCTAATTTTGCAAACTGTCATTAATTTATTTCTTATATTCATGTCATAAAAGTTTCTTTTTTTAATAGACACTTGTATGAGGAGATGGATAATGGCAGTTATGTTATTCCAATTCAATTTGGATGTATAGCTAAGTTACATTTAAGTCAAGCAAGCTACCCAAATAGGTGTTCCTATATTTCAAACCTTTTGGACAAGATACAAATAGCCCAGATAATTGTGTTCCAATATAACCCAGGGTATAGTTTATTTATTTTTGTCTATTTTCTTTGTTTTAACATAAATGATTCAAATTTATCTTGCAATCTATTTTTTTAATTGTTTCTTTAGTGGCCATTGGGTGCTAGTAGCAATTGATATGGTGAGGTGAAAAATATATTATCTTGATGCATTAGGTGATAATCCAGATCATGAGTTGAAGTAGATGGTGAATGAGTAATTTTAATTAGTTTACTGAATTCTTTTTTAATTTTTTATACTGTGGATTAATTTGTTGCATTTGTTATTTATTACTTATAGTGAATGAGTAAGTTTAATTAGTTTACTTAATTCTTTTTTAATTTTTTATGCTGTGGATTAATTTGCTACATATGTTATTTATTGCTTATAGTGGGATAACAATGCATCAAGTGAAGAGTAATAAAAAGAAGGCTGTGTAGTGGGTCTTTGTGAAGGTACTAATGAAACAAAGTTATGACTTTCATTGTTACTTCATAAGTATATTTGAAACTAATTTTTTTACTTTTTTAGTGTCTGAAACAACAAGGAACCTTTGAATGTGGTTATTATGTGATGAAGTACATCCAGGATATTGTTCGCGATTTGTGCGTTCTTGAAAATAATGTAAGTTTCTCTATAACTTTTTTAATATTTTGTCGAAGAATGCATTGTGGAATGAATTTTCTTAAGAACAATTTTTAATCGATCAATTGCCACTATTTATAGAATACTACTTGTCAATTATGTGAATTGTGAAGATGTTTAATAGGTGAACAGTTTGCTGCTTTATGCTTAAAACTAGCAACATAATCATATCTTGTGCTAGGGATGAGAGGAAGTGTTGTGTATGTTTAGGATAATCACATACACTTTATTTGCCATATTTATTATAGGTAAAAGCTATAACACTATATATATCTACACTTTATGCTATTGTATTTTTAAATAGAGTGGGTAGATTCATTAGTTGAATATAACCGATCAATATTTTACTAAATGCATTCAACATATTTGGAAAAATTGATGTCAATTTTTAGAGTGTTCTACTATGTATTTAAGCCACTTTAGTATAAACCAAAATGACTGGAGCTATTGCATGTACAAATATATTGCATATAAATCTCAGTGTTCAGTGTTAAAGTAATATTAAGTAATGACTGAAGCTGTTGCATGTACAAAAAGAAGGCATATCAATCCCAGTGTTGAGTGTTAAAAGTAATTTTGAGTAAAGCAAAATGATATATTATAAATTATCAGCTTCTTAGACAGCTTTGTGAAATACAAGTTATGCAACCCAATAGGGGGGTGAATTGGGTTTAAAATTATGCAATACAATTTGGACAACAATTTAATCTATTGCATCAATCAAATCAAAAACAATAAATTCAATCGAGCACAATGTTAAAAGAGTAAGGGAAGAGAAAACAAACACAAGGATTTTTACGTGGTTCGGCTATCCCCGCCTACGTCCACACCTCCAAGCTCACCCGGCTTGAGGATTTCACTATCCAAGCCTCCCAAGGCTTCAAATGTTTACAATTGACTTTCAAGGTGTCAATGGACCTTTACAACAAGAGATTATCTCCCCAATCTCTTGACCCCAAGTGTTTCTCATACTTGTACACTCACAATTTGATGAGAAATGAAAATCACAATAATGAAACTCTTTTTACGAGTGGATAACAAATTATAGCTCAATAATGATTCAATAAATGATGATTTGCAAAATGAAAGCTCAATATATGTTATATGATCTTGTTTGTGCCTGCATTAGTCCTTAAAATGAAATTTAGATTGAGTTTTTATAGTTAAAGCCCAAAAACTAGCCGTTATAGATAAATTCCAGCAACCAACCAGCTAGCCGCTTGATTTATCTGGCTAGCCACTTGTTACAGTCATATTATTGTTAAATTTAAAATTTGCTACAGTATCAATGTTCACCAAATTACACTTTAGCCCAAAACTTTTTGTATTTATATTATGGCCCAAAATGTCATTAAACTTTACAAAAAGGTCCAATTTCAGAACTTCTAAATAATACTTATCATCCTAAAACTTTTTTAAATTATGAGATGGCCCCAAAGAAATTAATATTTTTCAAAGAGATTCTTTTCAAAATTTAACATAATACCCATGATTTTCAAAGTTTTTAAAACCTTTCACTTTAGTCTAAAATTTGAAAATATAAGATTTTCCTCAGGCTGCTAGCTGCTAGCCTCAGGCGGTTAGCCGCTTGCTCTCTGTCCAATTTTGGATTTCAAGTGTTTAGATTACATTCGGGTTCTCAAACTTTTATAAATTATAGTATGGCCCAAAACGTTTCAAAACTTTACAAATAAGTCCAAATCTGAAATTCAAAATAATATTTATCAAACTCACATTTAAGTCCAAATTACTCAAATCCGCAAAATACTCTATCTTATAAATATAAAACCTTTTAGTATATGAAAAGTAATTATTGAATTAATCTCTTGAGCTTCTCAAATAGTAAATCATGCATAAATTAAATCATACCGGCTTTACAAAAATTTATCACAATAATTTATCTGTTGAGCTCTAAACTTCATTCTTGATTTCGCCGTTGTCCGTTGAGTGTCTTGAACTTGAGTTCACTTGCATAATTATTATCCTTCAAAAACTAGTGAAAATGTGAAATACAATATTTATTATTTTTACTTAAAACACATGTTTGTTATTATCAAAATTACATTATGTGTAGCCCTTTAGGCTAACACTTTGGTAACCGTTGTTTGCTATGGTGATACAATTTATTTGCATGTTCTTCATTTTTTATGTTAATCATAACAAATTTAAAAATTTATGTATTTATTTTGTAGTTTTATTTTAGGACAGATTTTAAAATATATGAATACATTTTGTTACTTTATTTTTGAAGTTCAAAGGTTGTGATGAGTACATTATGGACAATCTTTTGCAACTTCGCGATCAGTAGGCCATGTATGTTGCAAAGTTAATTGTAACATACAATAATCAAGTAAATTATATTTTTGCTTGTAAATATCAAAGAATTGATTTTTGTAGCATAGTAGCTAATTGATTCTATATACTGCACTTATAGGTGGGAAAGGCAAAGGTCAAAGAGTAGATATACTGAGGATGCTTGTCTTCCGTAAACTATCATTATGTTGTTTCATGTAAATATTTGAGATGTTTTCAAACAATATTTTAGATATTTGTATTAGTATTTTATTTTATACCTATTTAAATTTTAGTAGGAATGTTATATACTTATATTTAATTATTCAGTTTCGTACTTTAGTTTAATTTTAATATTTTCTTTAAATACCATTATTTGATTGGCAAAACTAAAAGAACAATGAAAATAATAGAGTAACAACAAAATTACAAAATTAATAGACTGCTGCAGTGAACTATTTTATAAAATTACAAATTTATCCCAAAACTTTATAAAATAATACTATGACCTAAAAAGTTATGAAACTTTACAAATAGATCCAATTTCAGAATTTCTAAATAATACTTTGTTTATCTCAAAACTTTATGAAATTATGATATGGCCCAAAATATGTGAAATTATAGAATGACCTAAAATATGTAAATATTTTTAAATAAGTCTAAATCTGAAATTCAAAATAATATTTATTAAAAACAAAGATGGCAAAACTCTTTCATTTTAGTCCACATCTTGAAAACAATCTAATTTCATAAAATCATTTTTTCATTAAATATAAAACCTTTATAATGTGAAAACAATGATTTATTTAAAATGTATAAAAAAATAATTTGAGCTTTTGAAAACTTAATCATTCTTAATTTTGTTTGTTATCATCAAAATCAATATTATGGAAACATATGTGCTAACAATCTCCCCCTTTTTGATGATGACAAATCTTTTATGTATTTAAAGAATGACTCCACAAATTACTCCCCCTAAATGTAAGCTTTTCTTAAAATTTGCCAATTAGTTAAATTAACAAATTTAAATACATGCATTTTTCTCCCCCTCATCATCAAAAAGAAAACTTAGTGGAAAAGAAAAAAAGTGACAAATTTGTTACCCATATTGTTTGAGTAGAAATTTGGACAAAATCTCTCCCTAACAACAAGCATCACCTCAAATACAAGTTTAGTAATATCACTCCCAAATTATCATAAATCATCATATAAACTGACCATGTAATCAAATCATCATCATATCTCAAAATCATCAAAAAACAACATCATAATCACATATCAATCGTCAAAAGAATGCTCAAAATGCATGTTATTTTCTCCCTTTTGACATCATAAAAATGATATATTACTTTGTCTCCCCCTTTGTACAACAAAAAAGGTTCAAAATGCATATTATCCAAAATAGAAGCAACAAGAACTAAGTAAAGTTGTCGAGGCATCTCCCCATATCAATAATGAAGAAAACGAATAATCGATCAAGCAAAGGCATGCAAAAGTCATAAGAGCATATTATCAACTATCCAAGCTCCATAATTACTAATAACATTTTAGAAATCAAGACAATTAAACTCATCAAATATCTAATGTGACATTTCAATATAACTTAAAAAAATATCATAAGCTTAAAAATCTTGAAGTATATGTATTTCTCCCCTTTTCGATATCATTTAAAGCAAGTAATGCATATTCAACAATACATCAATAAAGTACCAAAAAAATGCATCCATTTACCAATTATAGATTGCATAGGATAAAACTTCATCAAATACAATGTAATCATCAAAGCACATTCTTTATCATCAAAACTTTAAGCAAAGCATAAGTACATAATGACAATATATAGATCATCAAAATCAACATAGCTATTAAGAAAAGTCATCATTATCTATTTATCCATGCATCATGATTAAGCACTTAATGTTATTCACAATGATAATTCAATCATGTAAACATACAATCATACTTTCACAAATTCAAGCTACTATCCATTTATCATGATCCACTCAGCAAGATAATCTTATCCACATCATGCTAATGCACTTAATGTTATGATGAAATATGAAATACTTACTACGATTAAAATACTATCACTTATAATTAACAAGGCAATAATTGTTACCAAAACAAATAAATCATCTTGCCTCATTATTTTTGCTTAGACCATGATCAACTGATTATCCTCATAAGCTTCATCAAGGAACTCTCCACCCTTCCTTGTTTGTGGTACCTACAAAAAATTATTCAAGTTGTGTACTTTGGTACCCAAATACTCTTAGGTCCTTGAGTGTTAGATTTGGTTCCTTTTGGAATCCAAATATATTTGACTCCATAATATACATTTCTCTTAATAGGACATCTATTCTTCATATGACCATTTTGATTGCAATAATAACATACAATTTTATGATCACTTGTGGAGGTAGCTTTAACAAAATAATTCTTGTAATATTTTTGTTTCAACTTAGGCTTATACCCAAGTCCTCCTTTATCAAATACACATTTTTGAGTGCTTAGCAATTTTTCTAAGTTCTTTTGACCATTTGTGAATTTTAACGCAATTTCATTGAGCTCATCACTCTTTTTCTTAAGCACATCATTTTCTTTTATCAATTTATCAACATATGATTTTTCATGCTCATACGAAATATTTTGTTTAACTTTAAATGATGCAATTATATCATGCAACATTTTATTGTCTAACTCTAGTCCTTTAATCTTTTCATTTAATGAATCATTACATTTTTGTGAAGCATCCTTTTCATTTTTCAAGTTATCTACATGTGATTCTAGATGCTTGTGTGAAGTGCTAGATTTCTCATTTGATAATGTAACTTTATCATGTAATATTTTATTCTCTAATTCTAATTCATTTATCTTCTTATTCAATAAATCAATGCATTTTTTTATGGCATCCTTTTCATTTGTAAGTTCTAGCATTTTCTTTTTAAGGCATGCATTCTTTTTACCAAGTTTCATCCACTCATCATGCAATTCTTTAAAAGCATCATATAATTCATTATAGGTATGATCACTTACCTCATCAAGCCCATCATCCGATTCATCTCCAATTGCCATAAATGCCAAATTTGACACTTCATGAGATTCCTCCTCATTTGTAGTCTCCTCATACACAACTTCAAGCTTTCTCCATATTTCATAAGCATTAGAACAATTTGAAACTCTATGAAATTCCTTTTTATCTAAGGCACAAAATAAAGCATTCATAGCCTTGGAATTTGAAGACATATTTTTCCTATCCAACTCACTTAAAGCATTCTTCCTAGGAATGAATGAACCATCACAAACTATTTCCCATATTTCATAATCTAAGGCTTGTAAAAATACTCTCATCCTAGTTTTCCAATAAGAATAGCCATTGCCATAAAAAAATAGAGGTCTAGTGATAGATTTGCTTTCCATGGACGTTGAGCTAATTTGGGTTGTTATGGATCTTTAATTCTAGACAGTTAAGTCTACACAAGAGCACCTTGCTCCGATACCAAATGAAATACTAACTAGGCAACCTAATAGGGGTGGTGAATTGAGATTTTAAAAAATAAGCAATTTAAAACTTAATGCAAATTAATCAAAGCAATTAAATTCGAAATAAACAAATAAAAGTGCAATGAAAAATAAAGAGATAGGGAAGAGAAAACAAACACAAGGATTTTTACATGATTCGGCAATCCCCGCCTACGTCCACGCCTCCAAGGTCATCGGGCTTGAGGATTTCACCAAGCAAGCCTCTAAGGCTTCAAATGCTTACAATTGACTTCCTAGGTGTCAATGGACCGTCAAAACAAGAGATTATCCCCAATCTCTTAACCCAAGTATATTCCAACACTTACAACCTCTCAAGGATAAAGATTACAAAAGATTTTTCTTTTACACAATTTGTTTGATTACAAATGAATGATCAATGTGTGAATCAAAGAAATAAAAACAAGTTTGAAGCTCAATAATAGATGTATGCTCAGTAGCAAGCTCAATGATAACTCTTGGATCTACTCTTGTTTGAATTTGAATGAGCTTATTTATAATTGGAGCTGAAAACTAGCCGTTATTGACTTTCTGTTCAGTGTCGAATCGCCGTTAACTAGATGTCAGATCGCCATTTGGTTGGTCACTATGACCGTTAGGCTGAATTTTCAAATTGTCGGATCGCCGTTATTAAGATATCGGATCACCATTAGTGTACAGAGGCTAATCCTTCAATTCTGTTCAATGTCGGATCGTCGTTTGCTACAGTGACTGCTACAGTGAATTATTTTACAAAATTACAAATTTACCCCAAAACTTTATAAAATAATACTATAATCTAAAAAGTTATGAAACTTTACAAATAGATCCAATTTCAAAATTTCTAAGTAATACTTTGTTTATCCTAAACTTTATGAAATTATGATATGGCCCAAAATATGTGAAATTATATAATGACCTAAAATATGTAAATATTTTTAAATAGGTCCAAATCTGAAATTTAAAACAATATTTATTAAAAGTAAAGATGGCAAAACTCTTTCATTTTAGTCCACATCTTGAAAAACAATCTAATTTCATAAAATCATTTTTCCATTAAATATAAAACCTTTATAATGTGAAAAAAATTATTTATTTAAAATGTATAAAAAATAATTTGAGCTTTTGAAAACTTAATCATTCTTAATTTTATTTGATATCATCAAAATCAATATTATGGAAACATATGTGCTAACATAAATATTAGCCATGATAACAGAAGCAGAAAGAAGGAAGTAGGGCTTATTGTTGAAAGTTTTATGAATTTGTCTCCACCTCTAGCTTCAGAAACTGGGTTGTTAAGTGAAAATAATAAGGTTAATTGGTCTTTCTTTTATTTAGTTATTTATTTCTATCTTTTTCATGTTGAATCATTTATTTTGTGCAAATGTAAAAATCATAATAAAATTATTAAGTTTTTGTGCTAATTTTGGGAGTTGGTAGGCAGGGATTGAATGGAGAAAAAAGAAAGAGAAATGATGATAGAGTGGCGGAGAAGCCAAGAGAATTGATTTATGTGAGAACAAAAAAGGCATAGTAATGGCCAGTCTATATGTGGGAATCTCTAAATTGGAAGCCTGGATGGTATGAAAAAGATAAGAGGCTTCTAATAATTTTTCTAACTAATTTTTCTTAATTGTCAAGTGTTTCTACTAATTTTTATTATAATACTTTTCACAGGATGTTCTGGAAAGCACTTGTCATATATCTTTAATTCTTGCGACAAATTATATTTCTAGAGACAATTTGCAATTAAGGGGACATAATTGAAAGAAATATGCATCTTAAAAATCAGCAAAGCCCTACCATGCTAAAGCATATGGCTACTTTCTATAACTACCAATGCCTTTTTAAATTTAATTGTATTTATTTATTACTTAATATGATACATCACTTGCTTATGAACTACTAAAGAAATTGGTGTTGTTCAGGCCTGATTTTAAAGTTGGATTGCAATATAGTTTATTCATTTATTTATTAAGCTTAAAGAATTTCCTCATTAACTTTAATCTTGGCTATTACTTTAGCTTACTTTATATAGTTTATTTATTTATTTAAAAGAGGGATTGACAAAATAGCGAATAAAACTATAACATTCATCTTTGTTTGATTCGCTTTAGCTAAAGTTGTAAAATATGGAAAGAATCCCTAAAAGCATGTAGATGATAGATGCATATTAATTTGATATAGAAAGTTAATAAATATGGACTGTCTTTATAGACAGTTTTGAATTTACGTTTTTTTTAAGATTGCACAGTTTCTTATAAATGTCTAATTTATAGGAGGACTATCAGTTGTTGATCAACTAGAAGACGTTCCAGCGATTTAGGATTGATCAAAATTAGTTTTGAGTGGAATGTTTTCAAATTAACATACATTATTATTAATTAATAAGTTTTTCATATAAGAACAAAATACTGAGTTTACATGTACTATATTTATTTCTTGTATAAATTTGAATAAAATATTTGCTAGAATAGTTCTATGAAATTGTGATGCTTGTCAAACTGAATTCACGATTAATAATTTAGTATGTGCATGCCATGGATGACCAAATCCATTGAATTAGATAAAAAGATTTAGCTTAGAATATTAATATGAGCTTAAATTATCACTAACAATGACAATGTGAAAGTGTTCCTGATGGTTGTCGAAGCCAGTGAAAATAAAAACCTACTCAAAATAAATTATGTATAGTGATTGAGCAGGGTTGTGTCCACAGAGATCGATAATTATTTAAATCCTTTTAAAATGTAAAATGCAAAATGGGGGGATTGTTGACAATAATAAAAATCAAATTAAAATAACAAGAATGCAAATTAAAATTATAATTCAAATTGGGAAAAGCTCTGGTTGAAGGAATTAACTCAGCTTGATTCGAATACTGATCATTGATTCAAATATAAATCATTACTACTTATAAATAGACCGGTTATAGCTACTGAGACCCTCTAATAGCCAATCTCTCCTTATAGTCGATAACCAAGGTCCGACCATTGGTTATTTTCCTAATCAATAGACAACGCTAGATACAATCATAGGATTTAATCAATTGACAGCCTGAAAAACCAGAGAGACCAAAATCCTAATCAACAAATGCATACGATGGTTCATTTAAATTAGATTGTTTATTCTCACAACACAACGCACTACTATGCTATTTGTCACAAACATTAAAATCTTCATACGATGAATCTTTTAATTGACAATAGATTAAGTAGATAATTAAATAGTGGCCAGTTATCTAATTAACAAATATAATAATGACAATAATTTAGAGAATAAACAAATACCCAAAAAGAAATAAAAAAAATTAAAGCATAAGAAAGATCTCACAGTAATGATGAATCAAAGCTTTATTAACCCTCAACTAGAATAATAGGTTTAGTTCTTCATAGAGAGAACAGAAAAATTTAGATCTAGGGTTTTTTCTTATTATAGAGTTTTTCCCTAAATAAAATACTAAAATCTAAAATATTATCTAAATATTAAATTCAAAATTACAAAAATAACCAAAAAGATAAAAACACGTTAAAATAAAAATTGCAGGTCCTTAATTGATAGTACGAGCCCACGCCTTATTAACAAAGTTCTTCTGAAACTCATAATTTCTCTAGGAAAACAATCATTCTCAAACGTCATCTTGTAGCTCAATTTTAGCACCAATCAATAGAATTGCACATACAAAAATAAAACAAAGTAAATCACTATTGTTAAATGCAAAACATTGATAAAGGAAGTAAACAATGCAAAACTAGTGCATAAATTGCACTCTAACAAATTCCCCCACACCAAGATAATGCTTGTCCTCAAGCATATAACTCAAGACTAATCCCAAATCTCCACTCAATTCTCATCTCAACTTATCCAAAAACAATCTTAAGCAAGCATACCTCAAGAATTTAAGTCAATTAACATTCGAGAGACAAGGATTTTAAAGCATAGGATCTCATAAGCTAGTATAAAAACATTTAACCACCAAGAAAATCCATTTAAAATTCAAGTGCAACAAGATTTAACAGTCCTCTCATTGACTTCACTCCATGCACTCAAAGTGTTTAGGGTATCATTTATGCACTCAAATCAAATCCAAGAATGCTATTACCATAAGCTTGCTCATATATCACATCTCATTCCACAAAATATGAATTAAATGCAAAAATCTAAGGGTGTTAGAAAGATTGTAACGTGGTTAAATGGGTTAAATGAAGAAGAAAGGTCTATGAAAGAAAAAGAGATCAAAATGAGAAGAATGAACTCATTGAAAGAACCTTATGATATTAAAACGCTTATTTGTACTCAAGTCGACAAGAATATAAACACTTTTTTTTCACAGTAATGATGAATCAAACAAAAGAAATGAACCTTGCACAATTTAATTCAAGCATAATGCTTGTTGATCTAATTGAGAAACTTTAATTCAAGGTAGCAAAATGGTAGTGTCGTTAAGTGCACCAAATTTAAATTCTTACTACTGGTATAAATAATTAGTAAAGAGCGAGTAAGGATCGATCCCACAGAGACTATGCTAGCTGTATTTATTATCGACTCTAAAACAAGGCTTAAAATAAAATAATAATAGAAATAATTAATATAATTTAATCTAACTAAAGAAAATACCAATTACAAATAAAATGGAGGCTTTTGAATTTTTAACTAGATTGCAAGAAATAAAGAAATTAAAACTATGAAAACAAAAATTTAATAAAAACTCTAATTAAAGGATAAAGAAATAACAATGAGAAAAACTTTGGTCAAAGGATCATTCATCACCACCAAATATACACATAATATATCAATTCTATCATCAATTTATATTGAAACTATCAACCGTAGACAACAATAAGCTTTGTTAATCTCGATCTTACCTTAGTGTGTCGTTAGGCAAAATAAGCTCTTCACCTAATCTCTAACCATTAAATAATTGAAAATAAGCTCTTTAAATTTAAGATAATGGAAGCATTAAACAGAGAAAGATATTAGGTTGATCTAGGCAATAAACACACAAGCTCGGATTATTTAACTTAGGTTATGTTCTCCAATTGAAATCACGGATTCCAACGTGCTACTAATAATTGAAATATCAAGACAATTACGGATCAAGAATTTTAATATAGCAATCGAATTTATTCAAGTCCTATCTAATTGGCCACTCAAACAAGACAAGAGTAAAATTATAAACATTAATAATGGAAGAACATAAACAATCTCAATTAATAAATTAAAAATTAATCATATGATATGTTTGGGGTTTTGAAAATCACCCTCAACCAAATAAAAAATCTAGCCTAACATAATTAAATTGGGAATAAGAGAATTGATAAAACCAATCATGGAGATTAATTCAAGTGGCTACAATTTTTCTCTTCAATTCCTCTTGGCCGCTGATTTTTTTTCAGTTTGCTTTGCCGCCGAAAACTCTACTCTTCCGAAAATCTCTTCACCGAAAAACTCTCCCTGTGTTGCTTCCGCTTGGCTAGCTTTTATTGTGTCTTGAATCCTCACATGGAAAGGAATAAATCCAAGCCAAAACCACCACTTGTCTTTTGCAATTCACGTGTTGGTCACTTTTGGTTTGCAATCTTTGTTTTCCAATTTTTCAATGCCATAAATTATCATGCAAAATATTGTTTCCTTTTCTTTTTTTTTTTTTGTCTTAAAGCCAAAAGCCTTTATTCTTTTCTTCCTCTCACGTGGATGGCAATCACCTTTTTCCAATTTTGCTTTCATGTGATGGCTTGGCTTCCTTTTTTTACTTTCATTTTCCAATTTTAGCTCCATGAAATCCTATATGCTTCCAAATGTGTATCATTTAATTAATTGACTTCTAAAAATCTTCAGTTAATTCCTTTTCTAATCTCTTCAAGTAGATTTCTTCTTAAATGCTCCGATTTAATTTTTCTTTAATCCCGGAATATACCTAAAATAACAAAATAAAATGAAATAAAATAAACTAAGATAGAAATTAACACAATAAAATTATAATTTACTAAATTAAAAATTAACTAAAATAACTAGAATATTTAAGAACAAAAACAAGAAAAAGATGGAGAAATTAATATTAAAATATATAGAAAATATGCACTTATCAAATTCCCCCACACTTACCCTTTGCTCATCCTCGAGCAAACCTAGAACAAAAATAAAAAGAAAATCTGAACTAGTCCACTTTCGTAAGAAATCACGATTGCATTTAACGTATGCAATAAGGCTTTAAACCCCTAGGCGGCCCTAGTGGACGAGTTATAATCTCGTAAGGGCTTCAGCGATGATATCCACAAACATCTTTTTTTTTTTAAATAGCAGAAAAAGAACAAAAGACTTTAAAATAAAACTAGCCTCAAAGATTGCATAAATCATATAGCTCAAAGAAAATTTCAAATATTATCGAAGTTCTAACTTTAACTCAATAGTCAATCTCATCTCTCTTTTGATTCTCATAGTGTGTGTGTGAATCAATTCAATCAAAATCCATTCCTAAAATCTTCAATGTCAACAGCCTTTGCCTTGAACAAAGAAAAGAGTAGGTCAAACTAATCTTATCATCTTGATCTCTAAATTTTTTTTACTCACAGGCATTTGCGAGCATTTTCTTTTGATTTATTTTCTTTCTTTCTCTTTTTTTTTTCTCATAGTCAGGAGCTTTCACTCTATCCCTTAAAGGTAGCCTTCTTCTCATGGTAGATTATCCTCTATATACTGGTGGTACATAGGCCCAAATTACTCAAGGATAGCTTCACTCTTAAGGGTTATTGGTAGCTATTTCTGACTATGGTGCCTGTGTATACTACACTGTATTGTAGAGATAAGAATCAAGACAAACAGTCATTTACTCAATCTAAAATTCTTAACTCGGGCTGCATCAATCTCAAATTCTAAGTCAAAACTATGACAAAATTGATATTAGTGCTCATGGTTTAAAGAATCTCAATTAAGAGGAAATCAACACAAGAATCAAGTATAAACTAAGGTAATATTCAACCCTTTCTAAGAACCATATTCATTGTCAATCAAATTCTCATCAGTGGCTAATATTCAAAACAATGATTTTTTTCTCTTTTTTTTTATTTTAAAAGAAAAATACAAAGAAACACAAACTAAGTTTAAAATCCACCCCCCCACACTTAATTCTTCTATTGTCCTCAATGTGAGCCTAAGCTAACAAAAGAAGTAAACATAGGGAAGTAAGATGAGACGCACAAACAAAAACAAACAAAATTCAACACAAAGTGGATAAAGTAAATGAGAATGAAAGGGAGAAAGATCAAATCTGTTATGGCGTGCTCTCAAAATCTTTTCTCCAGCCATTGGATTGCCTCTCAATAAGCGCTTGGTTTACTGTCCTCAGCCTGACATGGTTCTCAAGTTTCACTCATCAACGTACGCAGGTTCATAAAATGGAGCCTCCTCCATATTGAGTGTCTGAAAGTTTTCATAGTAAGGCTTCAACCTATGACCATTAACTTTGAATTCTTTACCTGTCTTTAAGCTCCTTATCTCAACTGCACCATGAGAAAAAACATTAATAATAACAAAAGGCCCAACCCATCGAGAACGTAATTTACCTGGAAACAACTGAAGGCGAGAATGGAATAGCAAAACTTTCTGTCCAACTTTGAAATTCTTTCTCAAGATCTACTTATCATGAAAAGCCTTAGTTTTTTATTTATAGATTCATGAATTCCCATAGACACCATTTCGAATTTCTTCTAATTCTTGCAATTGGAGCTTTCTGTGTTGTCTGGCGGCGTCCAGTTCCATGTTACATTGTTTCACAGCCCACCATGCTTTATGTTCGAGTTCCACTGGAAGATGACAAGGTTTACCATATACCAACCTATAGGATAACATACCAATAGGCATTTTGTGTGCAGTCCTATATGCCCAAAGTGCATCATCAAGCCATAGGCTCCAGTCCTTTCTATTCGGATTAACTGTCTTTTCAAGGATTGATTTCACTTCCCTATTAGACACCTCAGCTTGTCCACTAGTTTGTGGATGGTAGGATGTAAACACCTTGTGAGTGATGTTGTACTTTCGAAAAAGGGCCTCTACTGACCTGTTACAAAAATAAGTGCCTCTATCGCTGATAATTGCCTTCGGTGTTCCAAACCTTGCAAAGATGTTACACTTTATAAAATCTACCACAACTTTAGAATCGTCAGTTCGGGTGACTTTTGCTTCCACCCATTTTAAAACATAATCAACCGCAAGAACAATATAGAGATTACCAAACGAAGAAGGAAATGGTCCCATGAAATCGATGCCCCAAACATAAAAAATCTCAACTATAAGAATGGGAGATTGTGGCATTTGATTTCTAGGTCCCGAATTACCTGTTCTCTGACAACGATCACAAGATTTGTAAAATAAATATGCATCCTTAAATAGTGATGGCCAATAAAAACCACTTGCAAGTACCCTAAGGGTTGCTCTTTGGTCTAAAATGTCCTCTACAAGGCAGGGTATGAAAAAAATATGAGAATAGAAGAAAATTCAGTTTCGGGTACGCACCTTCTAATAATTTGATCAGAACAATGCTTCCACAAGTATGGCTCATCCCACACATAGTACTTTGCATTATTCTTGATCTTGACCTTTTGTGCATGGGTTAGCTCTTCCGGTACTGTCCTAGTAACCAAGTAATTGACAATATCTGCATACCAAGGAGTAACTGTCCCTACCTGTAATAATTGTTCATATGGAAAGTTCTCATGCAATGGAAGTGCATCTTCATTATAGGTAAGCCGACTCAAATGATCTGCCACCAAATTCTCAGAATATCTCTTATCAAGAATCTCTAAGTCAAATTCTTGCAATAGAAGTATCCATAGAATAAGGCACGATTTGGAATCCTTTTTGGTGAGCAAGTACCTAATAGTTGCATGGTCAGACTAAACAATTACCTTAGATCCAATCAAATAAGAACGAAATTTCTCTAAGGCAAAGATAACTGCTAAAAGTTCTTTCTCTGTGGTAGAGTAGTTGAGTTGTGTATTATTTAATGTGTGGGAGGCATAGTAGATGACATGAGGAAGCTTGCCCACACGCTGGCCCAACACGGCTCCAACAACATAGTCATTGGCATCACACATGATCTCAAATGGTAAATCCCAGTTCGGTGGTTGAATCACAGGGGTTGATGTCAAAACCTCTTTTAACTTCTCAAATGCTCTTTGGCACTCATCATTGAAGTCAAAAGTTGCATCCTTTTGAAGTAAGTTGCAGAGGGGTAATGCGATCTTAGAGAAGTCCTTGATAAACCTACGATAGAAACCTGCATGACCAAGAAAAGAATGAATCTCCCTCACACTAGTGGGAGGTGGTAAGGAGCGAATAAGATCTATCTTAGATTTATCAACTTCAATCCCTTTTTCAGAAATAACATGGCCTAAAACAATACCTTGATTAACCATAAAATGACATTTTTCTCAATTAAGCACAAGGTTAGTGTCAATGCATCGTTTAAGCACAAGTGTAAGGTTATCTAAGCATCTATCGAAAGAATCACCATAAACCGTAAAATCTTCCATAAATATCTCAATGATGTTCTCCACATAATCAGAAAAAATACTCATCATGCACCTTTGGAAAGTGGCAGGAGCGTTACAAAGACCAAATGGCGTGCGTCGGTAAGCAAATGTGCTAAAGGGGCATGTGAAGGTTGTTTTCTCTTGGTCTTCTGGAGCAATAACAATCTGATTATAACCTAAGTAACCATCAAGAAAACAATAATGAGAATGACCACTTAACCTTTCAAGCATTTAATTAATGAATGGCAGAGGAAAATGATCCTTGCGAGTGGCTGCATTCAGCTTACGATAGTCAATGCAAACCCTCCACTCAGTTTGAACTGTTATTGGCACAAGCTCGTTTTCTTCATTTTTACCACTGTAATGCCTGATTTTTTTGGAACTACCTGCACAGGACTTACCTATTTACTATAAAAAATCGGATAGATAATCCCCACATTAAGAAGTTTCAGCATCTCCTTTTTTATGACTTCCATCATTGGTGGATTAAGGCGGCGTTGTGCATCTCTTGTTGGTTTAGACCCTTCCTCTAGTAAAATATGATGCATACACATGGAAGGACTAATTCCCTTAATATCGGCAATGGTTCAGCCAATCGCCGTCTTATGATCCCGAAGCACCCTAATTAACTTTTCTTATTGAACTGAAGTGAGGGTTTTAGCAATTATGACTAGAAGTGTTTTATTTTCACCCAAGTAAATATATTGCAGGTGCTCTGGGAGTGGCTTAAGCTCTAAGGTAGGTGCCTGCACAATTGAAGGTAAAAGTTTCTCGTCTAATAAAGGTAATTCAAGGTAAGAAATATTATATCGATTGGTACATAATGTGACTGTTCCATCTAAGATCGCCATAGCTTCTTCTACCCCATCATCCAATTTTATCAAATTTGCATGTTCCTTAAAATCATCTTTCGCAAGATTTTTGCTTATGGAAATTTCAAAACTTTCATTACCAGATAATTCAAAGAAATCTTGCACTAAAGTATTAATATCATCTATGGCAAAGACAGAATGTACATCACTGGGATACCTTATTGCCTCAAAGATATTGAAGCGGATCACTTCACCATCGAATTCTATTATGAGGGTTCCATCGTGAACATCAATCTCAGTTCGGGCTGTCTTAAGGAATGGTCGCCCCAATAGAATAGGAGTGGGATTGGGCGACAACTCATCCTCCATTTCAAGGATATAAAAATCAGCTGGAAAAACCAATTCATTGACTTGCACAAGAACATCTTCCACAACCCCTTTGGGGTAAGCGTTAGATCTATCAGCCAATTGAATAATTATGCCAGTTTCTTCCATTGGACCTAAATTCAAAGAGTTATAAATTGAATATGGCATAACATTAATTGAGGCCTCTAAATCTAGCATACATCTTTCGAATCTGGTATTGCCAATAGTGCAGGGGATAGTAAAAGTACCTGGATCCTTGCACTTAGGAGGAAGTTTTCTTTGAAGTACAACAGAAACATTCTCTCCTACACTTACCTTTTCGTTACCGCTCAACTTTCGCTTGTTGTTGCATAATTCCTTCAAAAACTTTGTAAAACACAGCACTTGTTTAATCACATCAAGTAGAGGAATATTTACCTCTACTTTACGAAAGGTCTCAAGGATCTCTTTTTTTGCTCCTCTTTCTTGAATTTTTTAAACCTTTGGATTAATTTTTGGTTAAGAAGGTAACTTTCCTGAAGTTCTAGCCTCTATCCTACTCATAGATGTGGCCAGTTGGCTAATCTGATTCTCTAAATGTTGGAGGTGTGTCTGGGTAGTCTGTTGGAACTGCATAGAGTTAGTAGCGAGAGCTTTTACAAGATCTTCCAAAGACATACCTTGATTTTGAGGAGTTGGAGGTGGTCGACCTTGGTAAGGTTGTTGCACCCACTATTGGGGGTAGTTCGGTGGTCGAGAAGATGTCATATTAGGAATGCCTTGTTGTTGGTTTCCATACCTAAAATTAGGGTGATCCTTCCATCCTTCATTGTAAAAATTAGAGTAGGGATTATACCTTTGTCTTGGTTAGCCTAGGAAACCCTCAACTGTGTTAGCTTGCTCATGCAAACCCTCTTGGAGAGTAGGGCACGTATTAGTCGCATGCCCGACCATAGAACAAACGCCACACAGTTTCACTTGTTGCCCTAGAGCTAATTATTGCACCAAAGAAGTAAGATTTGAAACTTGTTGTTCTAGAGAAGTAGTACTTACCTCATTAACTCGTTTAGGTGGTGGCAGTGGATCGTTCCTGGTGTTGAACTGTTGGGAATTAGCAGCCATATTAGCAATAAGATTTCGGGCTGCTTCTGGTGTCTTATCCACGAGTGCTCCTCTACTAGCGGCATCAATCATGCTCCTATCCATAGGCAGTAGACCCTTATAAAAGTATTGAATAAGAAGTTGATCACTTATCTGATGATGTGGGCAACTAGCACATAACTTTTTGAATCGTTCCCAATAGTCATAGAGGGACTCTCCATTATACTGTCGAATTCCAAAAATTTCTTTTTAAATGCTGCCAGCTTTTAATGCTGGGAAATATTTCTCCAAAAATAGCTGACGCATCTCATTCCATGTAGTGACAGTACCAGAGGGAAGATAGTACAACCATTTCTTGGATGAATCCGCCAAAGAGAATGGGAAGGCCATTAGCTTAACTTGCTCTTCAAAGACTCCAGTTGATTTCATTGTGGAGCATACCACATGAAACTCCTTCAAGTGCTTATTTGGGTCTTCTCCTGAAAGACCACGAAAAGTAGGAAGAAGATGAATCATCCCAGATTTGAGTTCAAAGTTTACCTGAGGGTTTGGATTCTCAATGCATAAGGGTTGTTAGTCCAAGTTAGGAGCTGCCAACTCTTTAAGTGTTCGGTTCTTATTCTGAGCCATTCGTTCGGGTTCTAGGCTGCTTGGCTCTATCTTCGAGAATGGAATGTGGATGGCAAAATCGAGTTCTGACTGTGATGAGGTTGCTCTAAGTTGTTCGAGTTTCAATCGAATGTCCTCTATGCTCATGAAAATCTTAATATAAAATAAAAAAATTAATTAAAATAAAATAAATTAATTAAATGAGGAAAAACAATAAGTAAAAATAATAAAATAGAATGAGTGATGATAAACAAACTAGACGTTAGTCCCCGGCAACGGCGCCCAAAATTTGGTAGTGTCGTTAAGTGCACCAAATTTAAAATCTTACTACTAGTATAAATAATTAGTAAAGAGCGAGTAAGGATTGATCCCACAGAGACTATGCTAGCTGTATTTATTATCGACTCTAAAACATGGCTTAAAATAAAATAATAATAGAAATAATTAATATAATTTAATCTAACTAAAGAAAATCCCAATTATAAACAAAATGGGGGTTTTTGAATTTTTAACTAGATTGCAAGAAATAAAGAAATTAAAACTATGAAAACAAAAATTTAATAAAAACTCTAATTAAAGGATAAAGAAATAACATTAAGAAAAACTTTGGTCAAAGGATCATTCGCCACCACCAAATATACACATAATATATCAATTTTATCATCAATTTATATTGAAACTATCAACCGTAGACAACAATAAGCTCTGTTAATCTCGATCTTACCTTAGTGTGTCATTAGGCAAAATAAGCTCTTCACCTAATCTCTAACCATTAAATAATTCAAAATAAGCTTTTTAAATTTAAGATAATGGAAGCGTTAAACAGAGAAAGATATTAGGTTGACCTAGGCAATAAACACACAAGCCCAGATTATTTAACTTAGGTTATGTTCTCCAATTGAAATCACGGATTCCAACCTGCTACTAATAATTGAAATATCAAGACAATTACGGATCAAGAATTTTAATATAGCAATCGAATTTATTCAAGTCCTATCTAATTGGCCACTCAAACAAGAGAAGAATAAAATTAAAAACATTAATAATGGAAGAACATAAACAACCTCAATTAATAAATTAAAAATTAATCATATGATATGTTTGAGGTTTTGAAAATCACACTCAACAAAATAAAAAATTTAGTCTAACATAATTAAATTAGGAATAAGAGAATTGATAAAACCAATCATGGAGATTAATTCAAGCAGCTACAATTTTTCTCTTCAATTCCTCTTGGCTGCTGATTTTTTTTCAGTTTGCTTTGCTGCCGAAAACTCTCCTCTTCCGAAAATCTCTTCACCAAAAAACTCTCCCTGTGTTGCTCCGCATGGCTAGCTTTTATTGTGTCTTGAATCCTCACATGGAAAGGAATAAATCCAAGCCAAAACCGCCACTTGTCTTTTGCAATTCATGTGCTGGCCACTTTTAGTTTGCAATCTTTGTTTTCCAATTTTTCAATGCCATGCACGTGACTTGCCATTTAAATTATCATGCAAAATATTGTTTCCTTTTCTTTTTTTTTTTGTCTTCATGCACAAACTCTTTTGATTGGCCATGCTTAAAGCCAAAAGCCTTTATTCTTTTCTTCCTCTCACGTGGATGGCAATCACCTTTTTCCAATTTTGCTTTTATGTGATGGCTTGGCTTCCTTTTTTTACTTTCATTTTCTAATTTTGGCTCCATGAAATCCCATATGCTTCCAAATGTGTATCAATTAATTAATTGACTTCTTAAAATCTTCAGTTATTTCCTTTTCTAATCTCTTCAAGTAGATTTCTTCTTAAATGCTCCGATTTAATTTCTCTTTAATCCCGGAATATACCTAAAATAACAAAATAAAATGAAATGAAATAAATTAAGATAAAAATTAACACAATAAAAATATAATTTACTAAATTAAAAATTAACTAAAATAACTAAAATATTTAAGAACAACAACAAGAAAAAGATGGAGAAATTAATATTAAAATATATAGAAAATATGCACTTATCACAAAAGTAACAGACTATATACAAAATATATCCAAAAAATGAGTCCAAAAATCTCTTTAAATTGAGGCTCAAAAAGAAGGAAAAGGGTAAGTAGATGGAGAGAATTAGATTGGTAATAAAACATTCTCCACCCGAAGACAAGCGAAGAGAATGGTTATGGCTCAAACAAAGATAACAAATAAAGGTCTTCGAGTGGAGAAAAAAAAGAAAAATGCGAAAATAGAAAAATGGAAAGCGGTTTGCCTTTATCATTTTAATGCATAAAATCCCGTAATGCGGCTTCAACATGCATAACAAAGTAAGTTCTAGAATAAACAAACTAAGATTGATATTCACACAACAAAAATAATTAGAGCAAAGTGGTTGCTCATAGGCTCAAATCCTCACAAAGTTGGTAAATTTGCCATCAAATCATGTACACTTTTCAAATGAATCAACTATCAATAGTGGTGCAGAATGAGAAGAAGGTAAGAGTGATATATAAAAGGAAATGTAAAAAAGATAAGAAGCGAGAAAGATGTATGTATTAATAAAAAAAATGAAAGAGTATGATAAAATATAAATAGATCTAAATAATTTGAGATAGATGGGAAAAGAGTAGTGGAAAAAAATAATAATATATAAAAAGAATATATATGAAGCATACTAACTCCAAAATCATTTAAGGATGAACAAAGTGATAATAATACTTCCAGACATCAATATTGCAAAAATTCCTCCCTCACATCAAGAACATAGATTGTCCCCAATGTATGATAATCAAAGCTCACATAAAGTAATAAAGCGTAAGGATAAAAGATTAAAGGCAAACGTCCCTGAATTGTGAACTTTGATCCACATAACGTCTATGGGCTTGGCGGAAATGGTGGGATAAATCCCACACTCTCGAAGTATGCGGCCAAATTCTGCTCTATCTTGTTCAGCTTGTGCTCCATTTTCTCTAACTGAACTCTCAAAGGTGGTGTAAATGTAGAAGGAATAGTTGGTGGGGCAGCAGTTTCATCGTCAAACTCATCATCAGAGGTAGCACCACTCCTAGCATAAAGCTTCTTTAGAAGTTGAGTGGGTCCTGGCTCAGTAAACTAAAATCTCCTCTCCTTGAATTCGACCACACCTATTCTTTCAAACAAAGATATATCCAAAAATTCTTTTTTGCAAGAAGGATGTAAATCATTATTGTCAGGATCAAGCACACATAAGTTTATAGCTAACAGAGTAATGTATGGACTAAGAAATAAAGTCCTATACCTTTTAAGCACACTCTGAAATTGATCTGCTAACTAAAAACCTAGATTAGGCCTCACATGATTTAACATGCACCAGATAAAATAAAACTCAGTTTTAGAGAAAACTCCCGAGTGATCTTTCTTTCTTAAAAAATTATATGCTAAGAACCGATGCACATATTTCAAAACAGGATCACGTAAGAAAGAGCTCTTTGATTTACTCGGGTCATAGGCATTGTGATCAAAAGATAAATTATGCCAAAGACCATAAGGCTCAAAATTTTCGCTAAAGTCACAAGTGTTCCTTAAATATACATCACTGGAAGAATAATCATCATCAATGAATCCTAAAGCTAGGTTAAAATCTGTGATAGATTGTGAAAAATTTTGTCCCATTAACCTAAACTTTATAACATTTAGAGTATGCAAAATAAAATCATTCGGTATATTAAATTGAAAAGTAGCATGGAACTCCCTAATCAACTCAACATAACCCAAACAATCAACATCAACAAACTTACGCAAACCAATCTTATCTATCAAAGAATTAAAATTATCCCTAACATTCAATTTTTCAAGAGTCGGGTAGTGAATATACTTAGCTAGAAGTATTTTTCGCTTGAAAATATCTTTGTACCTTTCTTTCTCTTGCTGAGTCGTGAATGTGAGGCACCCTCCGAGATTGGATTCATCAAGTGACAAAACACTCATGTCTTTTTCATGTTTCGATCTTTGTCTCACGGCTTGACATGAATCTGAGACTGTGTTCCATGGGACCGTAGTAGGAGTGGCAATCTTGGATTTCTTTAAGACGGGTTTCTTTTTAGACGTTAATAACTTGGAAGTTGATGTTTTCCTTTTCAGCATTGTTACAGTAATTTCACTCACGGATTTTGTTTGAATGCGAAAAGCGGCGGTCCTTTGAACCAAGGAGAGTGAGGTCAGACAGGTTCTTTGGCGGGCGCAATGGGATGTGTTAGAAACCGATTGCAGTGCTACCGAAACCGGTTTGGCCGGCACGGCTTCTTTGGACATGGGTCACTGGTGATCATGTGGACTCGGGATGCAGCGCATGAATGCTTGCAGACACGCGGCTTGGATGAAGGAGATGTGGCTGCTGGTTGCTGGGCTGGTGCAGACGTGTAGCTTCCTAGTGAGGAGCTGGTAAGAGAGGCAGTGTTAGGGATTTTTTTATGAGCAATGAAAACAAATTTGTTTTGTTTTGTTTTTGTAAACTAAAAACTAAAAGAAAAACTTGAGACACCAAAAATTACAGAAGTACTTGTTTAATAAGCATATGGGCAGGCCTTAAAATCATTTTACTTTAAAATTACAGAAGTACTTATTAATTAAAACATGGGCACGCCAGGCCAAAATAAGCAAAAACATTATTTAAACAATCTGAATCAAGATTAAAAGCAAAAGATATAACAAAAATCAAAATAAATAAATCCTTTGGGTTACCTCTCAAAAAGCGCCTTTGTTTTATGTCTTTGGCTAGACACATTCATGCATTAATCTCCATAAATGAGACTCTCGAGAGCCACTTCCTCCACAATATGCACCGTAAAACCTTTATAAAAAGGTTTTAAGCGATGACCATTAACTTTAAAAACTTTGTCAGAGGTCGAACTTCGAATCTCAACTGCACCATGAGGAAAAACATTAGTAACAATAAAAGGTCCTACCCAACGAGAACGTAATTTACCAGGAAAAAGTTTAAGCTTAGAATGAAAAAGAAGAACTTTTTGACTACCAGAGAACTCCTTCCTCAAAATCATTCTGTCATGAAATGTCTTCGTCTTTTCCTTGTAAAATCGCGAACTCTCATAGAATTCGTTTCTATTCTTCTCCAACTCTTGCAGCTGCAACTTCCTCTACTTTCCCACTTCATCCATTCGCATATTGCATTGTTTAATCGCCCAGTATGCTCTGTGCTCAAGCTCTACAGGTAAATGACAAGACTTACCAAATACTAAACGATAAGGAGACATACCTATGGGAGTTTTGTTCGCAGTGCGATACGCCCACAATGCATCATCTAATCGTAAGCTCCAATCCTTTCAATTTGAACTAACCGTCTTTTCAAGAATAGACTTGATTTCTCTGTTTAATATCTCAGCTTGTCTGCTTGTCTGTGGATGATAGGTGGTAGAGACTTAGTGGGTAACATGATACCTCTTGAACAAAGCCTCCACCACCCGATTACAGAAATGAGTGCCTTTATCACTTATCACTGCTCTCGGTACACCAAACCTAGCAAAAATATTAGACTTGACAAAATCTACAACAACTTTAGCATTGTCAGTCTGGGTGGCCTTAGCCTCTACCCATTTAGAAACATAATCTACTGCTAAAATAATGTAAGCATTGCCAAAAAATGAGGAAAAAGGTCCCATAAAGTAGGCCAAAACAGACCACATTCTAATACCTTAGATGTTGTCCTTTTGGGACCAAAATGACCACCACATGCATATGAGTGACAAAACTAAAGAATATAAGGAATTTCAAACTCAGATACGCACCTTCTGATGACTTGGTTAGAGCAATGTTTCCACAAGTAAGGGTCATCCCAAACATAGTACTTAGCATCACTCTTAATCTTATCTTTTTGAGGCCTCTTCAGATCAGTAGGTAGCGTTCTTGTAACTACGTAATTGACAATGTCAGCGTACCAAGGAACCATACCTTGAGTTATAAAGAGATGCTCATCTAGAAAATCATCCTTCAAAGTTGTTGCTTCTTCACTCGTGGTCAATCTACTAAGTTGGTCTGCAACCAAGTTTTTTGCTCCTTTCTTGTCATGGATCTCCAAGTTGAACTCTTGAAGTAGTAGGATCCAGCGGATAAATCTCGATTTCGCCTCCTTTTTGGCGAGCAAATATCTGAGAGCTGTATGATTGGAAAAAACAATCACTTTAGTACCCAATAAATATGAATGAAATTTTTCTAAAGCAAAAAAAATAGCCAAAAGTTCTTTTGCCATTGTTGAGTAATTGCACTGAGCAGCTCTTCCAACCCTTTGTCCGAGAACAACACCAATAGCACAGTTACTAGCGTCGCACATTATCTCAAAGGGAGGCTCCAGTCGAGTGGCTGTATAATTGGAGCTGAAGTCAATAACTCCTTAAGCTTATTAAATGCTACCTTGCATGCTTATTACAATCAAACATCACATCTTTCTGAAGCAGCTTGCATAAAGGCTGAGGTATCTTCGAAAAATCCTTGATAAAACGTCGATAGAAACCTGCGTGACTAAGGAAAGAACGAACTTCTTGTACACATGTGGATAAGGTAAAGATTTAATAACATCTATCTTAGTTTTATCTACCTCAATTCCTCTAGCAGAGACTACATGACCCAAAATAATGCCTTGATCTACCATAAAATGACATTTTTCATAATTCAAGACAAGGTTTGTTTTAATGCATATTTCAAGCACTTTCTTCAGATTATAAAGACAATCATCAAAAGAATCAGTATAGACTATGAAATCGTCCATAAATACCTTTATAATGTTCTCTATGTACCTGAAAAAATATTGACCATGCACATCCGAAAAGTGGCGGAAGCGTTACAAAGACCAAATGGCATACGTCTGTATGCAAAGGTTTCAAAAGAACATGTAAAGGTAGTCTTCTCCTGATCCTCAGGCACAACTGGTATCTGATGAAAACCTGAATAGCCATCAAGACAACAAAAGTGAGATTTTTTTGCCAACCTTTTGAGCATCTGATCAATAAAAGGAATAGGAAAATGATCATTTTTAGTGAGTGAATTAAGCTTTCTAAAATTAATACAAACCCTCCACCCATTTTGAACTCGGGTGGGTACTAACTCACCATAAAAATTCTCAACAATTGATACCAGTTTTCTTAGGTACTACTTGTACCGGACTTACCCATTTGCTATCCGAAATTGGATAGATTATACATGCAACAAGAAGTTTCAGAATTTCTTTCTTCATTACTTCCATCATGAGTAGATTCAAACGACATTGAGCTTGAATCGAAGGTTTGTCATCTTCCTCCAGCAATATTCTATTCATGTACGTGGACGGACTTATCCCTTTAATATCAGCAATTGACCACCCAATAGCCTTTTTGTAATCCTTCAGCACTCTAATAAGCTTTTCTTCCTCTAAAGTACTAATCTTTGAAGAGATGATCATCGGAAGTGTCTCACTATCTCCTAAAAACATGCATTTTAGATGACTCGGCAACGGTTTAAACTCTATTTTCGGTTCCTGCAAAATAAATGGAAAAAGTTTTGCATGAGATGAAGGTAATTCAATATAAGACATATGATAAGTTAAAGTTCTCAAAGAACTTAATTCATAAATTGTCTCTTGTAATACAAAATTTAAAAAAAACTCATTTTCATCACTTTGCAATCCTTTTAGACCCAAATTGTTATTTAAAACAGCTACCAATGAATCTTTAACGTCCAAATAAAAAACTTCATGCACTATAGGGTTAATAACATCCACAGAAAATACCGAATATTCCTCACTAGGATATTTCATGGCATCATTCATATTGAGCTCTATAACCTCTTCATCAAACTCTATAGTGAGAGTCCTTTTATGTACATCCATTTTAGTCTTAACAGTCTTAAGAAAAGGTCTTCCTAGTAAAATTGGGACAGAATAAAGGAGTTATCCTCTTCCATATCGAGTATATAAAAATCAGCAGGAAAAACCAACTCATTAACTTGGACTAAGGCATCTTCTAATACCACATTAGGATATGCATTAGACTTATCAGCTAGTTGAATTATCATGTCAGTTTCTTTTAATGGACCAACATTCAAACATGAATAAATGGAAGGAGGCATGACATTAATAAAAGCTCGTAGATCTAACTAGCCTTCTCAACTCTAACACTACCAATTTTTCAAGGGATAGTAAACATACCTGGATCCTTGCACTTAGGAGGTAGTTTCCTTTGGAGAACTGTTGAAATATTCTCCCTCATATGAACTCTTTCATCTCCTCTTAATTTTCTCTTGGAGGTGCACAGTTCCTTTAGGAATTTAGTATATCGAGGTATTTGTTTTATAGCATCTAATAAAGGAATATTTACCTCAACCTTGTGAAATGTCTCAAGGATCTCTTTCTCTTGTTCCTCCTTCTTGGATTTTCCAAACCGGCTAGGGAAAGGATGAGGTATCACCACAGGTTAAGGTTTCCCTCTGGTGCGTTGCGCATCTTAAGATTTAGGTATCAATTCATTCTTCTCAAGCTCATCTTCTATATGCTTTGTCACTTTCTGACTAGGATATTGCAACTCCTTCCCACTTCTAAGGATGACAGCACTAACGTTTTGCTTTGGATTCACCTCAGATTATGAAGACAATCTACCTGATACTTGAGACTCTAGGCGGCTTATTGCAGTCGCCAATTGACTCATTTGGTTCTCCAAATTCTGAATGCTTGTTGTAGTTGCCTGTTAAAATTGTTGAGTGTTGGTCGTAAGTGATTTAAAAATTTCTTTAAGAGATATAGCTGACTTGGATTTTGACTGTGGAGGGGCTGGTTGTCTTGGTGGGTATTATTGTGGGAATCCTAACAGCCTAACTCCATAGCTGAAGTTCGGATGATCCTTCCATCCTGGATTATATGTTTGTGTATAAGGATCATACCTCCTCTGAGGCATGCCTGGAAATCCTCCAACTGCATTGGTTTGTTCAACGGGTTCTTCTTGAAGTGTAGGACACATATCAGTTGAATGATCCATATTGGAACAAATGCCACAAGTCTTTACCTGTTGCACATTACCTATAAAAAAATTTTCCACAAGAGAAGTAAATTTATCTAAACATTGATCAATAGAAGAAATATTTACCTCATTCACCTTCCTTAAAGTGGGATCTTGCCTCTTTGCCAAATCACAGTGCATTAGCAGCCATATTTGAGATCAACTCCCTTACTTGAGTAGGGGTCTTGTCCACCAACACACCTCTACTAACAGCATCTATCATACTCATATCCATCAATGATAGTCCTTCGTAAAAGTATTGAATAAGTAGTTGATCAGATATCTGATGCTGAGGACAGCTGGTACACAATTGTTTGAATCGCTCATTATACTCATACAAAGTCTCCCCAAGAAGTTGTCTGATCTCACAAATGTCTTTTCTGATGTTGGCCGCTCTTGAAGCAGGAAAGTACTTCTCAAGGAACTACTTCTTCAAACCATTCCACGTTGTAATTGATCCAGGAGGCAAGTAGTACAACCAGTCTTTAGCTAGCCCATCTAAAGAGAAAAGAAAAGCACGCAGCTTAATCTGCTTTTCAGTCACACCTTGTGGCCTCATACTTAAACACACAACATGAAACTCATTGAGATGTTTATGAGGATCTTCACCTGCAAAACCATAAAACTTGGGTAATAAATGAATAAGACCAGACTTTAATTCAAAATTTACCTCCAAGTCAACATATTGAATGCAGAGTGCTTGTTGATTCAAGTCTAGTTCAGCTAACTCTCTAAGAGTTCTTTCTACAGGTGCAACTCTATCTATCACTTGTTCTTCTGAATCGCTAGATGATTCAACCAAATCAGTCACCGTATCTGTTTCAGAAAGCAAAGGCGATGAGGATCGTTGCTTAGCTCGCTTCGTCTATTGTCTCAGCTATTGAGCTGTCTTTTCAATTTTAGGATTAAACGAAAGTGTACCTATACGAGAAGAACGAACCATACACCAAGTAAAAACGTAAAAAAGATTAAATAAACGACACCAATCCCCGGCAACGGCGCCAAAATTTTGATGGCTGTCGAAGCTAGCAAAAGTAAAACCTACTCTAAATAAATTGTGTATAGTGATTGAATAAGGTCGTGTCCACAGAGATTGATAATTATTCAAATCCTTTTAAAATGTAAAATGAAAATTGAAAAATGGGGGATTGTTGACAATAATAAAAATCAAATAAAAATAACAAGAATGCAAATTAAAATTATAATTCAAATTGGGGAAAGCTCAGGTTGAAGGAATTAACTCAGCTTGGTTCGAATACTGATCATTGATTCAAATATAAATCATTACTACTTATGAATAGACCAGTTATAGCTACTGAGACCCTCTAATAGCCAATCTCTCCTTAACTAGTCGATAACCAAGGTACGACAATTGGTTATTTCCCTAATCAATAGACAAGCCTAGATACAATCATAGGATTTAATCAATTGACAGCATGAAAAACCAGAGAGACCCAAATCCTAATCAACAAACGCATACGATGGTTCATTTAAATTAGATTGTTTATTCTCATAACACAACGCACTGCTATGCTATTTGTCACAAATATTAAAATCTTCATACGATGAATTTTTTAATTGACAATAGATTAAGTTGATAATTAAATAGTGGCCAATTATCTAATTAACAAACATAATCATGACAATAATTCAGAGAATAAATAAATATCCAAAAAGTAATAAAACAATTAAAGCTGAAGAAAGATCTCACAGTAATGATGAATCAAAGCTTTATTAACCTTCAACTAGAATAATTGGTTTAGTTCTTCATAGAGAGAAGAGAAAAATTTAGATCTAGTGTTTTCTTCACCTGTTTTTTTTTTTTATAGAGTTTTCCCTAAATAAAATATTAAAATCTAAAATATTATCTAAATATTAAATTCAAAATTACAAAAATAACCAAAAAGATAAAACACGTTAAAAAAAATACAGGTCCTTAGTTGACAGCACGTACCCACGCCTTATCAATAAAGTTCTTCTGAAGCTCATAATTTCTTTAGGAAAACAATCATCCTCAAACGTCATCTTGTAGCTCAATTTTAGCACCAATCAATAGAATTACACTAATAAAAACAAAACACAAGTAAATCACTATTATTAAGTGCAAAACATCAATATTAAAGGAAGTACACAATGCAAAACTAGTGCATAAATTGCACTCTTTCCATGTAATTAGTGTTTGGTCACTAGACTATTGAACTAGAAGAGTAATAATACAGTTTCTAATATTTTATTTCAATATTGGTTGTAGATGCATTGAATCCATTTTAGATTTTAGAAATATAATTTTTGAGTTCAATATATTTTGCATGGGCTCTAGTAGTGTTTATAGCTATGGCTAAAATTGTTAAATATAAGTGTACTGGAAAAATTATTTCACTTTATAGGAATCCATTGATTTATAGAACTTATTGATTACAGGAGCTGTAAGTGATTTTTCGAGAATTATGAATTTACTATTGGTGC
Source organism: Atalantia buxifolia (assembly GCA_030444775.1). Taxonomy (NCBI): domain Eukaryota; kingdom Viridiplantae; phylum Streptophyta; class Magnoliopsida; order Sapindales; family Rutaceae; genus Atalantia; species Atalantia buxifolia. The sequence goes on along the minus strand of CM059832.1, from coordinate 28,376,726 downwards.
TATTATTATAATAATTGATATTTTGGTATACTGATTGATTTTATGTACTTATAGGTGAGGAATAAATGAAGCCACAGATTGATATTGAGTGACCCTGGCTTTTTTTTGTTGGATAATGTTTTTTAAAACTAATTTAGTAATTTGTTGTCAAAAACTTAGTTTCGTACTTATTTTTTTTTTCGAAACAGTGTAATTGAATTATTTAATTTATATTTTGAGTATATTTTAGTATACTTATTTAATATATATTTTTTCAAAATTATTTAATAAAAATATACTATTAACTAAAAGTAGCATAATATCACTAAATGTTGTAGTCACATAAATCACTGATATGTAAATTGTCTCGTTAAATACTAACATTATAGTGTCATTATTTTGGTGATACTACATTGACACGAATTACTTACACATAAAATAGTATTATTAAATACTAACGCTATAGTGTCAATATTTTAGTGATACTATAACGACACGAATTACTAACACAAAAATCACTGACACTAAAAATTAGTGTCAGTACGTTCTACCTTGAGCATTACTAACACAATTAACAAGTGTCAGTAAAAGTAATTACTGACACTAAATTGTTGTCAGTAAAGCTCATTTTTCTAGTAGATCCTATTTTTTATTATTATGAGTTCTCCAACTCTAAATCCATAAGCATGGGATAAATATAGTTGCTCTAGTTGTTTATCATCTAAATTATTTTGTTCTGAATAATAGTAATGTCTATGTTTGGTTATATTATCCTTGATTGTATTACTATCTGTCATTAGATTATATCCTCCATTATTTATAAAATAGATGATTAATTTGTCTATTTTTAACTTTGATCTTGAAATAATTAGGTACGTGTCTTGTTATACCGAAAATACAAACTTATATAGTTCTCATTCGAATTAACCATTAGAATATATGCTGCCGGTTTCTTGTTGATATACCTTGATATTTCAAAATTTTTGGAGCCAAAAACTTGGTTCTGATACCATCTCGCGGAACCAAAACAACCTAAGATTCATAACGGGGATGTAAATGGTCAGTTTTTAATATTTATGAATTTTTTCATAATTTAGTTTTATTAAAACGCACAATGTTGTGCTAAATGTGGTGCTATTTGTGGTGAGAATGTCATTTTGTTTATTATTATTTAATACAGGTGCAGTGCTTCTTCTATCGATCCACTCTTAATATTATTTTTTTCTAATCTTTTAAGGATATTGTAACAAGTGCCAATAAATGAATAGAATGGTCAAGATTTTATAGCTTTTTTTTTTTCCAAAATCAATTCCTTAATTTAGAAACGTAAAATAGTAAACTTCCACAAGAAAACCCCAATTCCTCTATTTCATTCACTATTTGTTTTTCAACTTTATCCATTTTCCTTAATTTTCTGCCTTCATCATCTTCTCCTTTCGGGATTGACCAATGGCAACTATGGGCAAGACTTTGACAAATACTTTTAATACTATAACTTACAAGTTCCTTGTAAAGTTTTGTAGTTTTTAATTTACTTCTTGTATTTCAAATCAAATTTTTTTGTTTGTTTCTAAAACTTCTTTTCTACACAGAGAAAAATTTGGCAAAGATAATCTGAATAATAAGAATGTTGCTGCCGCGGTCGCGGAATTCCGAAATCACTTTAACAGTATTGTTCTTCAATCCCCAAACCGAAAAAATAAAAAATGTTTCTCAGTTAATAAACGTCTCATCATCATCCTCCAATCCACGATTTTTTAATAGTTGATGCTGAATTATAGTCGTCATGGAGTAAGAAATAACTTATAGTTTAAACTTTGGGAGACGCAATTAGTATGCTTTTGTTCCTGCAAGGAAATAAGATAAATAAATGAATACCTTATTACCCTATTATCTTGCAAGAGCCACAGAGGCTAAAAGGTCATAGTTGGGCTTGTCAATGGAAATTTACTACTTTACTTTCCTAATTTAATTTGATTGACTTTGAAAATGAAGAGAAAGGAATATTGACTATTCAATTAGGAAAATTGTGGAAAATTGTGGTTAAAAGATCCAAATCTTAAAAAGATTTGATTGCAACAATGCCGATGCACATGAATTGTGTTAAGGTATAATAAAGGAATTGGGCACAAAATTTCTTGAGTAATGATATTTAGCTTTCTTAAATTTCTCTTATCAGTCCCCACTTTCTAATTAATCACTTTCAAAATTACTTTTTTTAAAAATAATAAAAAATATATCATTTTAATTTATTTTGTTTGATTAAATTAAAAGTAATAACTCCAGAAAAAGATTTCTTTTCTACCCGCACCTTCACCATTTTGTGATTCATTTTGATGAGAGCAACAATTTCAATATCATCAAACCTAATCATAATTAAAAAGCTACAATTACAAAATCACGTTCTGGAATCTTGACCTTATCCTCATCCTCATGGTCCTTTTTTTAGCTTCGTTATTAAGTAAAGGGAAAGAATCCTAACGGTTAAAGATAAAATTATGAATTTTAACACATTCTACTTTTTTTTTTAGGATTAGTTTTCGAATTTAAGCAGGTGTTAGTAATTTCAAAATTTTTATATGAGATAATTCAGAACATGGTTTCATTCAGAACATGGTTTCAAAAGGATTTTAACGAGGAGCCAGTGGTTCCACTCATTTCAAAAGGATTTTGATCCTTTCTGGGTCTTAATTGGGTCCCCATGGTCATGTACAAAATTAAATATTAAAAACAGAGTAAGGTGGCATTGGTTCTTTTTTTCATAATCTAGAGATATTTAAATTAGTCTAAATTATGAGTTGAGTTAAATGTCTAAATCTAAATGGTGTGCTTGTCTTTTGTTTGAATCTCTAATAACAAGTATTAAGTTGTTTGTTTTTTCCAATTTAAAAAGTTTGGAAGCCAATACTTTTACGTTTGTGCCCTTACAAATTTTAAATCCCAAATAAATAATAAATGTTTCTAGAGACATAAATAAGAGTATTTTATCATAACATAAATCATGTTCAAGTGAATGCAACCCTTTAATATTCCAAACTAGAGCATGTTAATCAATTTTATTGTAGTTTATTATGTATTATATGAAAAATACTCAAAAATTTGTAAGATAAATAACATTAATTTGAATAATGTAAAAAGATAAAAGTAATAATAACAATCTAATACTTTATTATCAATTATCACAAGTTATGGAGATGAACAATAATGCTAATTAGTACGTTTTATAATTTAGCTAATGATGAAAATAATTAATTAGATAGGGTTATTTTTTGAGAATTTTTTTTGCTTATGTCGTTCATATTTTTTAGATTAAGTAAAAAGTTTAAAAAAAATAGCTTAAAAACTTAACGACTTAATGATTAAAAATTTTCATTAAGTTGAAAAACAAAAAGACTTATTGATTTTACTGATTGAGACTAAGTCATTTCAGTCATTAGTTTTAAAAAAACAAATGCTCCCTAAGCCTTTTTACGCCCCTTAAGATACCTTATAAAATCCTTTTTTGATTGAATTTACCATAACCCAAGAAAATTTAATTCATTTTTATTTTTAAATAGAAATTAGATTAACATTTCTATAAATTATTCTTTTAACAAAAATTTTACACACACCACATTTCATAATTTATATTTATAAATTAATTAATAAGTTTTTTTAATTATAAGAGTTTAGAGTTATAGAAATAAAAACTATATAATAAAAAGAAAATAATTTAAGATTTTAGAATTTCTATGTACTTTATAAATAAAAATTTTAAGACAAATATCATTTTAGGACAATTTTTTTGAGAAGATGGTTAATTTTAATGTACTTGTTTGCATTTTATAAACTGAACTAAAGATATTTTAAGAAATAAAATTTAAAAAGGGTGTTTCTAACTCTTAAAGGAATTAAGGCAATAAAATATTGATAGCATGATTAGTGTATCAAATCTGCTCCAACTTACTGTGCCGCTGCTTGTTTAAGTAACTAACAAAACGTGAACTGGCTATGAGTTGGATCTGGCAACAATATTGGTCAATTGTACTAGTTAGAAGTCGATATATTATTCCAAAATATAAAACACGATTAATACCTTCTGTTTTTCACTTCAGCGGAAAATAGTTTCCTATCTTAGATCTTTAATGGTGATTAACATAGTTAACACATAAATAATTGTTTGATATAAAATTAAAATTTGAGGTGGCACATAATTTTCTTTTTTTGAAACTAATGGGGAATACTCAGAGGCGGATGTAGTGTAGGACTAGTGGGGGCTTGAGCCCCCACTGAAAAAAAAAGTACACTTTTTGTTTAAAAGAAAAATTAATAAATTTTTAAATAATCTCTGTCAAATTATTAAATAGCCCCGTTCTTCTAATTTCTACAACCACAGTAGAGCGAATATTTTTAGCAATTAAATTTGTGAAGAACGAACTTCAGAATTGGATGGGAGATGAATGGATGAATAATAATTTGATTGTTTATGTAAAAAAAAAATGTATTTAATAGTGTTGATAATGAGTCTATTGTACAACATTTTCAGAATATGAAATCACGTAGAGAATAATTATAAATGTGTTATAAAAAAATTTATATGTTCAAGTTTCAGTTTTTACATTTTGTTGTTATTTAATTTAACCCCTGATAAATTATTTTTCTAGATCTGCCACTAAGAATACTTGTACTTTCAATATTTTTAAGATGGTTGAGATTAATATGCTTTTATTTTTTAAAATTTTATTATATTTTGTGATCAGGTTTCATCGATATTTTTTTCCCCAAAATATACAAGCGCCATTGACACAACTTGCTACAAATGCAAATTGTCTACAATGGGAAATCAAATAAAATAAAAAGAACAAGTGATAAATAGGTTAATTCAAGCAAACTTAATTAGCCAAACCTCTAAAAAAATATTTTTGGTACTTTAAGGAACTAAATACTTTTCAAATACAAATACTGAATTGTCAAATAAATATTTTAGCCTACCAATATTGACATTGATGCTGGTTTAGATACTAGCTTCCAAAACTTGAATCTAAAGATTAGGAGCACAACAGACCTTTAGAATTATGTAAACACAATAAATACTTTTATTTAGTAAAATTAAACAACAATAACAACTTTAGAGATGGCCAATGGGTCGGACGGCAAGTGTCCATACAACACGGTATGACACATGCACGTTTTGGTGGGACACAGGGCATAGCATGACATGCACGTGGGCTGGCCTAGACTTAGAATTTTGGACACGCAGGCCTTAAAAGCATGACATAATTAGAGATGAGTTAAGCACGACACAATTAGAGATGGGTTAAGCACGGCATAATGAAAAAACTCGCAATAAGCACGTTTTATTTTTTAATGAAAGTAAACTTAAAATTTTATGATTTTACAAATAACTTGAAATTAAATCTTTTAAATTCATTTAATTCTTAGTTTAAAAAAAATACTATAATTGATTTATATTTGTAATTTATTAAATAAGCAATTGATATCATGATTTTTATGAATAAAAATTATAATATCATGATTTTTATGAATAAAAATTATAAATATCATGATTTTATAAATATGCATTAATATTATTGTGAATTATAATCTATGACTCTATGCAAGTCCAAGTTAACAATTCAGTTAACCCTTAAGAAAAATTTATTATTATTAGTATTGTTAAGTATTAAAAAAATTCTAATACTATAAGGTGAAACTTAATAATTAATATTACATTCTCTTACTATTATTAGTTTATTATTATTGAATATGAACTTAAATTTTAAATTTTCGATTCTGTTAAATTTAAATAAAAGGCACATTAACCTAAAAAAAAAATAAAGACACTAGAAAAAGTACGCTAACAACTTGGCATGCACTCCTAAAAATTTTGAAAAAAAAAACTCATTAGGCTTTTTTCCTTAGGCACAGCCCACGGCACAGCACATGTGGGCATGGCACCACATGCTGGGCCAGGTGTAAGCAAAAAAAATTAGGCACGATACGACATAGCATGACACGAAACACATATTGGGCACAGCATGATACATACACGAGCACGCATGGGCCTCGCTTTGCCGGCACAGCCCATTAACTATCTTTAAACAACTTAAAAGAGGTAGAGATAACTTAAGAATAAAATTATATAAAAATTTATTCTTTTGGAAGACCGAATCACAATACAGGGAAGCAAAGTCTTGTCTGCCTTTCCACATTTGGCAAAGTACTTAAAACAAGCACAACTGACACATCAAGTTGATCAGATTTGATGTATAATCCCTCAAATCATGATCTCCTGATGGGAATATCTAAATATAGTAGTCAGTTATAGATCGTACGCACAAATATTTAAAAATATATTTTTATATCTTTCAATCTCTCAATTAATTAACGAAGATGGTAAAATTATAATTTTATTTATAATAGAGTAAAATAAAAGATTTGTCGACAAAAACAAATAAGTTCATACGCTTATTAAACTTCAATAAAGAAAAGCCCCGCCATTTTAGGGTAAAAAAATTAACTTGAATAAGAAAAACAAAACTACAAACAAGGCAAGAAAATCTTATCTTACAAGCATCACAAAGACAAAAAGTGTAGTAAAAGATGAAGAAATTCTTCCATTTTTTATAGCCACTCTCCGGATACAGCTCAGGGAGATTACATTATTGAAAAGACAAAAGCGGTTCCATAAAAGCTGCCCATTGGCCACACAAAACAAAAGAGAAGGTTTCACGAAATGAAAATCGGGGCACTCCAAAGCTGAGAAGAAAGAACTCCATAGGTAGAAGGAGAACAGATCTGTTTGTAGTATTCCATAACGTATAGATTGCAAACGTTACATTCAAAGTTGACACCCTTAAATCCAGCTCCAATAGCCAATGCAGTGTATTCTTTTTTGGTTCATTCGAGGAATTTGGATTAACAGAATTCCATCTAAAAATAGAGGATTCCCTCGAAGCCTCAGTGTTCTCAAGAACAACTAGCAAAGTTGAATTAATAACAAGTACCTTTCCACCATTTCGAAGAGCGTTGGAACAATTCCTCAGTATTATTAAGCAGTGTTCATCATCGAAATTATGAAGCATCCACTGCAAAATCGAAATTAAGATAAACTTGTTATTGCTAATTAGACTCGATATTCGCATGCATGAAAGCCTTTGTACGACTCTACAATCTTATCAAGTACTATAGAAGTTTGGCCAATCATTCCACTGTTGAAAACTTCATTATACCTAGGGTCAGTGCCCAGGTAATCATAGAATCCCATTCCGTGGACTTTGTCAAAAGAAATTCCTCCTTCAAGAATTTGGTCTTTCAATTTGAACCTAAAATGTACAACTCTTTTAATTAAAATCTTTGTGAATATATGAAAACTGAACCAAGCTAGTTAAAAACTAATTAGTAATAATAAAGGAGGAATATATATGCACACCATCAAGACAGGGTCCAGAGTCAAGTTCATAGAGGGACGCAATGACGCGCCGTTTTGATTACGGACAAAGTATTTGGCGACGGGAGCAAGACTGCACAGCCTTTGCTCACCAGTAAAAGAGCACCGAAGGATATCGAAACTGACTAGGAGGCCGAGGACACGATCCAACATGATAGCTGCCTCAGGATTGTTGTGGGGAATTTAAGCAACAATCTCCGAAGCAGAAAGCTCAGCACCGGAACCAGCTTTGTTTATGATCTCAAAAACATCCAGGTTCACTACAGCTTGAAAAACCGCGGGAAGCACTACTGTACTTACCAGTTAAATGGCATATGAATATGCCTCTTCCTCCTCTTCATTGGTCGGCTGTCTTGGTTTGTTCTCGAAAACGAGAAATTGTAGAATGCCTCAGATATATTATAATCAATTGATGCATGAATAACATGTGTAGTTAAATTTAATATAACCACCACTTACATGATGATTTTTCAAACTAAATGTACATATATCATAATATTATTTACTTGTTATATGACTGACATTGTACTTGAGGTGTATTCTAAAATTTTTTTCTCGAAAACACAAGCCATTTTGCTTAATTATTTTCTGCTCTTGACTTGTTTGACCATGCTTTATTTTTGCGTTTTGCTCTGTCCCAGTGACGCATTTATATTGCAATAGGAAAGTAATGGAAATGTCGAAAATGGATGAGAGAGGAAAAGGGGAAAAGAAAAATAATTTAATATATTATTATTTATATAGTTTTGAATGAGAATATAAAAAATACCCATTAGTATTAGTGTCCACAGCTATACAGCTGTCCAAAGACCTAATTGGAATCAGCAGCCACTCATGGAACTTTATTTTATTTTGGGTTAGGGAAGAGGGGTGGGGGTGTTGACTGTTGAGGTTGTCATAACAGTAGGGATGCATTTTAAGTATGTAAAAGCATTAGTGGTCACACCTCTTTTAATCTGAAACTTACATAACTCTCATATTAGCAATAATATTTTACTATACTCACGTACCCTCCTTTTGAAACTCACGTAACTCTCAATCCAACAGTTTTAAAACATCGAATATCTTAGATTCTTCAGCCAACTAATCAACATTATTCATTTCAACCTTTATTTTTTTCTTTAAGCAATTAGTTAGAAGAGAACAAGTGAAAAAATGGAGATGAAAGTGTTAGGAAATTGAGCTTCCTTTCAAGATCACTTCAAGCAATTTGTCAAATAACAAATTAACAGGAAAAATTAAATAGAGAATACACCAATCACACAACACAAGATTTACGTAGAAAACTCCAAATCCACAAAAAAACCATGGCCGTTGTCACAAGACAACCAGAGAAAAATATTCACTATGTGAAAAATTATTATAACCACACTTTCGGAAATAATTTTTTCTCACCCAAGCCCCAAATACATGATCCCCAGAAATATCCTTTAACAAAGCAAACCCGTAGTACCCATATTGAGGAGCCAAATACTCCTTTAATATAACTATATGCTTAAGAATATTTCTCTTTCTCAATTTCTTACCAAAACTTGGATTGCTTCTCTAGGATTTGGGATGCCAAGCTCTCAAATGAGAGCTTCCTTTTATAGGAAAAATTTTGCCTAGAATCAAGCCCACCAATCTTGATCAAATTTGATGGCTTAGCCACAAAATTTGATCAATAAATTTGGTGATTAAGCCACCAAATTTGAAGCCACAATTTTTTACATTTTTTTTAATCACATTTTCAACAATCTCCACCATGATTAAAAAAAAAAAATTTCATAGCCACTACTACAAAATACTGTTTTCACCAATAGTCATAATTCTCAACATAAAAAATTATCATACTTCACCGTAAAGAGTATACCACTTAGAATCAACCATTTTAAGATTTTTCTCGGCACATGTCGAAATATCCTGCTGAAATTTATGGCGCAACTTCCATGTTGGCTTTCTTGGAAGTTCGTCAACCATCGACATCAATTCCACCACACACCTGCATCAATGCCAACCATGCCTTGTGTGCAAATTTTGTGGACCCCGTTAACAGTAATGTTTTGTCTTTCATGGCAACTTAGAGATCTACATGCCAAAAGAACTAACCCGGTCTCTTAAAAAGAAACTCACCATTTGCAAAAATATCAGTATCTTTTTTACTGAGTCTAGAGCAATTTGCCGAGCCCGCTCCACCTTGTTGACAATTTCCTTAAGGTGCCAAATTGCGCACACCTTCAAATCCTTGTGCATACTAGATTGGACACACCTTAGACTTGATTTCTCCACAAGCCAAAAAAATCATTCTCCCATTAATTTTTTCAACAACATCAAACTCCACTAAGTTTGAGAAACACCAGTTGCTGACATATTTACTTTACAGAACAGTCTTTGCTCTTCACCATGGACTATTTGGATTGGCTCCATTGCTTCACGTAAATAATACCGTATACATGAACAGTACCGTATACCCTAAGTAAGACCCATTGGCTCTGATACCACTGTTAAGAATTGAGCTTCCTCCCAAGATCACTCTAAGCAATTTGTCAAGCAACAAATTAACAGGAAAAATTAAATGGAGAATACACCGATCACACAACACAAGATTTACATGGAAAACTTCAAATTCGAAGAAAAACCGCGACCGTGGTCACGAGACAACCAGAGAAAAATATTCACTATGCGGAAAATTATTACAACCACACTTTTAGAAATAATTTTCTCTCACCCAAGCCCCAAATACATGATCCCAAGAAATATCCCTTAACAAAGCAAACACATAGTACCCATATTGAGGAGCCAGATGCTCCTTGAATATATCTACTTGCTTAAGAACATTTCCCTTTCTCAATTTCTCACCAAAACTTGGATTGCTTCTCTAGGATTTGGGATGCCAAGCTCTCAAATGAGAGCTTCCTTTTATAGGCAAAAATTTTGTGCAAAATCAAGCCCACCAATCTTGATCAAATTTGATGGCTCAGCCACCAAATTTGATCAACAAATTTGGTCAATAAATTTGGTGATTAAGCCACCAAATTTAAAGCCACAATTTTTGACATTTTCTTTAATCACATTTTCAATAAAAAGGATAAAATAAAACAAAGTTTTTGGAAAATATAATTTTACTAAAAAAAATTCTAAATGATAAATTAGACTTTTATGAGTGCGATTTAGTTGAGATGGTAAAATGTATTGTTTTGAAACGAAAGGTTTGGTATTCGCAACCCACTCACAACAGGTGGAAAGGAATTGAGCTGTCGCTAGACTAAATAATAATAACGAAAAAAATGGATTTTAAAGTCCATTTACACTAACTAAAAAAAGAATTTATCAAATAAGGAAAAGCAAAACTGTTTATCAAAATATAATTCAAAGATATGAAATAAAGGAAGAAAATATAGGATTTTCATGGTACTTTTTATTTAAGTGAAAACTTCTTCATTCTTAACTAAGATTATGGGCAATCAAATTCTTCGAAGTAATATCTGTTGGTGACTATAAGGTCCCTTTCATTGATGATGATTAAAAACCACATCAATTAAGCTCTAAAATTTTAACATGATATAAAACTCATTAAATCCTTAGATTAATTATCTCTTTCTAATAATGCGTGAATAACTTATTTACTAAGTACTGATCTATAATAAAGCAAAAAAAAAAAAAGACGTTGACACTCCCATGATTTTGATAAAATTGTCGTGGAGATTATTTTTAAAATCGTCGTACAAAGCTCTTTTTTAGACACACAAATTTCTCCTTATATTCATAAATATGATGGTTACACATGTTTCAAGATTTGCCTAAAACAAAAAATTGTGTTCTCGAAACAGATATGTATAACTTTTTCGTGGAAACAAGAGAGTGCCCCTAGTTGGCCCTAATCATTTTTCCAGATTATAGGGCTGTATCTCAAGTTTCTAAGTATTTCATTAATCTTGCTAATGATTTGAAGCATACGACAAACAAACATTAACCAAATCAAAGCACCATCTTTACCGATCAAAAAGTGTGATTTGCGGAGTTGATACAGAAGCTATGAAATCGTTAGATAGTCTCTTTCTATCAAAATACTGTAAATAAATCCTTCTAACTTCTATCTTTAATGTTATAATTATTTATATTGAAGTCATAAGCGACAAATAATTTACTGACTAGTTTCCACACGTATATTGCTGTACATGCAACAGCTTTACATGGTGGCCTTGCTTTAAATCATACATATTATATATATGTTTTGTGAAATATGTGCAGTAAATCTCATGTCCAAAATAAAAACACAATCTTTATCGATCAAAAAGCCTGATTCGCGGAGTTGAATCGGCAGCTGTGAAAATCGTTAGGTACTCTCTTTCTATCAAAATATCATAAATAACTTATTCAAATTTATAAGTTTAATATTATGATTATTTGATACTGAAGTCATATGCGACAAATAATTTATTGACTAGCTTGCGCATGCAACTGTCTTACTTGATAGGTGTTGAGTATTAGAAAGTGTATATTTATAAAGAAGAAAATCATCATTTTACACTTCGAGTCTCACTAACATCCCTATTTTTATATATTTAAGTTCCTTGTGATTTAAGTATGTGTGTTTTGTTTTAATTAAGTATTTTATGTATTTTAGGAGCATCATGATCATTTCACAATGAACGAGAGATCAGACAGCATAACGAACATCATTTGGAATGAGTAACTTTTTATGTATCTATAAAAAGGGGGCTTCCCCCCTAATTTGACACTCCTGAATTCATTTTTGAGTTCCATTTTTTGTAATCCTATTTTACCCCTAATTTAATTACGAGTAGCTAATTTTCTTTTAAGCTTGGGTTGAAGGTGAAGTCTCAACATGTTCCATGGGCTTTATTTGGTAAATTTACTCTCTCTTCCCCTCAGATTTTTGTGGATATTTTGACTTTTCATCGACAGATAGTAATAATCTTGCCTAAATACAGCACTGGTTTAACCGGCCCCCAAGTGCAAAGTTATTATTGTTTGGCACGATAAGCTCTTAGTATCATAGCAACAAACTCTTGTACAAACTTATTTTGTACAAACCGATGTGGCATGATAAAATTGGTTGAATTAAAAATCTTTTGACCCACATAATTTATTTTTATTATTTTATATTTTCACTCAACCAATGAATTAATGCCACATCAGTTTGTACAAGAGTTTGTGGCTGTATCATCACTCAAAACCTTTATGATGTCGTAAAAAACATTCATTAGCCAATTGATGATGGGAATGCAAAATAGAGGGGCTAGAGCAAATTGATAATGATGTGTCTTTTAAAATAAATATTGTGCCAAAAAATAATTAGTTGTAAAGAGATTTAATTAAATATTTAATAAATTTTTATTTAACGCATTGTGAGTTATAAATGCATATACAATATGTTTGATAAATCCTATTGTTGAACTTTTATAGAGTGCAAATGATTAAAAATATATAATGTTAAATAAAATTTATTTACACATTTATAAATTTGTATATATATTTTTTGTGGTGTACATTAAAAATTGATATCTAAAACAAATTTTTTATTTTATTATCTCAATATAATTGATATATGGTAATAATAATAATGGTAGTAATAGTAATAATAATAATCTCCGTAAATTTAGTAATTTTATTTTCTTATTGAATAAGGACAAATTTAGACTTTTGTAATATATGTGAGGATATATACGAAATTGTATTATGTATAAAACTAATTCTCAAAATTAAATTTTGAAAAGGAAAAAAAGACACTTATACCCCCAAGATTTGGAAAAATAATCACAAATATCCCCAAGTTTTCAAAAAGAAACACTAAGACCCTTTTTCGATCATAATACTCTCTGAACTTAATAATTAGAAAATTGACTTTAAAGTTTTTAATTAATACCAATTAAATATCTATCTATCTATCGATATATATATATATAACCTGGGGGACTAAAAATATTAAAATATTTTAACATTTAAAATAATATTAAAACTTTAAATTCTAATAGTTATTTTAATTACATATTTGTATTTATTATAAAATTTTAAGTAAATCTTTGGGTAAATAGATTTTACAATAAAAAAAATATCCTATTAATAATATTAAAATTATTTTTACATAATATTTGAAATAATTTTAAGTAATTTATTTTAATATTATTTTTCAATTTATTATTAAAAATTACTTTAACATAATAGAACATATCTAACACATTGTAAAATATAAAAATATTTTTAAAATTATTTTAAAATGAATTTATTATTGCATTTGTTCTAATCCCATAATAATATTTATTATAAAAATTTTGGATCAATTTTTTTCGGGATTTTTAGAGTCAAAAGACTCTTATCAAAAACTTAATTATCTTTTTGGTCATTTCGCCAAACATTGGAGGTGTCATTGTCCTTTTTCCTTTAAATACAAAATTTGTATTAAAATTTTGAGAGAATCATTACTGAGATAATTTCAAAGTATTAATTAAGTACCACATCATTTGGAATTTAAATTTTATATCCTAACTTTGTAAACATATCAAAACTATTTTGCAATATCACCTGATAATTAGAAAAATGTTTAAGCAAGCCCTTCAAGTAAAACTATTGAGTAGACAACGCATAATTTAGAAAAAATTTTAGGGCCAGCAAGAGTTACCCTTTTATTTTAAAAATGACTATACATATCTGTTTTGTGGGTTTTTTTTTTTAAACAAACTTGGGCATGAGTAACATCGCATTTATGAATATAATGGCAAATTTGTGTGTCCTCATTTATAACCATTTTCAAAATAGAGAGTCCGCATGATATTTTGCAAAAATCATGGAAGTGTCCATGTCTTTCTTCTGCTGCAACATACGTTTGTTGCGAGTAAATAAATTATTCACGCATTGATAAAAAGAGATAACTAATCCAAGTGATCTCACAACTATTATGTTATATTAAAATTTTGGAGTTTAATGATGTGTTTACTTTTCGATTAGGGAATCGAAATTGTTGACAACATTTATTTCAAAAATAAGAGTGGGAATTAGAATCAGAATTATGGGCCACATCAAGTTGGGATGGGAAATTGGAGATTGATTTCTAAGTCTCTAATTCCCATGAATTCTAATTCTACCTCCATTGACATTATAATATTCCCAAAATGCCTCCCTTTAAATGAAAAATTTTAATATAAAAAATTTAAAATCCCAAAATCCCGAAGCTCTATCCAAGCGAACGCCTTCGCAACTACTTCCATCACCGTCGTTGCCGAAACCAACCACCATCTTCGTCATCACTAGTCCACCGGCTGTGAAGCAGCAACTGTTTACCAATTTTCTCTCTATCTGGGCCATCTTAGTTTCATGTCTGTCTCGTTTCGTCTCCATTTGATCCGTCTCAGTTTCATCTCTAGTTCCGTCTTCAATAACCACAGTTCTAATTTGATGATGATGATCATTTGTTGTTGTCGTTGTGTTGTTAATGATGATGATTCCAATTTTGATTATTATTACTATTATTATTATTATTATTATTATTATTATTTTGATGATGATCATTTCAATTTTGATTTTTTTTTAAATGGAAATCATCATCATCATTATTTAATTAATTAATTAATAATAATAAGTATTATAATTAATGTATTAATGATAATAATAATATTGTTATTATTAACAGTAATTATAAATAATAATAATTTTTGAATAATAATAATCACATAATTACAAAATAATATTTATGCCAGTAGTTAACTAAGAATGCTTTTAGTAATTTGAATCAATTCAACTCATTTCGATTCTGATTCCAAAATAAAGTAAACACATTAATGAGAATGAAATCCATTCTGATTCCAATTGAAGTAACCAACTTGTTCTGCTTCCAATTCCTTATACTGATTCTAGCTCATTCTAATTGAACTCATTTCGATTCCCATTTAGTAAACGCACCATAATTGATGGTGTTTATTATTGATAAAAGGAACTTCATTGACCGGAGTAGCTCTTCCTCTAGGCAAATTAGGTGATTGCCTATGGCATCATTGTATATTAAGGACTCATTTTGTGTTGAATACAGTATTTTATGTCTAAAAAAATATAAATTGCTATATTATAGCCAACTCCATCATGAATATATATTAAGTTTTTAATTTTTTCTGCTTTATAATTATCTTTTCCTAAATAAACTATGAAAGATTCTCATATTCCCAATTTGCTTAAGTGGTTATGTGAATCCCCTTAGCTTTAGAAATAGACACATAAACCAACTTTTTACTATTATATCCTTTGATTATAGTGAAAAATATTTATAATAAATACTAATAAAGACTAAGATAAAAATAATAAATAAATTAGCATAATAAAGATAAAATATTAAAATCAAAATATAATCAATAATATAACATATGTATATCAGTATTTCCTGACCAAAAAGAAAGTTTTAAATTTATGCTAATATGGACATAATATAAAAGAATATTACTTGTGCTTATGTTCTTTTTTTTTTTTTTTGTATTTGTACAAAGTTCCCTCTAAATTTAATTCTCAGTCTACTTTTATATAGACTAATCATTCTTTGATTAACCATTATAATGTTATTTATAACAGACTGAATAAAATATTTGCCCATCAAAACAAATATGTTCATAAACTTATTAAACTTGAATAAGAAAACCCCTTGCCTTTTAGGTATATATATATATATTAACTTGAATAAGAAAAACAAAACTTAACTTTTAAGATAAAAACTCTTATCTCACACACATCACAAAGACATAAAATCTAATAAAAAATGAAGAAACTTATTCTTTTTTTAACGTCACTCTCGAGAGACAGCTCAGGGAGATTACATTATTGAAAAGAAAAATTTGAGCACCTCCATTTGTTCTCATTGATGTCATTACTTTTCTTCGCTCTATGCCAACTACCATTAATGGACTTAGTTTTCAATGGCTTCATCTTCTATTTAATTTTCTAAAAAGTAAAATTCAGGAAAAGAGATATTTGATGTTTTGTGTATGAATAATAACCAAGCTTTGATGTCGATATGTTAGAGACACGAATAGTCTACAACGGAAAATTAAACAAAATTAAAAAAATAAGTGATAAATGGATTAATTCGAAGAAACCCAAATTTTCATAAACATATATTTTAATACTTTGAATAGTTAAATATTACTCGACACAACTACTCAATTGCCAAATAAAATATTTCAATCTATCATTATTGACATTGATAGTAGTTCAAATACTAGCATATAAAATTTGAACCTAAAGATTAACAGTACAATAAATCCCATGTTCCCTAAAACTATGTAAACACGATGATTATTTTTACATACTCAAAACAAATTAAGATAACAACTAAAAAGAAATAAAGATACTATAAGAATAAAATTATATAAAAATTACCGCATCGCAACACATGGAAGCAAAGTCTTGCCTGCCTTTTACCATTTGGTAAAATACTTAAAACAAGCACGACTTGCCTATCAAGTTGATCAGATTTGACTCAAAATCCCTCAAATCATGATTTTCTGATAGGAATATCTAGATACAGTAGTTAGTGGTAAAATACTTATAACAAATATTTAAGATATCTTTTCATATCTTTCGATCTTTGAATTAATTAATCAAGATTATAAGATTATAACTTTATTTATAATAGTCTAAAATAAAAGATATGTCCACCAAAACAAATATGTTCATATGCTTATTAAACTTCAATAAAGAAAACACCCTGCCTTTTTAGAGGAAAAAAATTAACTTGAATAAGAAAAGCAAAACTGCGAACAAGACAAGAAAGTCTTAGTTTACACACATCACAAAGACATAAAGTCTAATAAAAAAATGAAGAAATTTATTCATTTTTTTAAAGTCACTTTCCAGAAACAGCTCCGGGAGATTACATTATTGAAAATAAAAAACCAGTTCCCTAAGGGCAGCCCATAGGCCACACAAAACAAAAGGTTACACAAAATGAAAATCCGGGCTCTCCAAAGCTGAGAAGAAAGAACTCCATGGATAGAAGGTGGAGAGATCTATTTGCAGAATTCTATAATGTATAAATTGCAAACGTTCCATTGAAAGTTGACACCGTTAAATCCAGCTTCAATAGCCGATGCAGTGTACTCTATTTTGGTTCGCTCCTTTCCTCGAGGCATTTGCATTAACAAAATTGTATGTAAAATGGAGGATTGCCTTGAAGCCTCAGTGTTCTCAAGAACCTTTAGCAAAGTTGAATTAATAACAAGTACCTTTCTATCACTGGGAGGAGTTTTGTAACAATTCCTCAGTAGCATTAAGCAATTTTCATCATCGAAATTACGAAGTGCAAAATCGAAATTAAGATAAACTTGATATTGCTAATTATACTCGATATTCACATGCATGCTGACTATGAATTACTGATAATTGCAAGTACTGATGCATATTTGCAAGTAATAAATAAAAATATAATAACCTTCATCAAAATGGCATCCCCCTCAGGAAATTTTTCGTACATTTTGCCACTTACATGTTCCACGCCTGAAATATAAACAGCGTAAAGAGAAATGAATTCACACTATGCACGATGAGTCGCCTCTTTTATATAATAATAATAATAATAATAATAATAATAATTAAAAACTAATGATAAAATAATCAACTAGACAATTTAAAACAGATTAGGATAAGATGGGGCATCTTTTATAACATGAGCCACGTCAAAATTAATACCATTAGTATGAGGATATTTAGAAGTTATCGTATGAGGGTAATTCTTAAGCCACCGCCAACGTCAACAAGCCACTTAATATTCTGAAAGCCTTTGTATGACTCCACAATCATTCCATTGTTGAAAACTTCATTGTGCCTAGGTTCAGTGCCCAAGTAATCATAGAACCCCATTCTGTGGACTTAGTCAAAAGAAATTCCTCCTTCAAGAATTTGGTCTTTAAATCTGAACCTAAAATGTGCAACTCTTTTAATTAGAATCTTGGTGAATATACGAGAAATTGGACCAAACTAGCTAAACATTAATTAGTAACGATAAAAGAAGAATACATACATGCATACCAGCCTGCCATATATCAAGACAGGGTCCAGAATCAAGTTCATATATGGACGCAATGACGCGCCGTTACGATTACGGACAAAGTATTTAGCGACGGGAGCAAGACTGTACAGCCTTTAAAGCAAGCCCACCGTTTCATGTGCAGCAACATGGCCTTTGCTACTATACCCGCATGTATCTCATACGTGCAAAGTAACCAAAAAAAAAAAACTTTAATTTTTAACATTATAAAATTAAAAAAGAAAATGGGAGCAAGCCGTTTATGCAACCGGTTGTCCCTTAAATTAATAAAATAATATTGTAATATATATAATATTTAAGTTTAATGAAATTCAAATAATATAAAATAACATAATAATAAAAAGTTAGTTTCATATTTAATGATAGTAATTTCAAGTTTGATGGTACTTTTTTTAATGTTCATTATATTTGAATTGACTTAATTAAATCATTACAAATTTATAATTCTATATTTCATATTTATTGCAATAAGTTTCAACTTAGTATTAGTTTCATGTTTAATGGTTCACACATCAAGATTAATGGTAAGTGTTTCATATGTATCATATAAGATTTGCATGATTTTTATTTTATTGCAAATTTATGATCCTTTGTTTTATGTTTATTACAATAAGTTCCAAGTTAGCATCGTTTCTTGTTTAATGGTCTGTTCATAAAAAATAATCGTAAGTGTTTCATATTTATTGTACAATGATTTGCATGATTTTTATAATTACAAGTTTGTAATCCTATGTTTAATGTTTATTGTAGTAAGTTTCAAGTTAGCATTGTTTCATGTTTAATGACAAGTGTTTCATATTTATTATACTATGACTTGCAAATATTTTATGATTGTAAGTTTTATGATCCTATATTTCATGTTTATTGCAGTAGCTTTCAAGTTAGCATTGATTGCATGTTTAATGGTCCATACATCAAGAATAATGGGAAGTATTTCATTTTATTGTACCATGATTTGCATGAATTTTATGATTCCAAGTTTATGGTTCTATGTTTGATGTTATTGCTGTAAGTTTCAAGTTAGCATTCGTTTAATGTTTAAAGGTCCGTAAGTCAGGATTAATTGTAAGAGTTTCATATTTATTGTACCACGGTTTGCATGATTTTTATGATTGTAAGTTTATGATCCTATGTTTGATATTTATTACAGTAAGTTTTAAGCCTGCATCAGTTTCATATTTAATGGCCTGTACGTCAAGAATAATGATAAGTTCTTCAGATAATTATGAACGATTCAAGTCTGCGATAAGAGGTTTCATGTTCAATTACTAACATTGTCTTATTTCATAGTAAGTAATTTCATATTATCATCAGTATCACATTTAATTTCAGATTTTCATCAAATGTTATTATAGAAATCGTTTAAATATAAATATGTACTGAATATTGTAATTGGTAAAATATCACAATGAATATTGGTAAGGCATGTGTCTATGATGGTTAATCCAAATAAGTGAAAGGACTCTTCATAGTAGCATTAAAAGAGAAAATACGACGCTATCTAATATGTTCTTTAGTGACTTATATTAACCCGTCATCTATTGCCATAATATATTCAATAGAGGCTTATAATTTTGTTATACAATGACTTATCACTTAAGTTTAATATTATATGACTCATATAAACAGAGAAAATTAAATAACTAATAATGTTAAAATATTAGGTATTAAGATTTTTTTTTGTAACTATTTGCATATAACTATTAATAACTATAATGATAATTAAAATATTTTGTGATGACTTATGCGAGTCATTTCGATATTGCTTGCAACATAAGAGGCCACCAAGTGGGCTATCATTTTAGGTTAATATTATATCATTCAAAAACACACAAAAGTTATATTACCAATAGCGTAAAATTACAAAATGAATTATATGCTTCAATCACATAGATATATGAAAATACCAAGTGCTAATCAATTTACCTTTATTTACCACGAAGGTTTTTTCAGATGATGTAAATATTGTAGAGGTTGAAGCACTTTGCCTTCGTGTATGTCGCACTAGTGAGACTATTTTGTCTCCATTGGTGGTTGTTGTGCAAATTTTGTTGAACTCGCAAGCGCACGAATCTATTGTAGAATAGATCAATGGTGTCGAGCGTCGATCCCACGAGGAAGTGGATTTTAATTAGGTGTAGAATTAATTTTATATGTGGGTGATTGGATTTGTGGGGAAATTAATTTAAACTATGCTAGAATTTAAATTGAAATGACAAGAATAAATTAAATTGGAAACTATTGAAATAAAGTGCTTGGGTATCTAGATCCGTATCAACATGCACCATAGGCTAAATATTCCTTATTAATGCCAATTAAATCATGAGGGGGGAAATCCACACCTCATGAACCACACTCTAATCAATATGGTGCTAAGGGCTTATCGTGCCAAATAATAATAACCTTGTACTAGGGTCTTTGGTGAAACCAGTATAGAATTGACAAAAATTATTATTATTTGTCGATGAAAAGTCAAAACCTCCACAGAAATTAGAGGGGAAGAGAAAGTAAATTTACCAAATAAAGCCCATGACACATGTTGAGACTTCACCTTCAACCCAAGCTTGAAAGAAAATTAGCTACTCATAATTGAACTAAGGGTAAAATGAAACTTTATTAAAATACATAGAAAATACAAGATAGAGAAAGAATTACAGAAAACTAAGCTCAAAAATAGATTCAGGGGTGTCAAATTAGGGGTGAGAGACCCCCTTTTTATAGATACATTGAGTAAATCACGGCCATCGGATTAAAAATAGTTTGGACGCACAGGATTGCGCCACGTCATCAGTCAACAGTACGCGGTTTGACCACGGGTTTGACCACGTGGTTTGAACAGTAGCACGGTTTGCACACGGTTTAAACAGTAACGCGGTATGGACAGTGTCCTGAACAATATCCATGAACAGTACCGTACATGTGAATAATGCCGTACGTGTGAACAGTGCCATTTTTCTTTTTATGCTCCTCTTAAGGTTTTCGACTGTCCTGAGTTCAAAAGTGACGTCTGTTTTGCTATCCGATATCTCGTTCATTGTGAAATGACCATGATGCTCCTAAAATACATAAAATACTTAATTCAAACAAAACACTCACAATTAAATAACAAGGGACTTAAATAAATAAAATTAGAGATGTTAGTGAGACTTGAAGTGTAAAATGACGATTTTCTTCTTTATAAATATACACTTTCTAACACTCAATACACCCTCCAACCAGCTTATTGCTAGTCCCTAGCAAATAAAGTGAAAACAAAATTCAAACCCAAAATAATTTTTTTTTTAAAACAAACTTGTTTATTCAATCAGACTAATAATAGCAACCCAATGAAAGTATAAGCATTATCTTCAGTCTAAAGAAACATCACACTCACATCAACCATCCACACGCATCAGTCCAGCAGACTTTGTCACAGCTATAATAATCAAGCTACTTTCAAGAATGACATGTCAAACCCTAAAATCTCACTGGTAATAGTGACACTCTCACAAGGAAATTAAACCCAATAAAAATTGTCACTTCAATGAATGATAAATTGAGTGAAGATAATAAAGAAATAATATCACACACTCTCACCAAGATGAAAAGAATATGCCCACAGCTTAGAAATAACACGATCTTAAGTCAAACAAAATGCTAGTCAATCCAATTTATTTACTTATTTTTTTCTCTTTTTTTTATTTTTTTATGCACCACTACATCTTTTTAGCCCATATAACTAGCTTCTACTTCAGACTATAATTCCCTAAAATCAAGAAGGACTTTTATTAGGATGTAACATAGGCTAGGGACATGGCTAACAAAAAAAGAAAAATAGAGAAAACAAAATATATGTTTGAGAAAAATAATATCTTTTGGAAACTAAAAAGTGCATTTCACTTATTTATTATTGTATTATGTCTCTCTCTTTTTTTTTTGTTCTTTTCTCCTTTTTTTAAAGAACTTTGTTTTCTTTTTTTCTTCTTTTTTCTCTTTCTTTTTTTTGGTATTGCACAACTTTACTAAACAAAACAATTATTTATATTTTTCTCAAACATGAATAGGTGATGGAACTTGTAAGATATCGGGTAATACTCCAAATTGGAGTGGGTCAAGATGATAAGTTGACAAAGAAAAGTTTTTTTTTTTTAATAAAAAGCTCAAAAGGGCTAACTATGGATATTTCACATAAGGGATGGTTAGAAAGGCTCAAACGGGTCAAAGATGGCCTTTCCATCATATTTTAAGGCTCTAGATAATCCTCCATATCTACTAGTTAAATGGACATTCAGATGTAGCAACACATTTTTTTTTAAAGCAATTTTTTTTAGGGTTGATTCAAAAGAATATAGAGATCGTACATAAAATAGTAAACTGCTAAATTGAATGAAAAATGGACAAAAAAGGTTACTCTCCAAGAAAAATAATAGGTTCAAAAGCTCACTTGATATTCATTATGACATGTCAATTCTTTCAATCAACTCATATTTATCTCCGACATCAACATGTAAAGTAGCAAATATAGTGTAATATCACTCAAGACCAAAGATAATACAAATACTAAAATTCGAAAGTCATTATGTCATCTAAAAATAAAAACAAAATTACACTATTTTTGTTTAACAACATTCTACCCCCAACCTATTCTAAACATGAAAGGAAAATATGCATGCAGAAATGTGAAAATGATGCAGAAAAACTAATTGGAAAAGTTACACTTAAAATGATAGAAAAAGAAAATGGTTTTTTTTTTTAACTAAGAAGATGCGTTTCTAGAGGCACTACACTCTATATTCAACCATCTTCTACTCTAAAATTTAGCGACGGTTATTCTCTGCAACAAAAAATTAGTAAAAACTTAACCAACATTCTACAATTGTCAACTATCCCCTCCCCCCAACCAGAACGAAACATTGTCCTCAATGTTTTAAAGGAAAGAAGTAGAGTTTAGAAGACATCAACTGGGTGGTGCAACACAGAATGAAATATTTACAGGCGGAGAGTTAAATCTAATTTGTACTTCTTACTGTGGCTACTGTTACCATCGTTATTTGTACACTCCAACACCAAGGTCCTGGGATCTGGCTCTGGTCGATAAGCTTGTAATAGATCAAGTAACTCATTAGCAGTGTGAGCACAAATAAAAAACTTTTTCACTGTGGAAGGAATGAAGTAGTTTTTTATTGCATGGTTAAGAAATGCGATAAAGCCATCATAAAAGTTATTGACATTTAACAAACCGATGGGTTTCTGATAGATGTGCAGATGGGCCCAAGATGCTAATGTGATAAGTGCCTCTAGAGTTGCAAGATCTCTTAGTAAGAAAATAAAAGCATCAAAGATGATTCAAAGATTTCAGTTATTCTTTCTTGCATACCTGAGACAACTAACTCTTCTCCAGTCGGTGAGTCAAACAAACAGTCCAAAGGTTTTAGGGTTGTTGGGATGATACCTAACAATTGGCTCCCTATGACATAAGCAGTTTCTGAGACCATTTTTGATAACTCTCGGTCACCTCCGGTATATACCAAGTGTAATTTCCTTGCTGCTATGCTTCGACCAAGATCAATGGTTACCTCAACGAACTCTTTATATTTGTCATAGTTAAATCTATAAAGCACACAAATGTTTTTGAATTGTTTATTGGGAGTAGCTGCCATTGGGATACTTCTCAAAAATAATTTGTGAGTGCAAACAAAAAGAATTATATTTAAGGATCTTGCCGGCAGTGGGTCACAGCTGTGAATGAGGTATCATGTCTATGTCAATTAATCGTGTAATGCACATAGCTCGAGAGTAAAAAAAGAAACAGTAAAAAAAGGAAAAGCAAACAATGATAAAATAAAATTATTAAAGACAATAATGCAAACAACGATAAAATAAAACTATTAAAGACAATAATACAAATGGTAAAACAACAGTGAAATAAAATAACAGTGAAGTAAAAGGATATTTACAGGTAGTTACAACTGTGGCTCACATCTTCCACATCTTCCTCTAGTTTTACTTCCAGAAACAGCTTTAACGCCCTCTATGGGTCGATGATAGCCTTCCCATCCAGTTTTCTTATAAACTGGCAAGCAGTGTCGTTTAAAGTCAGATTCCTGAGACTGTATCGTGAATGCTCTTTCTGGAATAATGGCCATAAGTGGAGAATCGCTCCTTGTACATATCCACTGGGATGCGTTTCAAAAGACAAAAGGATATCATCCAATAACTCCTTATTCAAGCCATCTCTAATGAATTGAATCTTATCT
Organism: Atalantia buxifolia; assembly: GCA_030444775.1. Lineage (NCBI taxonomy): Eukaryota > Viridiplantae > Streptophyta > Magnoliopsida > Sapindales > Rutaceae > Atalantia > Atalantia buxifolia. The sequence goes on along the minus strand of CM059832.1, from coordinate 28,352,056 downwards.
TCTCTGTTATCAGACACCATTCCTAAAGAACATCGTTTTTTATCGCATAACATTCTGGCACACTTATGACAAGCAACAGAAATTTTCCGAGCTCTTTGCTTTCTTGCGTAATTTCCTTTACCACAACCAGGCATGTATGCAATAAATTTAAGAGGCAACTCACCTGCCAAACGTACTTTGGCCTCGATTAACCAGCGGATATCAGTAGGTATGTTATTCCTCATGAGCAATCACATGCGTTCGGACCGAGCTTTATAGATTGTAAGGAGGGCATTCTAAGGAAGTGAAGGGAATCGATTGTGAAGCTTTGCTAAAATCTCGTTGTTGTCTATTCTTTCGTCTCAGAATATCAGTTATTATGGGAAACTGAAGTAACCGACTTGATTGTTACGGAGTACCGTTATCCGCCACTTGACCGGGGTGACAAACTAAAACACACAAATGGAGTAACAAATAAAAACACACAAAGAAAATCACAATCGTTCTTTTATGGAATTTACCTCAAGCTCCAACTAGATGTTGTAGACACTTATCTCAATGTCTCTGAGTTGGCTTTCTAAATCTTCAACGTGGGATATTAACTCTAGTGGTTGTAGCTTCCAAATACGATGTGTTTTACAAAATCGTATCTGGCCTCTGAGTTGAGATTGGACACGTTGAAGTCGTCTAAGGATGTTTAAGAGGATCTGTCTCATGATTAAAAGTGATAAAAGAAAACTTAACGGTTAAACAAACACACTTATGCACAAATAATTTCAATTAGCAGAAGAATAGTAAAAAGAAAGAAAAAAATCAAATCACCGAAAAGATAAAAAAATCTCAATTCAAATGTGGTGGGTCACTCAAATTTATTTCGGTGTTCTCTCCATGTGGTTGGTATTCTAGATATGACTTTAATCTTTGACCATTAACTTTAAACGTGACACTGTTCTTTGGGTCCTTAATTTCAATTGCTTCATGTGAAAAAACAGTATGAACAATAAAGGGGCCAGACCATCGAGAACGCAACTCACTTGGGAATAGGTGCAAGCGAGAATTGAATAAAAGTACTTTCTAACCTGCAGTGAAAGATTTTCTCATAATCTGCTTATCATAAAAGACTTTCATTCGCTGCTTGTAAACCTTGGCATTTTCATATGCATCGTTGCAAATTTCTTCAAGTTCTGCCAGCTGTAATCGTCTTTTCCGAGCGACTTGTGCGCATGTCAAAATTGAATTTCTTGATGGCCCGTACGCACGATGCTCGAGTTCCACAGGTAGGTGGCAAGCTTTTCCATACACTATCTTGTAGGGTGACATCCCAATTGGTGTCTTGAAAGCCGTTCTATATGCCCGTAATGCATCATCAAGATTTAATGACCAATCTTTTCTTTCTGACCTCATCGTTTTTTCTAATATATGCTTTATTGCTCGATTGGAGATTTCAACTTAGCCACTGGTTTGTGGATGATACGGGGTTGCCACTTTATGAGTGATAGAGTACTTTGTCAAAAGTGCTTTGAATGATTTGTTGCAAAAGTGGGTACCACCATCACTGATTATTGCTCGAGGGAATCCAAAGCGTGAAACAATATTGCTTTTCAAAAACCCTATCACCACTTTATGATCATTGGTTCTTGGAATTGCCTCCACCCATTTCGATACATAGTCAATAGCAACCAATATGTATTGATGGCCAAAAGAAGTGGGAAAAGGTCCCATGAAGTCGATACCCCACACATAAAAAATCTCAACCACTAAAATTGGATTTGGTGGCATCAGGTTCCTTCGTGTAATGCTCCCTATTTGTTGACACATATCACATAAAGAGCAAAAGCTGTAAGCATCTCGAAATATAGTTGGCCAATAAAAACCTTATTGTAGAACTTTTGTCGCTGTTTTCTTAGCGCTGAAATGGCCTCCGCAATCTTGTTCTTGGCAGAACGAAAGGATATTCTGAAATTCATTTTCTGGGACACATTATCTAATAATTTGATCTATACAATACTTGAACAGATAGGGGTCATCCCAGAAAAAAATTCTTTATTTCCGCAAAGAATTTGGCCCTGTCTTGCTTGGTCCAATGCTCTGAAAGTTTACCTGTAACAAGATAATTAACGATATCAGCATACCAAGATAATACTTCCACACCCATTAATTGCTCATCTGGAAATGACTCGTTCAATGGTAATGGTTCCATTATTGTGTCAAAATGAAGACGAGAGAGATAGTCAGCCACAACATTTTCTGTCCCTTTCTTATATTTGAATTCTAAGTCAAATTCTTGCAAAAGCAACACCCAACGAATTAGTTTAGCTTTTGCATCTTTCTTTGTGAGAAGAAATTTAAGAGCAGCATGATATGTGAACACAATAATTTTACAACTAATGAAATAAGATCAAAATTTTTCTAATACAAATACTACTGCTAGCATTTCTTTTTCAGTAGTTGAATAGTTCAACAGTGCATCATTTAATGTCATACTAACATAGTAAATAACATAGAGAATTCGATCAATTGTTTGTCCTAATACTATTCCTACTGCATAATCAGATGCATCACACATGAGTTCGAATGGTAAGCTCCAGTTTGGTGGCTGAATGATGGGTGATGACGTCAACAATCACTTTAGCTTTTCAAATGCTACAAGACATGAATCATCAAAGACAAAATGTAAATCCTTAGCAAGTAAATTGTATAAGGGTTTAGAAACTTTACTAAAATCCTTAATGAACGTCTATAAAAACCAGCATGCCCAAGGAAAGATCTTACTTCTCTGACTGTTTTAGGTGAAGGAAGATTGGAAATGAGATCCACCTTGGCTTTGTCAACCTCAATACCTTTGCATGAAATGATGTGACCGAAGACTATACCTTGTTTTCCCATAAAATGGCACTTCTCACAATTTAAGACACAATTTTTTTCGATACATCCCTGCAGAACTTTAGTTAAATGATGTAAACATTGATCAAATGAATCTCCAAAAATAGAAAAATCATCCATAAAGACCTCAAGAAACCGTTCAACCATATCAGAAAAAATGCTTAACATGCATCGTTAAAATATAGCAGGTGCATTACATAATGCAAACGGCATTCTCCTATATGCAAAAATGCCAAAAGGACAAGTGAAAATGGTTTTCTCTTGATCTTTTGGTGCTATGGGAATCTGATTGTATCCTGAGTAGCCATCTAGAAAGTAATAAAATTCATAGCCTGCTAATCTATCAAGCATTTGATCAATAAATGGTAAAGGAAAATGGTCTTTACGTGTGACAAAATTCAATTTTCTATAATCAATGTATACACGCCATCCTGTAGTCACTCTAGTGGGTATCAATTCATTATCAGCATTGGTAACTACTGTGACTCCTGACTTTTTAGGGACCCCTTGCACAGGACTGACCCATGAACTATCAGAAATGGGGTAAATGATACCTGCATCTAACAGTTTAAGGACTTCAGTTCTAACAACTTTTTCCTGTTAGGGTTCAACCGACATTGCATTTCCCTTGTAGATTTAGTATTTTCATCAAGATGAATGTAATGCATGTAGTCTACTGGGTTTATACCTTTTATGTCTGCTATAGTCCATCCTAATGCTCCTCTGTGCTCTTTTAAAACATCCAACAATTTGCCTTTTTGTTCGTCATTTAGGGATGATGAGATGATTACCGGTAGAGTGCTTTCTTCTCCCAAAAACGCATATTCCAAAGTGTTGGGTAATGGTTTGAGCTCAACTTTTGGTGGTGATTCTGATGATGGGATGGTTTTCTTCTCTGATGGTGCTAGTTGTTCAACTCTTGACTTCCATTTATTAGTGTATGGTCTAAATGGTGGCTGAGAGGCTTGAGGAACTTGAGGAATTGGTTGCATTGGTGGAGCTGGAGCTGCTGGTCCATTTTGTTGGAATCCTTGAGACCATAAAAAATTAGGGTGGTCTCTCCATCCAGGATTATATGTGTTGGAGTATGGGTTGTAATTTGATGGTTTTCTCATTACACCTATGGCATTGGCTTGATCTGAGTATGAGTCATGGTCTTATTGCTCTGATGATTTAGCAGTCGTTAACGATGCTATTTGTCGAGAGAGACCTTCAATTATCTCTTTGACTTCTTTAATTTCCGAACTTGACTCGCCAATGTAAACCTCATTCACTCCTTTAATTCTTCTAGTATTCCTGAGAGATCGACTCCGTTGTTGGGAATTATCTGCTTGTCGCTGGAAAAAATCCCAAATCTCTGATGCACTTTTTGACATTAGCTCTCCTCCACTTGTTGGCATTAGTCATTCCTGCACATTTGGCAATAATCCTTCTAAAAAGTATTGGCACTGGTGCCACTTCTCATACCCATGATGTGGACACTTCAAGAGTAGCCCATTGAATCACTCCCATGCTTCAAAAAACTGCTCGTCTTCTCTCTGTGTGAACTCTAAAATTTTCCTGCAAATAGCATTGGTTTTATGCACTGGGAAATATTTATTCAAAAATTTTGTTACCATTTGTTCCCATGTTATAATGCTATTAGCAGGCAATGTATTGAACCATGAATAAGCTCTATCCTTTAAAGAAAATGGGAATAGTTTAAGTTTAACATCACCTTCCGAAAAATTCTCATATTTAAAAGTTTGAAAAATTGTATGAAAATCATTCAAATGATTATATGGGTCCTCATTTTCTAGGCCATAAAATGTTGGGAGACAATTTAGCATACTAGGTTTTAACTTAAAACTCCAAGCAGCTACATTTAGGTATCTTATGCATGATGTGTTCAAATTAGCTAAGGGACTGAAGTAGTCCTTAAATGGCCTCTCCTGTGGTTTTGGTTGTTGCAAATCCATTTCAATTTTATCTTTAAGTGTAATGTGTTTGTGTGTGCGAAGTATTCTTTCTAATTCAAGGTCTATAGGTTCAAGATTAGGTAATAATGACCTACGACCATGTATGCAAAGAAAATAAAAATGAGAACAAAAAAAATAAAAATAAAAAAAGAAAAAATTACGATACTAACCTTATTGTTCTGTTACAACCTTTATATGAAAACACACAAAAAATACGTGAAATAAAATAAATTAAGAAGATAAATGAAAAATTACAAAGAAAAACAACTTGAAAATTAAATTGCAGAAATTTAAAGAAGAGAAAAAGAAATTCTTATCTAAAAATGTAAATTTACTTCTTTTTTTTTAAAAAAATTACAAGGAAACAACTGAAATAATAATAATAATAAATTATTTACAAAAACATTAATTCTACAAATTAAAATACTTACCTACCTGACAACGGCACCAAAAACTTGTTGTGCAAATTTTGTTGAACTTGCAAGCGTACGAATATATTGTAGAATAGATCAATGGTGTCGAGTGTCGATCCCACGAGGAGGTGGATTTTAATTAGGTGTAGAATTAATTTTGTATGTGTGTAATTGGATTTGTGGGGAAATTGGTTTAAACTATGCTAGAATTTAAATTGGAATGACAAGAATAAATTAAATTGGGTATCTAGATCCGTATCAACATGCACCATGTGCTAAATATTCCTTATTAATGCCAATTAAATCATGAGGGAAAAATCCACATCTCATGAACCACACTCTAATCAATATGATGCTAAGGGCTTATCGTGCCAAATAATAATAACATTATACTAGGGTGCCGGTGAAACCAGGGCGATAACTAGACAAGATTATTATTATTTGTCGACGAAAAGTCAAATCCTCTATAGAAATTAGAGGGGAAGAGAAAGTAAATTTATCAAATAAAGCCCATGACACATGTTGAGACTTTTCTTTCAACCCAAACTTGAAAGAAAATTAGCTACTCATAATTGAACTAAGGGTAAAATGAAAATTTATTAAAATACATAGAAAATACAAGATGGAGAAAGAATTACAAAAAATTAAACTCAAAAATGGATTCAGGGGTGTCAAATTAGGGGGGAGAGGGCCCCATTTTATAGATACATTGAGTAAATCATGGCTATCAGATTAAAAACAGTGTGGACGCACAGGATTGCGCCACGTCATCAGTCAACAGTACGCGGTTTGACCACGGGTTTGACCACGCGGTTTGAACAGTAGTACGGTTTGCACATGGTTTAAACAGTAACGCGGTATGAACAGTGTCCTGAACAATACCCATGAACAGTACCGTACATGTGAATAGTGCCGTACGTGTGAACAGTGCCATTTTTCTTTCTATGCTCCTCTTAAGGTTTTCGACTATCCTGAGTTCAAAAGTGACGTCTGTTTTGCTATCCGATATCTCGTTCATTGTGAAATGACCATGATGCCCCTAAAATACATAAAATACTTAATTCAAACAAAACACTCACAATTAAATAACAAGGGATTTAAATAAATAAAATTAGAGATGTTAGTGAGACTTAAAGTGTAAAATGACGATTTTCTTTTTATAAATATACACTTTCTAACACTCAACAGTGGTGGAGTTAAATTCATTGCGGGTTACTCAATATATTTTAGGCATATATCGTGCATGTAAAGAGTTATTTTGGATCATTTTAGAGGTATAGAGAGTAATTTTAGCATAACAGCTTCAGACTTTTGGCATATACGATGTTGTAATTCTATTACTAATTGATTAACTAAATTTGCTTGTTAGTGTTCTAGATCTTTTGTTTTCTGGGAGGACTATCCAAGCCTCTTAGAATGAAACACAATTAATTTCGTTTAGTAATTAATGGAATCACAATTTAATGATAATATTTTCTACATATCATCCCTAAAACTCCACCAAAAACTAGAATATTACACCAAGTGCTTCATCCAATCTTATTACAGGTATCATCTCCCAAAAAAAGCAAATTGATATATAGCATAAATTTACGGCAAATAAAAAGAGGAAGAAAGGTAAGTAATTTTAAAGTAAAAGCTCAGCACAACTTATTAACAACATATTTATCTTATTTAGAGGCACTAGGAAATTCATCCACTGCCCAAGTTTTTCTAACTATTGTCATGGCAATACCAACCATGCTTATGAAAACAGCAACCAGTTTTGCAATAGTTATGGAGTCCTGTGCAAAAAGAGCTCCAAAGAAAAGTGTAAACAGCCTTGATGTAGAAGTTAGGATAGTTGTACTTGCGACACCAGTATTTGCCAAAGCAAAGTTTGAAAAATGCTGCAATGAATTAAAGAATTAAATTAGTCATATAATAAGAAAAGCCAACATGCAATATTTCTCCGAAATAAAAGATAAAATATAAGTTCCAGTGATCATATATTCTTGTCAAATATGCTATATTTGCACAATGTAATGCAACTAAAGAATCTTAATAAAAAACTAGATCCGGGATCATATGTTCTTTAAGGTGTTTATAGATGGACCTACTGTAAGTGTTGGGATTATGTTCTTTAAAGCATATTAATTTATTTTCTAATTAATCAAATATTTGAGGTATTTTCAATTACATAAATATATTGAATAAGGTCCGTTTAATCATATTATATGTATTCATGTGATCATTATATGGATTTACAGAAGACATAAATACAAGTTATCTTATGATTAAATAAATTAAGTTCACAGTTGATAAATAGAGTTGGGCGCTCCATTTATGTTTAGACTATAATAAATTCATTGAATGATTTGTCTTAATTATGTATGAATTTACTGATGTAGTTTGACTATATTGAGCTGGATCACATATGAGATTTAATTAACCTTAAAATGACTGTCAGGCTTATTAAATCTCATAAGCATTGATTTTACTATAGTCTTAATCTTGAGTTAGTTATAATTTCATGATTGTAATTGTTATTCCATTTGAGTTACCAATGGGTACGACACACACTTGTAGTCAAGATTACCCAGTATCTAGGTGGGAGCAATTATGAGTATTAAAGTTATAGATTAATAATATAGAATTTGTACAACACATCTCTTGATGGGTTTTCGACACTTGATCATAGAATTCTCTAGCCAGAGGTGTGTCAACATATTTAGTATGTTAAAAATGATCATTAGAAAAAACCAATAAGTATCAAGAAATAAGATGTAATTAAATCGATTGGAAAGTTGAGATATCGATTTAATTAACGATATGGTACAAAGGATTATGCAGTAAAGAAATCAATGTGGCTTAGGACGAATTATTATTTGCACATACAATTATAGAGGTCAGTTCCAATTTTATAGTGCAGTAGAGTTGGAATTAAATGATTAGACTTGATCATTTAATTGACTGCACCGCTACTGGATTAATAAGCAAGATAACTAATTATTTAGGTTAAAAGCCTAAATATATTAGTTAGTAGGAGGCTCCATAAAATATGCTTATGTATAAGGGGCCTTCTGTTATTTTACAAGGTGGGCCCCTATCATAAGAAGTAACGTTACTTTTGGTATTATTATTTTTAATTTAAATCAAATTGATCAAGCCTAAACGGTTATTAATCCAGAGATGTGTTGCAAAAATACTTGTTTTCGCCCAAAAGAAAGAGATAGCCACATTATACAGATCAGAGAAAAATATTTTTCTCTCTAATTTTGAGAGGAATATTTTCTCTTACTAGTTACTTTTAGTGGTGATAAAGGCGCCCACACATCAAGTGCAGATCAATCTTGAGTCATAATCTGGGAGATCATTGGTAGCGGATCATGATATAACAAGATTGGTGGTGACGGCTCGTGATCTAACAGGCGTGGTGGTGACGGATCGTGATATGGGAGCCTAGATTATTTTAGCAAAAAAATAAAGTCGGATTGTCAATGTATGATTTTCTAGATTACGAATTCCTATATATTGTATGAGATCGATCCTAAACGGTTTTATAAAAAATTTAAAAAAATGATTTTTCTCGAACAGTAAGTACTAAATTATGCTTTTATGAAAGAGAAAAATTAGACATATAAATGTGAATGATTAGTGATAACTCTATGAAATGAGAGTTATCATGACACTTTTAGACTTAAATTGAGATTATTTGAGGGTGAATAATATGTTTTCATTGCATTTTTGTTGCATTTTACATAAATATTCATTTTAGTTTAGTCTTAATAAGTTTTGCTTGATTTAGATTAATTTGTGATCAAATTGTGTGCAAAATCGTAGGTTTTCGAAAGCTTATGATTCAGGGACAGAATGCAAAAACAATACACTGGTACTAATTGAAGAATTTGGTCACAAGAGAAGTGAAACCAAATTTGAAGCAGTAAAGTACTAGAGTCGTTGCTGTAGCACCCATTACTGTAGCAATTCTGGAATAATTCTGCACGGGAAATCTGCAAGATTACAATCTGCAGTTTCTTAATTTGACTCTTGCGCGCCTTAGGCTTTTGCTTACCTTAATTTTCAATTATAAGAGGAGGAGCACACCACATGAGACGGCAGCAGAAGAAAATTAACATTCAGAAATCAAGAGGAAAAGAAGAAAATAAGAAGAAGTCAAGGGAACCGAATCTGCATCAGTGAAGAATCCAACAGAGTTATTTGGATTCAGATCTTATTATCCTTTACTCATTCTCTTCTCTACTCTTTGATTGAATTTCGGGACCATTTGTTTGATGTTTGTTTTTCTCTTTCAAAGTATAAGCTAAACTTGCTTGTAGTTGAGTGACAAACACTCGGAATGGGTTTATTACTGTTCTTATAAGTTGTTGTATGATTATTATAGCATTCTACTCTACTAGCTCTTATTACAACTGTTATTTTGGCTGACCACCCATTTAATGGTTCAAGTTAAGATAGAGCCATAAAAGGGCCTGTCTTAATGGATATTGTTAGAGTAATACTTGATCTTAATTTGAGTTTCATGGATTAAGTTTAACTTGAATCTCATAAGGACTATACTTGAAGTTAAGATTTGTGAAGAACTAAACATAGTCATTCACCTTGTAGGGTTGATAAAATGGATGTTCAGAATACCATGCCTCATGTAGAAAAGCAATTGGTTGTTGTTAGGATACTTAAAGGTATGGGTAATTCAACATGCGGCAGCTGAGGATGCAAAATAATTCTGGCCAGTACTGTAGGAATTGCTATAGCAACGAGTGTTAATCTGATAAAAAGCAGTCATCCTATTAAGAGAGTTTAATCATTTAACTACCTCATTCTCAATTGATTCTTTTACGCTATTCATTTAGTTATTTTGTTATTGCAGTTATTTGTTTTATTTCTTTAAAATTGTACATTTCAGTAGTAACATCTTAAAATTTATTCATCTTGAAATTTAGAGAAGCGTTGTTGCGATTGCTGTAGCATTTCTAGTAACATTAATCCCTATGGAAACGATCTTGAATACTCATCACTTTATTAATTGTTGTGTACACTTGCACATTGGCATCAATAGCAATTGAGTTTAAAATTAACCAATAAATTTTTTGCGCCGTTGCCGGGGATTGATTAGTTATTATTGAAGTGTGAAATCAATTTCAACTGTGCCAATTTAATTTAATTTATTCTTTTTATTGACAGATCTAGACTTGCATGCGCAAGGACAGATTTGTTGAATTTCAATTTGATCCTGAAATTGAAAGGACTGTAAGGAGATTGTGAAGAGAGCAAAGAAATTCAAACACTGCTTTAGAAATGGATAATTTGCAAGATGGGGGAAACTTGGAATCCTCACGGGCCACTACAACCTGTCAATGTTCAAGAAGGGTAAAATGAACATGTTGATCAGAGACAACCAGGCAACAACAACATCTTTTAGATGGAAAATGACAGAGATAGGACAATCAGAGATTATGTTGTATTAACTTCTCAAATTGTACACCCTGGGATAATCAGACCTGAAGTGGAAGTTGCAAACTTCAAACTGAAACTAGTGATATTTCAAATGTTACAAACAGTGGGTCAGTTCAATGAACTGCCAAATGAAGATCCTCATTTTCATCTTAAGTTGTTTTTAGAAGTAAGTGATGCTTTTAAAATTGCTGGAGCAACACAAGATGCTTTGAGATTAAGGTTTTTTCCTTATTCCTTAAGCGATCGAGCAAGAGCATAGCTTAATTCTTTACCATCTGATTCTATTAGTACATAGAATAATTTGGCTGATAAGTTTTGAATGAAATATTTTCCACCAACCAAGAATGCAAAATTGCGGAATGAGATTACTTTCTTCTATCAACTTGAAGATAAAAGTTTGTATAAGGCTTGGGAAAGATTCAAAGAACTGCTCAGAAGGTGTCCTCATCATGGCATTTCTTATTGCATACAGTTGGAAGCTTTTTATAACGGGTTGAATCCAAGTACAAGATTGATGGTTGAGGCTTCGGCGAATGGAGCTTTGTTATTAAAATCTTACACCGAAGCTTATGAAATTTCGGAAAGAATTGCCAACAATAACTATCAGTGGCCATCAGCTAGACAGCCAGCAGTAAGAGGAGCAGCGGGGGTATATAATATAAATGTAATTACAGCTTTATCAGCACAAGTAACTTCATTGACTAACATGGTAAAGGCCATGACATCTGCTCCAGTAGCAGTAAAGCAAGTTGCTGAACTGTCCTGTATGTACTGTAGTGAAGAGAATAAATTTGATAACTGTTCTAGAAATCTAGCATGAGTAAATTATATGGGTAGTTGCAACCGAAAGCCTCAAAACAACCTGTACTCAAATACCTACAACCCTGGATGGAAGCAACACCCAAATTTCTCGTGGAGTAATCAAAATCAAAATGCTCCCTCACTGAGTGGACAAAACAGAAATGCTCAACCACCTGGGTTTTATCAGCAGAATCAAGGGCAAAAATACACCAGCCATAATCCTCTCATTTCACTAGAAACACTGATCAAGGAATACATTGCAAAGAATGAAGCAATTGTGTAGAGTTAAGCCGTATCTTTAAGAAATTTAGAAAACCAAGTTGGCTAGCTTACCACAGCAATGAGTAACAGATCTCAGGGAAGTTTGCCCAGCAACACAGAAGATCCAAGACGAGAGGGAAAGGAACACTGCAAGGCCATTAACTTAAGATCTGGAAAAAATATTGATATTCCTGTTAATGTGACTAAAAAAAAGGGTGGAACTTAATTCTTCATAGGAACCACCTCAGGAGGAGAGTATGTTACAGTAACCCAGTCATCAAGATACTGATATGAGTGGTCAAGCTGCAACAACTACAGAAGGGAATCAACCAATAAATGCTGAGAAAGAAGTTGCAACACCAGTGGCAATAATTTATAACAAACCAAATGAGTAGAGATTGGTACCTCCTGAAACTATTCAGCAATTTTGGTATCCACCTCCTGAAACTATTCAGCAATTTTGGTATCCACCTTACAGGCTAGTGTATGGAAAAACTTGCCACGTACCTGTGGAACTCGAGCATCATACGTACTGGGCCATCAAGAAATTCAATTTTGACATACAGCAAACTAGCTCAGAAAGACGATTACAGCTGGCAGAACTTGAAGAAATTCGCAATGATGCATACGAAAATGCCAAGGTTTACAAGCAGCGAATGAAAGTCTTTCATGACAAGTAAATTTTGAGAAAGTCTTTCACTCCAGGTCAGAAAATACTTTTATTCCATTCTCGCTTGCACATATTCCCAGGTAAGCTATGCTCTCGATGGTTTAGCCCCTTTATTGTTCATACTGTTTTTCCACATTTGGCAATTGAAATTAAGGACCCAAAGAACGGTGTCACGTTTAAAGTTAATAGTCAAATATTAAAGCCATATCTAGAGTACCAACCACATGGAGAGGACATCGAAATAAATTTAAGTGACCCACCACATTTGAATTGAGATTTTTCTGTCTTTTCGGTGATTTGATTTTTTTCTTTCTTTTTATTATTCTTTTGCTAATTGAAATTATTTGTATATGAGTGTGTTTGTTTAACCATGAAATTTCTTTTATCATTGTTAATCATGAGTGTCATAGCTAAACAGTTCCTCCTGGACATTCTGAGGCCACTTCAACGTGTAAAAACTCATCTCAAAAGGCAGATTCGATTTTGTAAAACACATCGTATTTAGGCTTTGCAACCATCAGAGTTAGTATCCCACGTTGAGGATTTAGAAAGACAACTCAGAGACATTGAAAGAGGTATCTTCGACATCCAGTTGGAGTTAGAGGTAAATTCCATAAGAGGAGGATTGTAATTTTCTTTGTGTGTTTTTGTTTGCTACTCCGTTTGTGCGTTTTAGTTTGTCACCCCAGTTAAGTGGCGGATAACGGTACTCCACGACAATCAAGTTGGTTACTTTAATTTCCCATAATTACTGATCTTCTGAGGCGAAGGTATGGAGAGAAACGAGATCTTTGCAAAGCTTCACAGTAGATTCCTTTCACTTCCTTAGAATGCCCTCCTTACAATCTTTAAAGCTCGGTCTGAACACATACGATTGCTCATAAGGAATAATATACCTACAGACATTTGTTGGTTAATTGAGGCTAAAGTACGAATGGCAGGTGAGTTGCCTCCCAAATTTATTGCATACATGCCTGGTTGTGGAAAAGAAAATTACGCAAGAAAGCGAAGAGCTCGAAAAATTTCGGTTGCTTGTCATAAGTGTGCCAGAATGAGATGCGATAAAAAACCATGTTCTTTAGGAATGATATTTGATAATAGAGAAGATAAGATTCAATTCATTAGGGATGGCTTGAATAAGGAGTCATTGGATGATATCCTTTTGTCTCTTGAAACGCATCCCAGTGGATATGTGTAAGGAGCGATTCTCCTGTTATAGCCATCATTCCAGAAAGAGCATGTACGATATAGTCTCGGGAATCTAACTATAAACGACCATGTTTGTCAGTTTATAAGAAAACTGGATGGAAAGCCTATCCTTGACCCATAGAGGGCATTGAAGCTGTCTCTGGACGTAAAACTAGAGGAAGATGTGAGCCACAATCGCAACAACCTGTAAATATCCTTTTACTTCACTGTTATTTTATTTCACTGTTATTTTACCATTTGCATTATTGTCTTTAATAATTTTATTTTATCATTGTTTGTTTTTCCTTTTAACTGTTTCTTTTTTTACTCTCGAGCCATATGCTTTACACGTTAATTGATATAGACATGATACCTCATTCGCAGCTGTAACCCACTACCGCCAAGATCCTTAAATATGATTCTTTTTGTTTGCTCTCACAAATTATTTTTGAGAAGTATCCCAATGGCAACTACTCCCAATAAACAATTCAAGAACATTTGTATGCTTTCTGGATTTAACTATAGAAAATATAAAGAGTTCGTTGAGGCAGCCATTGATCTTGGTCGAAGCATAGCAGCAAGGAAATTACACTTGGTATATGGCGGAGGTGACCGAGGGTTATCAAAATTGGTCTCAGAAGATGCTTATGTCAAAAGGAGCCAAGTGTTAGGCATCATCCCAACAACCCTAAAACCTTTGGGTTGTTTGTCTGACTCACCGACTGGAGAAGAGTTAATTGTCTCAGGTATACAAGAAAGAATAATTGAAATGTTTAATCATACTGATGCTTTTATTTTCTTACCAGGAGATCTTGCAACTCTAGAGGTACTTATCACATTAGTATCTTGGGTCCATCTGCATATTCATCAGAAACCCATCGGTTTGTTAAATGTCAATAACTTTTATGATGACTTTATCGCATTTCTTAACCATGTAATAAAAACTATTTCATTCCTTCCACAGCGAAAAAGTTTTTTATTTGTGCTCACACTGCTAATGAGATACTTGATCTGTTACAAGCTTATAAACCAGAGCCAGATCCCAAGACCTTGGTATTGGAGTATCCAAATAATGATGGTAACAGTAGCCGCTGTAAGAAGTATAAATTAGATTTAACTCTCCGCCTGTAAATATTTTCTTCTGTGTTGCACCACCTAGGTGATGTCTTTTAAACTCTACTTCTTTCCTTTAAAACATTGAGGACTATGTTTCGTTCTGGTTGGGGGGAGGGAATAGTCGACAATTGTGGAATCTTGGTTAAGTTTTTACTAATTTTTTGTTGTAGAAACTAACTGTTGCTAACTTTTTGTGTTGAAGATGGCTGAATATGAAGTGTAGTTACTCTAGAAACACATCTTCTTCGTTTAAAAAAAACAAAAACAAAAACCAAAAGAAAAAAAATTTCAGGCATTTTCTTTTTTCTTTATTAAGCTTTGATATTCATTTTTTTCTTTCTTCTTTTTAATTTCTCTTTTATAAATATACATTTTCAAATTTTTGAGTCAAAGATGGTTGAATATATAGTGTAGTGCCTCTAAAAACGCATCTTCTTAGTAAAAAAAAATTTTCAGAAATTTTCTTTTTCCATCATTTTAATTGTAACCTTTCTGCTTAGTCTTTCCACATCATTTTCACATTTCTGCATGCATATTTTCTTTTCGTGTTTAGAATAGGTTGGGGGATAGAATGTTTTTTATAAAAAAAAATAAATAAATTTTTGTGATTTGTTTTAACATTGGATAACATGATGAATTTCAAATTTTAGAATTTGTATTATCTTTGGTCTTAATAGATGTTACGCCACGTTGGCTACTCTACATGTTGATGTCGAAGACAAATATGAGTTGCTTGAAGGAATGAACATGTCATAATAAGTACGAAGTGAGTTTTTGAGCCTATCGTTTTTTTTTTAAGAGTAACCCTTTTGCCCATTCTTCATATAGTTTAGGAGTTTATTATTTTATACACGATCTCTAGATTTCTTTTGAGTTAACCTTTAAAAAGAATATAAAAAAAAGAAAAAAATGTGTGTTGCTACATCTGGACGCCCATCTAACTAGTAGATATGGAAAATTATTTAGAGCCCTAAAAGACGATGTAAATGCCATTTTTGACCCGTTTGAGCCTTTCTAGCCATCCCTTTTATTAAATATTCATAGTTAACCCTTTTGAGCCTTTAAAAAAAACTGTTCTTTGTCAACTTATCATCTTTACCCACTCTGATTTGTAGTATTACCCAATATCTTACAAGTTCCATCACTTATTCATGTTTGAGAAAAATGTAAATAAATTGTTTTGTTTAGTAAAGTTGTGCAATACCCAAAAAAAAAGATTAAAAGATTAAAAAAAAAGAAAAAATAAAGTTCTTTTAAAAAAAAAGAGGGATATACAATAATAATAAATAAGTGAAATGCACCTTTTAATTTCCAAAAGATATTTATTTTTCTCAAACATATATTTTTTTTTCTCTATTTCCATTTCTTTGTTAGCCATGTCTCTAGTCTATGTTACGTTCTAACAAAAGTTCTTCTTAATTTTAGGGAACTATAGTCTGAAGTAGAAGCTAGTTATATGGGCTAAAAGATGTAGTGGTGCATAAAAGAAAGAAAGGAAAATAAATAAATAAATTGGGTTGACTAGTATTTTGTTTGACTTGAGATCGTGTTATTTCTAAGCTGTGGGCATATTCTTTTCATCTTTGTGAGAGTGTGTGATATTATTTCTTTATTATCTTCACTCAATTTATCATTCATTAAAGTGACAATTTTTATTGAGTTTAATTTTCTTGTGAGAGTGTCACTATTACCGGTGAGATTTTGGGGTTTGACATGTCATTCTTGAAAGTGGCTTGATTACTATAGCTGTGACAAAGTCTACTGGACTAATGTGTGTGGATGGTTGATGTGGGTGTGATTTTTTTTAGACTGCAAATAATGCTTATACTTTTATTTGATTGCTATCATTAGTCTGATTGAATAAACACAAATTTTTTAAAAAAATCATTTTGGATTTGAATTTTGTTTTCGCTTTATTTGCTAAGGACTAGCAATAACCTGGTTAGGGAGTGTGTTGAGTGTTAGAAAGTATATATTTATAAAGTAGAAAATCGTCATTTTGTACTTCAAGTTTTGCTAACATTCCTATTTTTATGTATTTAAGCTTCTTGTGATTTAATTATGTGTGTTTTATTTTAATTAAGTATTTGTTGTATTTTAGGGGCATTGTGCTCATTTCACAATGAACGAGAGATCGTATAGCAAAACGGACATCACTTTTGAACTCAGGATGGTCGAAAACCTTAGGAGGAGTATAAAAGAAAAAATGGCACTGTTCACATGTACGGTACTGTTCATTAGTCTGATTGAATAAACACAAATGATTAAAAAAAATCATTTTGGATTTGAATTTTATTTTCGCTTTATTTGCTAAGGACTAGCAATAACCTGGTTAGGGAGTGTGTTGAGTATTAGAAAGTATATATTTATAAAGGAGAAAATCGTCATTTTGTACTTCAAGTTTTGCTAACATTCCTATTTTTATGTATTTAAGCTTCTTGTAATTTAATTATGTGTATTTTATTTTAATTAAGTATTTTATGTATTTTAGGGGTATCGTGGTCATTTCACAATGAACGAGAGATCGGATAGCAAAACGGACATCACTTTTGAACTCAAGATGGTCGAAAACCTTAGGAGGAGCATAAAAGAAAAAACGACACTGTTCACATGTACGATACTGTTCATGGTACTATTCACGACACTGTTCATAACGCATCACTGTTTAAACCGTGTGCAAACAGTGTTACTGTTCAAACCATGTGGTCAAACCCGTAGTCAAACCACATACTGTTGACTGATGACGAGGCGCAATCTTGAGCGTCCGAATTGTTTTTAATCCAATAGCCATGATTTATTCAGTGTATCTATAAAAAGGGGGCTCTTTCCCCTTATTTCGACACCCCTGAATCTATTTTTAGGCTTCATTTTCTGTAATTCCTTCTCCATCTTATATTTTCTATATATTTTAATAAATTCCCATTTTAATAAATTCTCATTTTACCCATAGTTCAATTATGAGTAGTTAATTTTCTTTCAAGGTTGGGTTGAAGAGGAAGTCTCAACATATGTCATGGCCTTTATTTGGTAAATTTATTTTATCTTTCCCTCTAATTTCTATTGAGGTTTTGACTTTTCGTCGATAAATAATAATAATCTTGTCTAGTTACCACCCTAGTTTAACCAGCACCCTAGTGCAAGGTTATTATTATTTGGCACGATAAGCCCTTAGCATCATATTGATTAGAGTGTGGTTCATGAGGTGTGGATTCCCCCCTCATGATTTAATTGGCACTAATAAAGAATATTTAGCATATGGTGCATGTTGATACGGATCCAGATACCCAAGCGCTTCAATTATAATAGTTTTTACCTTAATTTAATTCCACCATTCCCATTTAAATTCTAGGATAATTTAAATCACTTCCACCACAAATCCAATCAACCACCCATTTACAAAATTAATTCTACGCATAATAAAAATTCACCTCCTAGTGGGATCGACACTCATTACCATTAATCTATTCTACAATAAATTCGCGCGCTTGCGAGTTCAATAAAATTTGCACAACATGTATAGATTATAGAAAACTCAACAAGGCCACTCGAAAGGATCACTTCCCACTTCCATTCATAGATCAGATATTGGACAGACTTGTTGGAAAACAGTACTATTGTTTCTTAGATGGGTATTCAAGCTACAATCAAATTGCTATAGCTCCAAAGGATCAAGAAAAAACTACCTTTACCTGTCCTTATGGAACTTTTACCTTCAGAAGGATGCCTTTGGTTTATGTAATACTCCAGCAACTTTTCAGAGATGTATGATGTCTATTTTTTCTGATATGGTGGAGAAACATTGGAAGTTTTCATAGATGATTTCTCAGTTTTTAGAGAGATATATGCTGATTGTTTACACAACTTGGAAGAAGTTCTTAAAAGATGTAAGATGACCAACTTAGTACTAAACTGAGAAAAATGCCATTTCATGGTGCAAGAAGGCATAGTATTTGGTCATAAGGTATCAAAAAATGGTATTGAGGTAGATAAAGAAAAGATAGAAGTGATAAATAAACTGCTACCTCCCACTTCAATCAAGGGAATTAGAGTTTTTGGGCCACGCTGGGTTTTACAGAAGATTCATTAAAGACTTTTCTAAGATTGCCAAACCATTATGCTTATTGCTAGAGCATGATAAGCCTTTTCATTTTGATAAAGACTATTTTCAAGCCTTTGAAGAGTTAAAGAAGGCCTTGATCACTACACTAGTGGTTATATCACCATATTGGACTCTACCTTTCGAACTGATGTGTGATACTAGTGACCATTCCATTGGGGCAGTATTAGGACAGAGGAAGGATAAGATTTTTCACTTTATATTCTATGACAGCAAAACTCTTACTCAAACTCATAATAATTACACTACTATAGAGAAAGAGTTGCTAGCAGTAGTATTTGCTTTTGATAAATTCAGAGCTTACTTGGTAGGTACTAAAGTGATGGTGTACACAGACCATGCAACCATCAAGTACTTGATCTCAAAGAAGGATGCTAAGCCAAGATTAATAAGATGGATCTTATTGCTTCAAGAGTTTGATATGGAAATTAAAGATAGAAAGGGAATTGAAAATCAAGTCGCAGACCATCTGTCGAGTTTAGAAGCAGACTCAAGCACATTGACAAGAAAGGACATCACTGAAACTTTTCCTGATGAACAGCTGTTAGAAGTATAGCAAGCACAAATGCTACAGCAATCAGAACCTCCATGGTATGCATATTTTTCTAACTACTTAGTAAGTAGCTTGCTACCACCAGAGTTGACTTACCATCAGAGAAAGAAATTTCTTTATGATATTAGAAGATACCAGTGGGATGAACCATATTTGTATAAGTTATGCCTAGATCAGGTAATACGAAGATGTGTTTCAGAGAAAGAGATTTCCCACATACTGGAATCATGTCAAGCTACAGCATATAGAGGACACTTTGAGGGTCACAGAACAACTGCTAAGGTTCTGCAATCAGGTTATTACTGGCCCACTATTTTTAAAGATGCTTATGAATTTGCTAAATGTTATGACAGGTGTCAAAGGACATGAAACATTACTTAAAGACATGGAATGCCATTGACGAATATTTTGGAAGTGGAAGTCTTTGATGTATAAGGAATAGATTTCATAGGTCCTTTTCCAACATTCTTTGGAAACTTATATATCTTTTTTGCTGTGGATTATGTCTTCAAATGGGTCGAAGCTGCAGCATTGCCCACTAATGATGCTAAAGCAATAGTGAACTTTCTTCAGAAAAATATTTTTTCCAGATTTGGCACTCCAAGAGCTATTATTAATGATGAGGGTACTCATTTCTGCAACAAAGTATTTGCTGCAGCTATGATAAAATATGGAGTCAGGTATAAGATAGCAACAGCATACCACCCACAATCCAATGGCCAAGCAGAAGTGTCTAATGGAGAGATTAAGAAAATCTTTAAAAAAATGGTGAATTCATCAAGGAAAGATTGGTCCTTGTGCTTACATGACTCCTTATGAGCCTATAGAACAGCATACAAAACACCACTTGGCATGTCTCCCTACCGAATGGTGTGTGGGAAAGCTTGTCACTTACCAATTGAGCTTGACCATAAAGCATATTGGGCATTGAAACAATTGAATTGGGATATACATGCTGCAACAGAACAAATGAAGCTTCAACTATGTGAGCTTGATGAATTACGGATGTTCTCGTATGAAAATGCAAGAATTTATAAAGAGAGATCAAAGCAATGGCATGACAAACATATCCAACCCAGGAAATTAATCCCTAGTCAACTAGTACTGCTCCAAAATACAAGGCTAAAACTATTTCCAGGGAGACGAAAATCTCGATGGTCTGGACCCTTCAAGCTGATCAAAATTTATCCTCATGGAGCTGTGGATCTCTTAGATGAAAAGACAGGCCAAGAATTCAAAGTCAATGGGCACAAAGTTAAACACTATATACATTTAGCTGCAGATTGTTCAAAGGAGGTCCTACTCCTTAACGAACCAAGTTTACGAGCAGTCAATGAAGGTCATGCTGAAGAACTTTAAATCAAGCACTCAATGGGAGGCAACCCATTGCGGAGGCAAATATTTCAAATGAGATAGATCCTCTTTGGTGTTATTAATTGATTTTCTTCTTATTTTATTTTTATTTGTGTTATTTTCATCGATAGTTATTTTTCACTTCCTTTATTTCGAACTGGTTAACTTTTATTTGTTGTCCTTAAAAATTGGTTTTCTCTTAGTGTCGGATTGGCCTTAATTATTTTTTAAATTCTCAAGAGCCATGTGTGTGACAAATAGATTCCATACTAACAATTAGGGTTGTATTGTTCATAGAGTACAGCAGCAGGCCACATGTCAGTAACTATTGGAGAAAAAGATGTAACTGTTGCTAGAGCAAACAATTGGGTACTGTAGCAGTAAATATTACTGTATACAGTAACTTAAAGATGGAATCTCACTTACCGTTGGAGATAATATTTGACAGATGGAGGGATGGATTTTGATAGAAATTAAAGAGGAAAATTCCTGAAATTAATGCATAGATTTCTCTTGCCTATTTTTATGAGATATGCTTAAGGAATTTAAAATATATTCTTCCTTATTTTATCTCTCTTTATCGAATTTCCTTTTACAATTTTACCTATATAAGAGAGTTACTGTGCTTAGTGACCTCTCACCCTATTCTTCCTCTCCTTCGCAGGCACAACTCAATTACTTCTTAACTCATTCTTCTTGTTTTACCATCATGCATATTACCACCTAATTCTTATTGCTTTAACAATGCCAAGATACAAAAGAACAGCCAGCCGACTAAAGGACCCTTCACGCTTCCAAGGCTAAGAATTCATTGAACCGCGCAAACTTTTAAAGGAAAAGGGGTTTCAGTTTCTAGAGCAACCCACAAGAATTGTGCAATCCCTCTATAATGTTGTAGCAAAGCGCGGTTGGCTTGAGTTTTGTGACCGCCCATAAGACCATGTGCTGCCACTGGTGAAAGAATTTTACGCCAATTTATTGGGACCCAGACAGAGTAATATTTGGGTAAAAAATTCTCTTGTGCCAGTAGACTCCCAAGTTATCAATGCTTTCTACAATTTACCCTCTGAAGTCAATTATGAGTATAACAAGTTACTTGACAAACTAACCCCTCAAAGATGGAACACAATTTTCACAATCCTTACTGTAAAGGGTACATCCTCGGCTAATGAAGAGGGGCGTGTGGTTAATAGGATATATCTAAAACTCATTGCCAAGGTGTAGGTGAAATTATTAAAATCCAGATTAATACCAACCACACACACCACTACTGTTTCACAAGAACTGTTAGATGTCATTGTTTGAATGTTATCCATAAATATGGGAGTCATCATAGAAAACGAAATTAGGGAGTATGCTATGAAAAAGAGCAAAGCAACTACCTTGTTATTTCCTTCCTTTATCACAAGTATCTGCATGGTGTTGGGAGTCCGCATTACTGCAAAAGATGATCGTGTTAAGAACGATGGTGCTCTCACTGCACGCACCATTGAGCGTATTATTGGCAAAACGGCTGCAGTCCCACCTGAACTAGCTGTTGTAGGAGGGACCAGACGAATTGGCGGATTGGAAAGGAGACTCCAAGAATTAAGAGCTAATATCACTCAGAGCATTGCTGCCCAACAGAGAGAAAACAATAGGTTTTGGAGTTATCTGCAGCATTTGGAGGACCACCTCCATTAGTTTGCTGTATACATGAAAAGCACATAACGCAATTTCCCTAACTCATTGCTGCAGCAATTCAATTTTGGTACATCTACTACAGAAGCTCCAGCAGACGTCAGCGAAAAAGATGTTCACTCACATGAACCAGAAGAACCTACAACAGAACCACAAGCAGAGCTGATTTAGATGTTGATGATCACTCAGACCAGCCTGTGGATGAGGATATTCAGTCTACGACTGATAATTCCCCAACTGAGGAGGAAGATGAACCTGCAGAGGAGCCTCCCATATCAATCCCTTCACATAAGAGCAACGAAAAAGTAACTAGCCCTTCTATCTTTGAGGATGAAGCCGAAAACATTACTGCTGAGTTAGAGACAGCAGCAGCCAAGGTGACACAAACACCAACTGAAACCAAGCACCTTCTTGATATAATTGCTGCAATAACAGGTGAGGGATCTACAATAAAAAAAAGCAGCTCCAGCTGCCTCACAACAAACTCCTAGAAAATCCTTCATATCCAGTCCTAAGAGGACCAACAAGAGAAAAAGAAGAGCTTTAGAAGGAGCCACTGTTTCAACTACTCCAGCATCGAAGAAGACCAGATCTATTCTAACCTAAGAGGCTGCACCCACTGCCACCTCCCCCACCAGACCATCCTTAAAAAAGAAAAAGACATTGTCTGTATCATCACCATTGGACTCTCCCAAGGCTCGTCTAAGGAGTGCAGTTGCGGCAGTGTTTCCGGCAACAGGGGAGTATTCCCTTCCTTCCAGTTTGTTTTACTTCTTTCTACCAAACTTTTATTTCATTTAGTTTTACTTTTCTGATTCATTATACATGTCCTTTTATTTAGTGTACGCATGTTTGTTTTGAGTATTCTTTTATGTGTTTGTGAGGACACAACACCTCTCAAGTTTGGGGGGGTTGTGTTTTTGAGTACATGTGTTTATGCTTGTGTTGTGTGTTGTGTGTTGTGTGAAGCTCTGTTATCTAATTTTTTGTTTATGGATTTGAAAATCTAATGAAGATAAATTGAGTGTTATTCAGTATTTATGAGAATGCCAAGTGAGGATAGTTATAGATGAAGGTTGAATTATGTCCCGACACTTAGACTTTGGTTGAGTTTTATGAGAATGCTGTAGCTGAGCTAAGAAAACCAAAAAGAGTAGAAAACCTCTCAAGTTTGGGGGAAAATTTGTCTTAAAATGTGCTTGTTACGAAACAAATTTTGCTCCAATGGCTTAAGTTGCTAAGTAACCAAGGCTGAGTATGTACTCCATATGCAGACTTGAGTCCAAAGGAAACAAGAGTTATGAGCATTGCTGTAGCACTTATAGCTAAAAAAAAATGAATGATGAATGGTGATGAAGGAATGGAAAATACAAAGGTTTGCTGCTTAGGATACTGAGCAACCTGGTCTGTTCATAAGCTCCATGTTCAGGCTTGAGTCAAAGGTGTCCAAAGGTAAAACCTAGATATAACACCCTGGATTTGTTGCTGCAGTAACTCTGACATGTACTTTGAGTGAGTAATTGGGTGTCGTCATTACAAGTGATAGGCACTTACATGAAAGCTCAATGTTGCTTTGAAGGGTTATGAAAAAAAATTTTTTTTATGTTTGTTGTAGCACAATTCGAGTTTATTTGTGAATTTTGCTACTCCATATGTGAATATATTTGTGTTCTACCTTTGAATTATATATGTCTCTGCAATGCTGTAGCATCTCTGAGACTTGATCAAAGTACATAAACACACTTTGGATAGAATGAGGCCTAAGTTTAAAACTTGAACTGCTATGGCAATTTTGTGTGATTAAGAGAATGATCTGAGGGTGGAAGAATTCTTGCAAACTTGATGACAGAGCTAAGTTATTTGTTGCATGATTATGTGATTGAATTGTTAGAGTTTTTGTCATTACTTAAGGACAAGTAATGGTTTAAGTTTGGGGGTGTGATAACTCTATAAAATGAGAGTTATCATGGCACTTTTAGACTTAAATTGAGATTATTTGAGGGTGAATAATATATTTTCATTGCATTTTTGTTGCATTTTACATAAATATTCATTTTAGTTTAGTTTTAATAAGTTTTACTTGATTTAGATTAATTTATTATCAAATTGTGTGCAAAATCATAGATTTTCGGAAGCTTATGATTCAGGGACAGAATGCATAAGCAATAGAATAGCACAAATTGGTCACAAGAGAAGTGAAACCAAATTTGAAGCAGTAAACTACTAAAGTCGTTGTTGTAGCACCCATTGCTGTAGCAGTTCTGGAACAATTCTACGCGAAAAATCTGTAAGATTGCAATCTGTAGTTTGTTAATTTGACTTTTGCGTGCCTTAGGCTTTTGCTTACCCTAATTTTCAGTTATAAGAGGAGGAGCACACCACATGAGATGGCAGTAGAAGGTAATTAACATTAAGAAATCAATAGGAAAAGAAGAAAATAAGAAAAAGTCAAGTGAACCGAATCTGCATCAATGAAGAATCCAACAGAGTTATTTGAATTCAGATCTTATTATCCTTTACTCGTTCTCTTCTCTGCTCTTTGATTGAACCAATGTATTTCGGGACCATTAGTTTGATGTTTGTTTTTCTTTTTTAAAGTATGAACTAAACTTGCTTGTAGTTGAGTGACAAACACTCGGAATGGGTTTATGATTGTTCTTATGAGTTGTTGTATGATTGCTAAAGTATTTTACTCTAGTAGCTCTTATTATAACTGTTATTTCGACTGACCACCCATTTAATGGTTCAAGTTAAGATAGAGCCGCAAAAAGACCTATATTAGTGGATACTATTAGAGTAATACTTAATCTTAATTTGAGTTTTTTGGATTAAGTTTAGCTTGAATCCTAAAAGGACTATACTTGAAGTTAAGATTTGTGAAGAACTAAACATAGTCATTCACCTTGTAGGGTTGATAAATTGGATGTTTAGAATGCCATGCCTCATGTAGAAAAGCAACTGGTCATTGTTATGATACTTAAAGGTATGGGTAATCCAATATGCGATAGCTGAGGATGCAAATAATTCTGCCCAGTGCTGTAGGAATTGCTATAGCAACAGGTGTTAATCTGATTAAAAGCAGTCAGCCCATGAAGAGAGTTTGATCATTCAACTACCTCATTCTCAATTGATTCTTTTACGCTACTGATTTAGTTATTTTGTTATTGCAGTTATTTGTTTTATTTCTTTATAATTGTTCATTTCAGTAGCAACATCTTAAAGTTTATTCATCTTGAAATTTAGAAAAGCGTTGTTGTGATTGTTGTAGCATTTTTAGTAACATTAATCTATGTGGAAACGATTTTGAATACTCATCACTTTATTACTTGTTGTGTACACTTGCACATTGGCATCAATAGCAATTGAATTTAAAATTAACCAATAATTAGTCAATAGACCACCTCTTATATGATTAGGTACCAAAATTTCTCCCAACAAAACTTCTCTACAAGAACCAATAGCTTCAAAAGGAACAAGGAATCAGAAGATAGATCATGTTACCTCTGTTATGAAAACTGTACTTGGCAATTGCCCATACATTAAGCTCACTTCTTTGATCAAGCATGTGAGGCTCATCTTTATCACTCTTTGCAATCAAAGGCCATCCTTCTTCCCTTTCACTAAGATCTTGGTTGGTAATTAGACTTCTTCTAAGATTAGTTTCCATACTGTTGTTCAATTCATTGATTCTAAGAGGAATATCTAGTCAAGTTCAAATGCTTGTCAAAGAGCGATTACCAAACAGATTCTTGAACATATTTTCTCCAGTAAGCTGCAAAAGCAATCTCTCAAAAGAGTTACAGGCAAATAAATCACCATAAATGACACCCCAAGATGAATGCAAATGGTTGCCTATACTATGCGAAAATCTTCTGCAGAAAATAAGCAATATGAGTTGAAATTCTAAAATCGTAGGCACGGATTAATCCTCCATACCAAGAATTAACAAATGAGTAGTTCAAAGAGTAATAAGTTTATTCTTGAAAATCACATTTGTTCTAATTTACGATTGTACAAATTTTACTCCTCCGTATAAAAAATGAACTAATTTCGTAGAAGTAAAATGTATTATGTTTTTGATAAAGTTGTAGCTCGTAGCAACCTAAGTTGATTTTACAACTTTTCTTGAGCCATTACATTGAATTTACAACATCAGTCCTTCGAATTTATTACATAAAAGGACTTCTCTGGTTACAATCAATATTAACCTAAATCCATTCCCTTAAAACAGTGAAAATTACTTTACATCAATACCAAAATGACAAAACTATACAGTTCAGGACTTTAAACGCACTATTTCTAGTTCCCATTCCAACATACACATTACTTATAAACAATTAAAAGTTCTCATTCAAAAACGTTATATATTCTACTCAAATCATCATGTGCAGCTTATGCAAAGAAACATGGGCAAAGTTAAGGAAATCAAAAGGTTTTGTGGAAATCAACAAACTAAAGCAAAGAATCAAATAAATCATTACTTAAGTGATCTCAGAAGAGGTAACCCAAATCAACACAGAAGCGCCAATCAAACCTAACAGCTTGATACTTCCAGCTCATCACCAAAAACACAGTCAAATTTCCAGTGATTCCTCAAGTCCACTAGCACCATCCTCCACTCTATATCCACCAACAAACAAAATAGCTAAAAATTGACATAAATAAATAAATAAAACTTCAATCCAATTAATTGTAAATCATCGTAATTATTGTTACCAGATGAAGCAAAAGTTTGGGAGAGTGTTGAGGCGAGGTTGCGGGAGAAGGAATGCCAGTTCCAAGGAGGCCATGGAGAACGAAAGCGGTTGATGTGTACTGTCTGGCTGAGGAAGATGGAACGTCTTCATAGGCCACGGTTTGGAGTGATCGTGTTGCTGGTGAGTTGAGGAACCAAGTCAGCAGGCCCGTGCGTAAGATGAGAGGGTGAGTTATTTTTTTTTTAATATATATATTACAATAGAAAATTTCTATGTATAATTATATACGTACATACATTCACATATAGATTCTCTAGCGCATACGCCTAAATGTGGATTTCGTGCAATAGTTAATTGAGCATAAATACTATAACATCATCTAATGTAATAGGAAATGAAATCTGTATTTAGACATCTATACTTGAAATGTTATATATACACACACACATGCACGCCGACTAGCAATCACAAGTATTGATCACTCACCAGCAATTAAAGGTGATTTTGAAAAACTAAAAGTTAATTTTAGTATTTCATAAATTTTTTTAGAAATCACTTTTGGCAAAATCACCTTATCTTAACTTTTTAAAATCTGATTTTGAGAATCACTTTTATATTTAATACAATTCCAAATCCACAATTATCCTTATTAATTAGGAAATAAAATCATTAACTGTTAAGAGATTATTATTATCATCAATTACATTGAGATAAAAAAATAAAAATAAAATTTATAATATAAAACATTTATTTTAATTATTAATTATTATATATACTCTATTAAAAATATTTTATATACATTTTTGTAAATATGTAAATAAATTTTATTCAATATTATGTCTAATTCAGTCATTTATATTTTTACAATAGTTTAACAGTAAAATTTATTAAACATACATGACTACTTTTAAAACTTACAGCACTTATAAAAATAAATTTACTAAACATTTAACAGATTTTCTTTACTATTAATTATTTTGACAGCATAACTAACAATAGTTATTATAGAAGATAAAACATTACCAAACTAAACTAGCCGGACAACATTTTATCAAATGTGGAATGGATTATGATTAAAAAAACATTAAAGCAAGCCCACCTAAGTCGGATGGTTGCATGTGCCATGTGCGGCATTATATATGTGCAAGCTCCTCAATAAATTTATTTGACGCATATAACTTCAGTAAAATTATTATAATATTAAACATAAGTATAATATTAGACTTAGATGTTAGAATGATTTGTTACAATATTTTGATCGATAGAGAATACCTAGCGGGTTTCCCAGCTACCTAATCAGCTCAACAGATCACGCTTTTTGATTGGTAAAGATTGTAATTTTTTGGTTGCTTGTATTAATTATCGTATATATTCTTGAAATGATTAGCAAGATTAATGAAATACTAACAAAGTTAGGATACAAAGTTTATACTTTAAATGGTATGTCACCGATCAATTACTATCGATATATATTAAATAACATTTAATTTTTTAAAATATCATTAGTGAGATAATTGTTAGATTTATTTCTCACATTATGTGGACTGGCATAAATCATTCTAATTGTTTTCTATATTTTACCGAATTAATATGTGACTAATGTCAAATATTATGGAGCAATTTTGACAGACTTATTTATTAAGTGATCAAATATTGTATTAATAAGTCTGACTTTGACATACCCTATACAGTAGTATATTATGGACAAGTATAACCCTTAATTGTGTTATTTTAGCTCATAATGGGATGGGCAATTCTGTACTAACACATGAGGGGTCCCTGCGCTCAACCACTGTATTTAAGTGACTTCAGCCCATTGGAAGTTAACTGTTGAAAAATCTGTGGTACGAGTGCAGTGCACCTCTCTCTCTCTTTTCCTCTTCTCTGTGCTTGCCGTGTGTGTACAGTGAATTTGTTGGAAATCCGAATCTTGAGCTAAAGGAAGAATTCAGGAGCTAGATTAAGGTTGTAGCAACTCAGTGGAAGCTTCATAACAAGTTTTCAACTTCGGATGATGGCGGATCACGGTAAATTTCGGAATTTTACCTAAATATGTGTTTATTTGGAAATGCAAGATTAAGGGCATAAAATTCGTTTTTGTTTCATCAATAATTTCATAGCATCAATGAATGAATGATATTCTGAGCTTATTAGTATTAGTTTTGTAATTTCCGTTTTTGTATACATATTTCTTATTTAGACGAACGTTATGTGTATCTAAAACAACCCACCCAAATCGTTAAGGGCAAGTCTATTTAGTGTCATCTAACATGATTAGATAAAATTATTAATAGATTCTGTCAAAAATTTAGTCGAGTTTCCATAATATTTTTCACATTTTCAATTTGCAAGTCTACAAAATCTCCACACCCGAAATAATCCAATATTCATCCAACAATCAATCTCTTCAAACATAATATCATACATCACTGTGAATAGTACGGTTAAATGATCTCATCCAAATATTACCAAACTATATTCAAAAGTATCAAAAGAGTGTACTGTTGCTAATGCCTACGCATCCATAATAATTATATCATAATTATAAAATCCAAAATAAGGTGATCAAAATACCTTAATTATATGATCTATATCTCTTAGCATCATCACATGGCCAAAACTTAAAATAACTATAGTTGTTGATCGACTGATGTATTTGTACCTCATGTGGAGAAGAAGCTATAGTAAGATGGGGTAAGTATAAAACTCAGTGAGTGGATGATAGGTTTTGAAAAATAAACTTTATTTAAAATAATTATATAGTTACAATATACAATTTTCATCAAATTATGTTAAAAACATAAGAAAAATGTTTATACTTTAAATCAATTAATGATGTTGTACTTAATTATTATGAAAATCATATCAAGGGATAACATATATACGTGATTCTAAAACTATCACTAAATGAGTATTCAGGAGAATAATCTTGTCATATCCTGACCTCATATGGAAGTGTAATGATGTATTGAAATTGTATTGTCGTGCCTGAAGTTACAGCAAGTAGACCAACAACTTAAATGAAAAATTAAAAAAAAATTATTTTGTTTGCTAACATTTTTTTTTTCTTAAAAAGTAAGGGTTGGCAAAAGTCCAAATTAATTATTTAAGTCCCACTTCTTCCAAGATTTGAATTAGGATGGTTAGTCAAAGGAAGCTATTTAAAACTATTTAGATAAGTCCCTCATTAAGACCATAAAAGATGATAATTGAATATATAACTAAATTATTCTTGAACTTACAACATTATAATTGCTATATGTTATTACAGACTCTAAAAATTAGGGAAAATGGGCTAGGAAGAGGATTCACATCTATTTCAGTGTAAAATAATAAGAGCGGTGCTAGGGGAGAGAAAGATGAGAAAAAGCTGAGAGAAATTTACCCTTTCTCTCTACCCACCCACTCTCTCATTATCATTTTCTTCATTGATGCGTAAATTAGCTAGTGTACTAGTCGGCACAAGTAATATAATGAAGAGTAGATTATCGACCCACAGAAATTGTATATCCTATTAGCTACCGAAATTATTCTAACTCTAATTATTTGAACAATTGAATAAGCAAATTTAAGTTAAAAATTAAAATAAAATAAAATAACTAAAAATTAAATAAATATGCAAGCATTAATAAAAATCACCAAGAGATCAAGACACTAGGACATCCGATTTCACCATAACCAATCTAATTTAATCCTTAATCTATGCTATTAAAATTTATTACCTATGTTGACAGTGAATTTTCCTAATCTATTTAATATCCTCTCTCGAGTAATATAAAAAATACCCTCACATATTAACCCACTATATCTTTATGTTAATTTAAATATGCAAAGATTCATTAAGCTCCATGCAAATTCTTAGAAAAACTGCATGAATCACGTTGGCACATCTCTGTCTTTCGTTCAATTCATGGCATCCATTACACAGAGCAAAAACACATAAATCTCCTCTCGGTCTCATTATGTATCCTCAAATCATTAAAATATTGACTAGATATTTAAAAGCATTAAGCACAATAATGAACACTCAACCATGGAATAATAAACTAAAAATAACATAGATTTATGAAATTAAATCTTCATAGTTAGGCTACATCGTAGCCTTAGCAAAATAAACTAGTTCATGGGAATATAAAGAGAATCCATGAATTTAATTGGGAACATTCAACCAAGATAATCGAGAACAGAGAAAGAAAACCTCAAGAATTAATGCTTCTTCCTCCAAATTGTTCTTGCTACTCTCGGCTTTGGCTTAAGACTTGCGGCTGCTGCTCTATTCTTTTTTTTCTTCTTGGCTCCAATTTCGTGCGGCTGCACTCTTCGCTTTTCTTTTTATATTGTTGCGCCACCTCCAAATCCTTAAATGAAAAGGATTTAAAACAAGCCAAGTTTAATCAATTTTAAGCCCAAGCACGTGCTTGCCATTTAAATTGCCAATTAGTTCTATAATGCTCCCCACGTGCATGCATGCTTAAAATTGGTTAATTAAATCTTCCTTGATTTAGTTTTTTTATTTATTTCTTTTTTTTTCTTCCACAATCCGCAATTATTTCCATTAAGCACCAATTTGTTTCCTCTTTTCGCTTCCTTTCACTTAAATATTCCTAATATTCCTACAATGACAAAATATAAAAATTAAGATAAAAATTAATATAATAAAATATAATTTAACATAAAATTAAGTCATGGAAGCATTAAATAATATGAAAATTATTAGCACATCAAATACCCCCAAAATTAACATTTTGCTAGTCCTCGACCAAAAATTAAAATAAAAATTATGAAAAGAAAATCCTAACTAAACCACTTTCGCAGGTGATCACGATTGCATTTAGCGTTTGCAACAAGCCTTTAAACCCCAAGGCGGCCCTAGTGGACGAGTTATAGTCTCGTGAGGGTTTCCAGCGATGACACCCATAAACATCATCAACAATGCCTCAAGGATTGCATAAAGTATATAGCTCAAAGAAAATAAAAAATATTGGCAAAGTTATAACTTTAATTCAATGGTCAACCTCATCTCAAAATCTTCAATATCAACAGCCCTTGTCTCGAATAAAAAATAGAGTAGGTCAAACTAACCTCATCATCTTGATCTCTTTTTTTTTTCTTTTTTTTTCGTAGGCATAAATTTGCATTTTCTTTTGAACTTTCTTGAAGCACATGCTTTCTTTTTCTTTTTTTCCTTTTTTTGCTTTGTCCATAGTCAGGAGCTTTCGCTCTACCCCTTAAGGTAGCCTTCTTCTCATGGTAGATTATCCTCTACATACTGATCATACATAGGCCCAACTTACTCAAGGATAGCTTCACTGTTAAGGGTTGTAGGTAGCTATTTCTGACTATGGTGCCTGGGTAAACTCAATTATGTAGAATTAAGGTAAACAATTATTTACTCTATCTAAAATTCTCAACTCGGACTCTATCAATCTCAAATCTCAAGTCAAATTCTGAAAGAATGGATATAAGTGCGCAAAATATTTAAAAAATCACAATCAAGACGAAACTAACACAAGAATCAAATATAAACTAAGACAATATTCATCCCTTTCTAAGAACCATATTCATTTTCAACCATAAACTCATTGTAGGCATTAAAATCTCTCTTTTTTAAAAAAATTTTTTTAGAAAAAAATGAAAACAAATATTTCCACCCTCAAACTTAGGGGTGTTCGCGGATCGGATTTTACGGATTAGACATCAATCCATATCTGATCCACAATTTTACAGATTATAATTTTTCAATATAATCCAATCCACGGATTGATTAAACTCAATCCAAATTCAATCCATATATTTGTGGATCAGATACGAATTTGACTCAATCCATATATTTGTGGATCATATACGAATTTGACTCAATCCATATTCAATCCATACATCTGCGGATCGGATACAGATTTAACTTAATTCATATCCAATCCACTATTTTGCACATTAGTTTTTGAATTAAAAATTTTTAGTTCTCCCAATCCATAAACTAATGAAATAAAAAAATCTAATATAAAAATAATTTTACTACTAATTAAATTTAAAATTGAATAAAATTTAAAAAAATTAATTGTTTAAATAAAACTAAAATAATACATTCAAAGTTTCAAAATATAGCACATCGAGATTAATTGTTTAAATAAAGCTACAGTAATACATTTAAAGTTTCTAACTATAACACACTAAGATTAGTTGTTCAACTAAAGTTACAACAATACATTAATATAACACCGAAATTAATTGTTCAAATATAGCCACAATTAATTAAAATGGGGAAGTTTTTGAAACCAAACACAGTCTGAACCTTCACCAGGGCTGTTGTACTTGTCGAAAAGTGGTGATTACAGAGCCATCAACGATGGGAACCAAGAGAAGTACGGGTGGTGATCTTGAAGGTTGTGATAGTGCAATTATTTGGCTAAAACCAGTGATTGTGAAGTGGCTCGATGGACTCGAGGAAGAAGATGGCTTGCTCTTGTTGGAATCGTGCGACCGATGTCCTTTAAATCGGTGTCGAGAGTGTATTGAACCAATATTGGGTGAGATTGGGACATATTTTTGTTCCATAAAAAAATTAGGGACGGAAGTGAGACATTTTTTTATCCCACTTGCATATACAAGACGAGAGTGGAATTGGCAAATTCTGTCTCATCCCATCTCATTGCCAACTAAGAATGGAAATTTTTCCGAATGGAAATTTTTCCAATTGGAATGGGATCCTGCAGGATCCCATCTCTTTTGGGACGAGATCAGGACATATTTTTGTCCCAAAAAAAATAAAGGGACGAGAATGTGACCTTTTTTCATCCCACTTGCATATACGGGACGGGACTGAGATTGATAAATCTCATCCCATCCCGTCTCATTGCCAACCCCAGTTGCTAGTGCATGTGACGGGCGGGGAAGTGTAGGGTTTTTTGTTAGCAAATTGTTGGTGACCTGGCGTTATGTTACTTTATTTTTGGGTGACTTTACAAATTGTTGGTAACTTAGCGTTATATTACTTTGCTTTTGCTAGTGTGTGTGACTTTGCTTTTATTTTGCTTTACAATTTTTACAAGTTATATTTGTATATTTGATTATTTAATTATTTTTTATTTTATATTATTTTTGGGTAATGGGTAAGATATGTTATAGTGCTTATGTAACTATGTAATGTCACATTTATAATATTTTTTAATTAAATTTATAATAATTTTTTAACTAAAAATATATATTTTTTTTGGCAGATTCACGGATTTTTGTGGATTTACAGAAGTAAATCCATATCTAATCCATCGACTGCAGATTTTTAAATTTTCAATCCATATCCAATCCACGGATCCACGAATCGAATTTTCACGGATCAGACGGATTGAGCAGATTGGATTGGATTCTGAACACCCCTACCCAAACTTAAAATAAACATTGTCCTCAATGTAAAGAAAAAGAAAATGAAAAGAAAAACTCCCCAGTTTTGCACTTGAAGATGTGAAGTTGTAGCTAATTCGTTGAAAGGCATGTGAAAAGTTGATTTTGTCGACCCCCAGACTTGTGCAAAACCTAGGTAAAATAAAATAAAATAAAATAAGTAAAAGAAAACAAAAAAGAAATAAGGAAAGATAAAAGAATGACAATAATAAAGTTTAGAAAGCTTGGGTTGCCTTCTAAGAAGCGCTTAATTTATAGTCATTAGCTTGATTGTCTTTGAAGAGATCGTTCAAGAAGGCTCGTGGATGCAAGGGGATGATATGGATAGACCTTGCCCATGTTTCTTGCAATTAGGCCTCGTCCCATGAAATTGAGGTGATGGATCTTCATTAATAGATCGCTTATGTATTGTATAAATGTCAGGAGGGTCAGATAGATGCTCATCCTTAAATGGTTTGGCCATTTTTCTATCCATGGTGTCTTCTTGGAAACATTCTTTGAGTTCATTTAGATACTTGATAGGTGTGTACACATTAAAAATGGCTTGCTCATTTTGAACTCTTAAATCAATTTCCCTTCCTGAGCATCAATCAAAGCTCTTCTTGTACTAAGAATTATCGGCCTAGAATAAAAGGTAACTCTATATCTTCAGCCATATTTAAGATAATGAAATCTGCAGGGAATATAAACTTATCAACTTTCACAAGCACATCCTTAACTATGCCTCCTAGGTACTTTATAGATCTATTTGCCAATTGTAGGGTAATAGTTGTTGCCTTAGGTTCACCCAAACCTAATTTCTTGAAAACAGAAAAAGGCATCAAATTAATGCTTGCACCTAAATCACACAAAGCTTTATCAAAAAAAGTATTTCCAATAGTGCATGGAATATTCAAACTCCTTGGATCTTTCAACTTTTGTGGCAATTTATTGTGTAGAATTATAGTGGACTCTTCAGTTAACAACACTTTTTCATGCTCTTCTAATTTCCTCTTGTTGGATAAAATTTCTTTCATGAATTTAGCACAGCTCGACATTTGTTCTAATGCATCTGCAAAAGGGATGTTAATATGCAACTTTTTAAAAACATCAAAAAATTTAGAAAATTGCTTATCTAATTTGTTTTTCTGAAGGCCCTGAGGAAACGGGATTGGAGGAGCATAGGCCTTAACTG
This sequence comes from Atalantia buxifolia, assembly GCA_030444775.1. Taxonomy (NCBI): domain Eukaryota; kingdom Viridiplantae; phylum Streptophyta; class Magnoliopsida; order Sapindales; family Rutaceae; genus Atalantia; species Atalantia buxifolia. The sequence goes on along the minus strand of CM059832.1, from coordinate 28,316,358 downwards.
GTGTTGCTGGTTTAAGTTGTGCTATTTCTAAACTTGCTGCCTTTGAAACCTTGGTGGTGTCTTCAGCTTGCTCTTCATCAACTTTCTTTGCTTCTTTTCACGGCTGATCAAGTTGTTTACCACTTCGAAGTATAATTACAATAACTTGCTCCTTTGGATTTGTCTTCGTGTTGCTTGGCAGAGAGCCCTATTGTCTACTGGATAGCAAGTTTGCAATCTGACCCACTTGTACCTCGACGTTTCGAATTCATGCAGCTTGATTCTGAAAAGTTGTCTCTATTTTGGTCATGAATTGAGACACATTTGTTGTAAGTTGGGTAAGAGCATCTTCCAAATTTGACTTCTTCTCTTGTGATTAGAACCCTGGAGGTGGCTTCAATGTATTTTGAGTGTTGTTCCATGAAAAATTCGGTTGGTTTCTCCAGCTAGGATTGTAGGTATTAGAATATAGGTTATGTTGTTGCCTCTGGAAGTTCGAGACATAATGAGCTTATTCAGCAGATGATAATGCAAAAAGGACTTCCAACTTGGTAGTTGACACTGATATGATTCCCTCCGCATAATTCACACACTTGAGTTTGGTGCTCCAGCTTATTAGATAAAGTAGTCATCTGTGCAGATAAAGCAGTGACAATATCAACATTATGGGCTCGTGCAGTTTTCCTTAGAATTGATCGCTCTGAAGACCATTGGTAATTATTAGAGGTCATCTCCTCCAATAATTCATAAGTTGCTTCTGGTGTTTTTCCCATTAACGTTCCTCATGCTGCAGTGTCAATCATTGTTTTGGTATTGGATCCCAAACCATTGTAAAATGTTTGTACCTGAAGCCAAACTGGTAGACCATGATGTGGCCATTTTATTAATAGGTCTTTGTATCTCTCTCATGCTTCACATAATGATTCCATCTCGAACTGAGCAAAGGTTGTGATGTCATTCCTCAACTTGGTTGTTTTTGCTGGAGGAAAGTACTTTGCTGAAAACTTTTGCGCTAAACCATCCAATGTAGTGATAGTTCCAGCAGGGAGTGAATTTAATCACTCTTTTGCTTTATCCCTCAGTGAGGACGGAAAAAGCCTTAGCCTGATAGCATTGTCTAAAACACCATTTTGCTTAAATGTGTCACAAATTTCCAAGAAATTTGCAATACGAGCATTTAAATCATCATTTGGCATCCCAGCAAATTGTACTGACGTCTGAATCATCTAGATTATGGTTCACTTAATTTCAAAATTATTGGCTCGAACGGCAGGGCGTGCAATGCTTGAGCAAGCACCATTAATTGTAGGAACAACATAGTCTCTTAAAGGTCTCGCATCCTCATTTCCGTGTAATGCTTCATCAGCCATGATTAGTTGTTGCTCTTGTAAAGTTTCTTTACTTTCTCTATTAAGTCTTCTACAAGTGCAATCAATCTTTGGATCAAAAGGCAATAAATCAAAACTTCTTGAACATCCCATAAAATTAAACAAGAAAAAAAAATTAAAATAAAACAATAAAAAAAATTCAAATTAAACTAAGGTTATTTGGTATTGATACTAATCCAAACAATTCCCGACAACGGCGCCAAAAACTTGATGCGTAAATTATCAAGTGTACTAGTCAGCACAAGTAATATAATGAAGAGTAAAGTATCGTCCCACAAATATTGTATATCCTATTAGCTACCGAAATTATTCTAACCCTAATTTATTTGAACAATCGAATAAGCGAATTTAGATTAAAGATTAAAACAAAATAAAATAACTAAAAATTAAATAAATATGCAAGCATTAATAAAAATCACCAAGAGATTAAGATACTAAGACATCCGATTTCACCATAACCAATCCAATTTAATCCTCCATCTATGCTATTAAAATTTATTACCTATGTTGACAGTGAATTTCCCTAATCTATTTAATATCCTCTCTCGAGTAATATAAAAAATACCCTCACATATTAACTCAATATATCTCTATGTTAATTTAAATATGTAAAGATTCATTAAGCTCCATGCAAATTCTTAGAAAAACTGCATGAATCACGTTGGCACATCTCTGTCTTTCGTTCAATTCATGGCATCCATTACACAGAGCAAAAACACATAAATCTCCTCTCGGTCTCATTATGTATCCTCAAATCATTAAAATATTGGCTAGATATTTAAAAGCATTAAGCACAATAATGAACACTCAACCATGGAATAATAAACTAAAAATAACATAGATTTATGAAATTAAATCTTCATAGTTAGGCTACATCGTAGCCTTAGCAAAATAAACTAGTTCATGGGAATATAAAGAGAATCCATGAATTTAATTGGGAACATTCAACCAAGATAATCGAGAACAGAGAAAGAAAACCTCAAGAATTAATGCTTCTTCCTCCAAATTGTTCTTGCTACTCTCGGCTTTGGCTTAAGACTTGCGGCTGCTGCTCTATTCTTTTTTTTCTTCTTGGCTCCAATTTCGTGCGGCTGCACTCTTCGCTTTTCTTTTTATATTGTTGCGCCACCTCCAAATCCTTAAATGAAAAGGATTTAAAACAAGCCAAGCTTAGCCAATTTTAAGCCCATGCACGTGCTTGCCATTTAAATTGCCAATTAGTTCTATAATGCTCCCCACGTGCATGCATGCTTAAAATTGGTTAATTAAAAACCAAAGTTGGTTAGTATGAGTGGTTTAGCGGTTGGTGTGAGTGGTTCGACACTCTCACTCCTTAAAAGAGGTCAGGGGTTGAAGCCCTACTCTTGTATGAAGTCACCACTTTGGCCAGTACTTTACTTCTTACGGGCCGACCCAGTGCGAGCGTGATTAGTCTAGTCTAAGTTGTGGACGGGCTTAAAGGTGCCTCCCACAATTAGAGCCAGTCTAAGTTGTGGACGGGCTTAAAGGTGCCTCCCAAAGTTAGGGCCAACTCAGGACCACCTCGTGGTTCAGATAAAAAAAAATTGGTTAATTAAATCTTCCTTGATTTATTTTTTTATTTCTTTTCTTTTTTTTTCTTCCACAGTCCACAATTATTTCCATTAAGCTCTCTCTTTTCGTTTCCTTTCACTTAAATATTCCCAATATTCCTACAATAACAAAATTTAAAAATTAAGATAAAAATTAATATAATAAAATATAATTTAACATAAAATTAAGTGATGAAAGCATTAAATAATATGAAAATTATTGGCACATCATTCATTATTTCTCTCATCTTTCTCTCCCCTTAGCATTTTTCAAAAAATAAATATCATTCTCTCACACAAACCAATCTGACATAACAAAATTCAATAGAATAAAAACTCCTATTGACCTAATTTAGGAAAAAAGAAAAAATTAAAAGAAACAATCATATCAAACTCAATCTCTTGAAAAGCTTGAATTTTATTGATGATTAAGATGCCAAGCCATAAAATATTTTTAAGCCATCAATAATAACCTGAAAAAGAAAAGAAGAGAGAGATATAATGACAGACTTATACCCATTAAATGCCAATTCTTACCCCTTATTTCTTTTTCCGCAAACAGTAACAACCGCAGGCGTAAATTGCACTCATGGCATGCAACTACACCTAACGGGCAACTACAACATATTGTATGCAAATCAAAGTGAAGACTTCAAAACAAAGGACAATTTTTCTTTTTCATTCACTTGGATAGGTGGATTAAGAGTAGCAAATGAAAGCAGCTCCTGGTTACGTTGAAACAAGGCCATGACTTCTGGGCTCAAATACACCAATGCTTCTATTCCTGTACCTTCTTTTGTGCTCAAAAATGTAACTAAGTTCTGTGTCGTATAATTTAGGATAGTCACATGCATTGGCTTGCCCCATCCAAAATCTGCTGCTTCGTAAAATGGAAAGGTAACCATGCTGGTGAAAGTGAATAAATCGATCTCATCTGCTTCAATCTCGTCTCTAATTGACTCTGGAACATTGAGCATACTCTTGGTTTCTAGCAAAGTTTGTACCACGCTTTGGCTAAATTCTTCCTTTGCTTTCCTTTGTATAAAAACCAAGTCTTGTAATTCCATCTCTTTTTCACTCGTTTGGGCAGGCATAAACCCTATACTATTGCCCACTGAGTTGTTGGGCAAGGGCGGCACCACCATTGTACGCAAGTTCATCGCCTGTAATAATATAGATGATCTTGGATAGCCGCCGTGGCTTGATTTTGACGCAGCCTTTGCACATTTCCAAATAAGTGCAGTCAAAGCCTCTAAGCGTGATGGTCTGGGAACCCTTGGACTGGCGATTTTAGCCTGAAGTTGAGCAATTTTTGGGGCATCAAACACGAACCTGTTAGATTCAGCTGGTGAAAAATGTGCGGGGAAGGGCACGAAGGATTTACTTGGTGGAAAAACAGATGCTGCAACAAATTTGGGAATCACTGCGGTGCTTGACTGACCACGAGCTATGGCGGCCCAGCAATTATGGAATGTGGTGTATGATAATGCATCAATGAGCTTGTGCGAAGCGAGGGTTGTGACTGCCACTCCCCCGCATTTGAAAAAAGTAACTTGAACAATTAGTAATGGACCCTTACCAGGTATCGGGTTTCCTTTGCCGCCAAAGGGTTGGAATTCACACAACAACTTCTGATCAGGTTTTTGTAGATATTGAGACAAAAAACCATTTGCACGACCTTCAATGTATTCAACTCCTTGGTCATTACATTCAATCGAGAAATCGTCATTGGCTCTGCCAGCAAATGGGTAGAATTTTGTGAGAGTTTCTGAAAGGGATGATTTCAGACGTTGAGAAATTTGGTCAGCTGTAACTTCGTCGTTAACTTTGTAGAGAAAACAAGTACATACATATAGCGAATAAATGATCTGGTCTATGAGAGAGAGATTAAAATTTCTTAGGTGATGAGGAGTTGGGCAAGATGGTTTGATGGTTTCTCTGCCCAGTATCTCAACTTCTATTGCCTTGTCCATATTGCTACTTTTGCAACTATATATATGAAGACTCGTAGTTAATAATACCTGTCCAATAAAACATCAAAAGTTATATACACATACACACACCCCGAATGAGTTCTCTACTCTTGATAATATATTAACACAAAAAAATTACTAACAAAAATAAATAAATTTAAACATCAAAAAAAAAAAAGAATATGGAGCCACTAAAAATATTAGCATCTCAAGACTTATAACTAACACCAACAAATATACTTACGTACTTACGTCTCAAACACTAGTATTGATTACTTGCTATCGATTCTCCCGTGGAGTACTGCTTGTAAGACAGTCTACCATGTGCATTGCAGCTATTCGATCCAACCCTTTATATAGCCTGAATGTACAAGGGCTATGAATAATTTATTGAGTACTTGCTACCTTTTTTCTTTTTTTGGTTGAATATTTAATAAACTCTTAGGCATTTACAAGAATCGTGTTAATAATTAAAACGCAGTAGACACAATCCGCCTCCTTAATTTTCTTCACCTTCCTCCTGTGTATATGCAAATGCTTGCAACAAAAAATTTGCATTATTGCCCAAAATCAGTTTTTAAATTCTTTATTAAAGATTTGGATGTATGTTTTAATTTACTGATTGGCTGCAACAGCTAAAACAACCCACCCAAATCAGATATGTTCAACTTGTTGCATTTGCTATTGATGGATAAAATCACGACGGAAAAGAAGTAAAAACTCTGATTATTGTCTTTATATATATATATATATATATATATATATATATATTTAGCTTGGTGAAAAGATGGTATTATTCATTTCAAAGTCAAGCCAAGGTAGTTTTATAAATTAAAAAAACTTTTATAGCTTGAGGGAGAAAACATTTTTTTAACTTATTAACACAACTAACAAGAATACAATGGTATTTTTACAAAGATTTCCTTACAGATTCTTACAGAGGTAATGAAAAAATGACTGGAAGATAAAATTGCTACTTTTGCAACTGTATGAACATCAAACAGATGTTTTAATAAACTCTACACATTGTATAGAATGAACAAGAGCTATGAATAGTTTATTGAGCATTTGCTACTTTTTCTTTTTAATTTTTTTTTACTATTTAATAAACTCTAGGGATTTACAAGAAACGAGTTAATAATTACAACAAAATCTTTACGGATTCGTAATAAGTTGTTTTAAATGTACTTATTCAATTGTGCGTATAACACAACCTCCCTCCACTATTTCTCTGGTACCTACATCCTAATATATATGAAATGATTGCTAATAAAAAAAATATTATTATTATTATTATTATCATCAATTTGTATATTCATTGTTAAGGGTTGGACGACTAATTTAGGGATTCGTTGTAATAGTAGTCTTAAAGGCCAGTACGAAATTGTCGTTTGGATGATTGCTAATAGGGAGTTTGAGTTCCCTATAGTTAATGAAATAATTTGCCACTTCGTTATGCTGATAAATCAACAGAAACGTAAGCAAGTGTAATAAACTGTACTTTTAAGAGTGTTCTGAGATTTAAAAGTGGTGAAATCAAACTATATAGAAACTCAATCGAACATACAATAGAATAGCTTGATTAATTTGCTTCGCAAATTCAAAACCCATACAATATCTTGTCCAAGTTAGATTGCTACTTAGTGAAATCAGAAGAAAGCTCTTAACAGAAGTAATTTTTAGTACTGATCTGGTTCAGAATTCTGAACTTTATTAAAATTGAGGAACACTATTAAGGCATACATTTTAACAATGTGATGTCTGTGAAACTTATTAAGCTACTATAATAGCACAATGCTCTTAAACTATATGGCTTAATAGCTTTCTTCGACTCTCATAAAGTCTATGACTTTTTACCAGATCAGTACACACACATATGCAGAAATTTGTTAAAGTATAGGAAAGTTATTAAGCCATATAGTTCAATAATACAATGGTTTAATGCTATTAAATTGTATGTTCTAATAACTTTCTTAGACGTTAATAAATTTTAGCATCCTTAATCAAATCAGTACTCTCTCTCTTTACCCACACATTGTAATTACTATTATTATTAACTCATGCACCCATTAAATTCAAACAGGGTCCTAAAACAGTCACTCTTTATTACTATTGGAGCTAAATCTTGGCTTCCATATATATATATATATAGTCATTCTTTATTAAATACATCCTCACTTCAATATTAGTAAAATATAAAAAATACATATATAGATTTTAATACATTAGAGACTGTGTTTTTGTATTTGTTAGTGTATTGAAATTTATATTTTTTATATTTTACTAGTATCTTTATATTAAAAAGTGAAGATACCCTAATTAAAGAGTGATTATATATATATACTTCTTTAGTGAGAATATCATCACTTTATTAAAATGAGGATGTGGTCACTAAAGTATTATTTTTTATATATTTTTAATGTGGAAATAGGCTAATATTAATATTTTTAATTTAATCTTGCTAATTAGTTGAAAGATACAACAAATACACATTAACCAAATCTAAACACAATCTTCACCGATCAAAAAGAGTGATTTGTGGAGTTGACGCTGTGAAATAGTTAGACAGTCCCTTTCTTCTAATTCCTATCTTTACTATTATAATTATTTTATATTGAAGTCATATGTGACAAATAATTTACTGACTATTTTGCACATGTATATTGCTCCACATGCAACGGTTTTACTTGGTACCCTTGCTTTAAATCATACATATTATGTTTATGTTTTACGAAATTTGTGCAGTAACTGTCAAGAGCAAAATAAAAACACAATCTTTACCGATCAAACAGCGTGATTCGTGGAGTTGATTCCGCAGCTGTGCAAATCTTCGTTAGAGAGTCTCTTTCTATCCAAATATTGTAAATAACTTATTCAAATTTCTAAGTTTAATATTATAATTATTTGATATTGATGTCATACGCGACAAATAATTCACTGAATAGCTCGCACATGCAACAGTCTTACTTGGTGGGAACTGCGCTTGCTGTAATGTTTTTTTAATAATTGCGAAATGCGTGTTATCTGTTGCTTATGATTGGTTGGTAAAACATATAAAATAGAAAGCCTTTAATTTATGATTTAAAGTCTTTATGATATATCATAAAATATTATATATCGACCCACATTCATTGTCCAATAGAAGATGCGAATGTAAAATGGAGGGGTTGGAGCGATTTGATAATATATAATGTTGTAACTTTTAAAATAATTATTGTGCTATAAAAAATAATTAGCTGTAAATATAATTAATTAAACGGTTAGTTATTTTTTAAAAGTATTATAAGTGGTAAAAACAATTATATATGTTTAGTAAATTTTATTGTTGAACTTCTGTGAGAGTGAAAATAATTAAAATGATTTAATGTTAAATAAAATTTGTTTACATATTTATAAATTTGTATGTGTATGTATATATATTCTTGTGTATATTAAGAATTGATAACTAAAATAAATTTTTTTATTTTGTTATCTCAATATAATTAGTACTTGGTAATAATAATAGTCTCTCTAAATTTAGTAATTTAGTTTTCTTATAGTGTAAGGATAAAATTGAAATTTTGTAATATATGTGAGGATAAATGAAATCGTATTAGATTTTGAAAAAGAAAAATGGACACTTATAACCCCAAGAATTGGGAAAACGATCACAAAGACTCCCAAATTTTCAAAAGGGGACACTAAGACCTTTTTTTGACCATAATACTCTTATAATTTAGTAATTATAAAATCGACTTTAAGGTTTTTTTAAGTAATAGAAATTTAATATAAATAAATTATATTAATATAAATAATATAACCTATCTAGCAGGCTAATAATATTAAATTATTTAACATTTAAAATAATATTAAAACTTTAAATTATTATATTTATTTTAATAACATGTTTGTATTTATTATAAAGATTTTAAATAAATCTTTGGGTAAATAGATTCTAAAATTAACAAAATATCTCCCTATTCATAATATTAAAATTATTTTTAACAATATTCAAATAATTTTAATTTATTTATTTTAATATTATGTTTCTATTTATTACTAATAATTACTTTAATATAATAAAATAGGTCTAATGAATTGTAAAATGTGAAAATATTTTTAAATATTAAAATAATTTTGACATGTACTTATTAGTACATTTATTGTAATGCCAATATTTCTATTTATTGTAAAAAATTTTAATCAATTTTTTGAGAGTTTTTATAGTCAAAAGTATTATAGTCAAAAAGGAGTTTTGGTATCCCTTATAGAAAACCTAAGTATTTTTGTGGTCATTTCTCCAAACCTTGGAGATGTAGGTGTCCTTTTTCCTTTGAAAAGTTACTAACGTTTTTTAAAATTGCTATAGAATGACATGATTTTACATTTTTTAAGAAATTAATCAATCATCAAAATTTAGAATTTAACTTTGTAAAATCAAAGTCTTTTACAGATAAGCCTGAACAAGCCCTTGGTATTCAACCAACAAAGGATGATAATAGCTATACTATTGTAGCTTGATGGAAGTTATCCTAAGCCTTTTTATTTAATTAATTTGCATCTGAATTTTTAACAGACAGAATATCAATTAAGCAACACCGACCATCTCAAACAACAATAAAGCACTTCATTCGTATTCGCATCTTCTATAAATCAATGAATGTGGGTTGACAATAATATTTCATTTTTAACTACAAAGTCTTTCTATATTATATGTTTTACCAAGCAATCATGTCAATAGATCTGAAGTGCAGACGACAACATTTTAAACTATGTACATTAGACTATGATTATACGTGCATTTTGCAAATATTAAAAGACATTAAAGCAAGCCCAGTTCCCACCAAGTAAGACCGTTCATGTGCAGCAATATACATGTGCAAGCTAGAGAGTAAATTATTTGTCGCATATGACTTCAATACCAAAGTATTATAACATCAAACTTAGAAATTAGAATAATTTATTTTCATTACTTTAATAGAAAGAGACAGTCTGCCAATTTCACAGCTAAAGAATTAGATCCACAAATCACGGTTTTTGATCGAGAAAGATTGTGTTTTGATTTGGTTAATTTGTATTTGTCGTACGCTCCACATAATTCGTTTTGAGTAATGAAATAGTTACAAAGTTGGGATGGTTGGGACGCAAAATTTATATTAAAATTTATATTTTAAGTTTTGAGGCTATCATTAGATAATTTCAAAGCCTTAATTAAGGACCAGTTTGAAAATACTGTAACTTTTAAAATAATTACTGCTAATTGAGCTGTAAAAATAATCAATTATGAAGAAAATCAGTTAAATGTTTGGCAAATTTTACTATTAAACTGCGAAGAGAAAATAAATGACTAAAATGTACATAATGTAGGATAAAATTTACTTATAAAAATATGTACATACAATATTTTAATTGTGTATTATAATAATTTTAACTAAAAATAAAATTTATGATATATTGATTTTATTTTTTATTTTTTCTTGAAATAATTGATAATTAAATTTATAATATAGTAAAACAAATTTAATAATAATTCGACCAACAAGTTGATATTAATAAATATATATTGATGAATTATAATAAAAATTTATTAAAATATTGATTTTGCTTTCAAGTTGAATAAGGATAATTTTATAATTTTAAGGATATTTATAGAATTGTATTAAAAAATAAAATTGATTCTCAAAATCATAATCTAAAAGCTACTTCTTCCTTACTTTTCAAAATCAATTGTAGGAGGAGCTGATTTTGACAAAAGTGATTTTGATTTTTTTTACTAAATACTAAAATTTCCTTTTAAATTTTCAAAATTACTTTTAAGTCTCCTAAAAGCAATCCCAAACGAGCCCTAAGTACCACATCAATTGGATTCAGATTTTGTATATGTCCTTCTTCTGCTACAATATATATCTGCAGCTAGTAAATAAATTATTCATGTGTTGATAAAAAAAGATAATTAATTGAAGTGATTTTACAACTATTATGTTGTAATAACTTAGGAGCTTAATAGTGTGTTTACTTCCCAAATCGGGAATTAGAATCGTTGACAACATTTACTTCATAAAATAAAAGTAAGAATCAGAATCAAAATCAAAATCAACTGTAGGAGAGGCTGATTTTGACAAAAGTGATTTTGATTTTTTTTACTAAACACTAAAATTACCTTTTTATATTTTCAAAATCATTTTTAAGTCTCCTAAAAGCAATCTCAAACGGGCCCTAAGTACCAGCAATTGGATTCAGATTTTGTATCCAAACTTTCTAAACATATCAAAACAATTTTGTAATATCACCTGGCAATTACAAAAATGTTTAAGCCAGCCCACCAATTATGAAAATAGGAAATTTGTGTGCTCTAAAAAGAGGTTTTTATAACCATCATAAAAATAAGAAAGTCTCCTTGTTCGGCTACAATATATATTTGCAGCCAGTAAATAAATTATTCATGTGTTGAAAAAGGAGATAATTATTTGAATTGATTTTAAAACTATTTTGTCGTATTATAACTTAGGAACTTTATAGTGTGTTTACTTCCCAGATCGGGAATTAGAATCGTTGACAACATTTACTTCATAAAACAAAAGCGAGAATCGAAATCAAAATCATAGGACCCGCCTCAATTTAGGATGGAAAATGGGAGACTGATTCTTGATTCTCAAATTCCTTGGAGTTCCAATTCTACCCCATTAACATTATAGTATTTCCAAAATGAGAGACCAAATGTTAGTACAATAATAATACTTATATCATTGCTAGTAATAAATAACAATAATTAAAGATCAATTAAGAAAATAATCAATAATTGTAACAATGCAATTAAAATAATATTAATAATTTACTTACTTGATTCTCGAGTATCTCAAAAGTTGTTCTGAGATAAGAAATATATTTATTTTTTAAAACCAAATAATTGCAAAGATGGTTTTCAAATAATTCAAAGGTAAGGACTATTTTTTAAGAAAATAATTGAAAGATGTGGAAAGATTTTTTTTGGTAAGTTTAATTATTAAAATATTTTCAACAAAATAATTGAAAGATATAAAAAGATCTTTTCTTTTTTATGTTTTTTTTTAAACATTGCGCCTATGATGATCGCAAGTGACTACTATATTAGATATTCCTATAAGAAAATCAAGATTTGAGGGATTAAAATTATGCATCGAAATTTGGCCAACTTGATATGCCAACTGCGCTTGTTTTAGTGTTCCACAAGTGCCCTAGGAGTCTGATCAAGAAACTATGCAGGATTTGGGGCAATAGCTGAATCCAAGCAAAATGTAACATGCCTGCTCTCAGGAAAATCTGAAATAGAAGTGAGAGCCTCGTTATCCGAATCCATGTGAATCTCAGTGATAACTTAACCTCAGATTCTATTCACCACGTATGCCTACTGATAAAGGGACAACATGTTGCTTTCCGGAATAGTTGGAGTTAATATTTGATACAGTTGACCACATGTAGCCAGTGTATATTTTGTGAATTACTAAAACAATTAAACACCGCTGGCGTACCAACACTAATAATGCTTTAAATATTAATTTATTGCCTTTCATTTTAAAATAAAATTGACTTAAACAAGTGAGTACTATATTAGATATTCCCATCGGAAAATCAGGATGTGAGGGATTACAATTATGCATCAAAATCTGTCAACTTGCTGTGCCAACTCTGCTTGGTTAAGACTATGTTTCCAATGTGTGTCCGTGGTGCTTGTTTATTTGAAAAAAGAAAAATCCACCAAAATATATCATAAATTTAATAGATAACATGCCTGATCTCATAAAATCCGCAATAGTCTCGGCGACAACTTAACCTTAGTTTCTGTTCACCACACCCACCTGCTGACGAAGGGACAACATGCTATCGCAGAACTGCAATTCATAGCCAACAATTCACTTCCATAAGCAGAACCATCCCCACAGCCGGTTGACACCTACTTGTGCACTAATCCCCTTCTCATCCATGCTTTCAAATTTGAGGCCAAACGCTCTTATGCCTCTCTTCTTGACTCCGGTAATTGACAGCTCAAATCCTTCTACCTTGACCCTCCCTATACTAAAGGTTGATAGTTCGTTTCTCTGTTAAGATAGATCAGGATGAATATAGACAGAGTTTTGGACTTAGCAAAACCAATCTGATTGGCAAGAAACTGTTGGGACATTTTTTGCGACTGCTGACATGTCTCTTGAGTGAATTCAAGAAATTGAACCAACGTCCTTCTCGAAGCGAAAACGAACTATAAAAGTCATTTAAGATATTGTAATTTGATATGGTTATCTTATTTCTTTAAGCATTATACTCGTTTATTTTATAATTTACATAACTTAGATCTATTTTAGTCATTATAAAGCTAAAAAGGGAAAAAACTATCAATGGAAGATGACACTCAGAACAAGAAAATCAAGCAAGCAGAAAACAAAGAAAAAACTTAATTATGTGGTTAGGTTGTTTTAGGCCTATATCCACGGGCCAAAAATACACAACTCATTGCTTTTATTAATAACCAGGATGGATGCAAAGAAATTAAGATTATGAAGGGACTTTCCTTTCGAAAGATCTCAATAGTTAGAATTTGAAGATTCAACAGAGAAGATGAAGAAGAACCAAGATTCATTATTCCCAACTGAAAAATGAGAATTACAAAATACAATGATTTCAGCTTAGACTTATATATAGAAGCTACTAGATATTTCTAGCTTGTTCACTAAGCAGTTGCTTATAACCATATCAGTACAACTGAATAACAAACTCAGGAACCAATCTTACAATCTAAAAAATACAATGAATATGGACCGTTGATTAGTAACTAACTAGCTCATTATTCAACGACGGGAAGCTCTGCATAACAATTTTGCCAATTGGAATATTCTAAATTGTCACGTGCTGCTTCCATCATCATTCCTAGGCGAGCTGCTGAACTTGTATTCATAAGCACCTTAGTTGGTACTTCAATATGAGTTGAGTTATGTTTAGCTTCTTCATTAACTTCAACACCCCTTCTCAAACTTAAGTCTTTTGAAAAGACTACAGCAGTATGATTCTTTTTGAAGCAAATCTGACAAGGTCCTTTTGGTTCTTCTTGATCAATTGGAACTTTGACGTAGACTTTGTCTTGAAAATTTAGTAATTGATTAGAATTTCCAGCACCAAATTGTTTAGCACCAGAATTTTGTCCATTTGGATTTCCTGATTACCTTCCATTATGATTGAAATTTGTCCACCAATTTCTCCTCTAAACTCCCCTGTGATAAGCAATGTTAGCTTGATAATCCATGTGACTAACAGAGTTTTAGTGCTCAATCCTGTTTTCTTGACTTAACAACATTACTTATACATCTGAGAAACTTATATTATCAGCCTTTGCATTTATTATGGTAACAATAGAATCATATTTAGATCCAAGTCTAACGAGCAAACACAAGACAAAATCATCATTACTCATGTTATTTCCAGCAGCTCTGAGAGAATCCAGTATCATTTTCATCTTAGTATCGTATTCATGAACACTCATTGATCCTTTGCTTATTGTTTGAATCTGAGTTCTTAAGTGAAGAACTCTAAATCTAGATCTAGCACCAAATTGTGTAAAGAGAGTTTGCTAAACCTCTAAAGATGATCTTGCTCCAATCACCACACTTTGAACATTTTCACTCAGTGTTAAGCGTAACCAGCTCATGAGTTGTTGATCATTCTTTCTCTAGATCTGAAAATGTGGATTTGGCAATGTGACAACAGTTTAATCATCATTTACACGAATCACATTTGAATTTGGAGGATTCTTTGAGCTATTAATCATATCTTCAAGTTCATTGGCATTGAGAGTTGCTAGGACTTATGATTTCCACAGCAGATAATTGTTGTTTGTAAGCTTGATAGGTGTGTTGAAGGTTAAAGAGCCCAGAGTTGAGTTGCTAGTGTTTGATTCAGGGACTGAATTAGCAGTTGAGCTTGAAGCTCAATTGATATTCATGACTAGCCATTGAAAAACTAGCTCTGATACCAAGTTAGATTTTGAAGATTGAGGGTGTGTTTAGGATTGAGGTTGGGCAGTTGTACCTTTTAAGCTACAGCACTAAAGTACTTGGTAAACACTAGCTGTTGTATCTTGGAAGCTATATTACTAGAAATTTTCACTTGTATAATAGAAAATCTACTATATCTTTAATAATTTTATCAAAATTATTATTTAAAATTTATATTTACTATATATTATTAATGTTTGTTTCATAGTCACAGTTTTTTTTCCACAGCAGCTGGAACTTAAACCTCAATCTCAAACGCACCCTCAACAGAGAAGATGAAGAAGAACAAGATTCATTATTCACAACTGAAAAAAAAGAATAATAAAATACAATGATTTCAGCTTAGACTTATATATAGAAGCTACAAGATGTTTCCAGCTCATTCACTAAGTATTTGCTTGTAACCATATCAGTACAACTGAATAACAAACTCAGGAACTAATCTTGCAATCTAAAAAATACAATGAATATGGACCGTTGATTAGTAACTAACTAGCTTATTATTCAACGACAGGGGAAGCTATGCATAACAATTTTGCCAACTGGAATATTCCAAATTTTCACGTGTTGTTTCCATCATAATTCCTAGGTGAGCTGCTGAACTTGTATTCATAATCCCCTTGGCTGGTACTCCAATATGAATTTTGTTATGTTCAGCTTCTTCATTAACTTCAACATCAATAGCTATAGCATTGTACATCTCAGGGTCTTATCCTATCTCTTTTCAATATTGAAGAGAGAAGCATTATCTTATTTGGAGAGTTATTTAAAGCTTTTCATGCTTACATAATTCTTGAAATAAGAATTAAGAGCTTATTAGAAGAGTCTTCAGCCTAGAGAGAGCAAGATAAAATAGGCTAGTTGCGTATCATGTGCCCTCATGGTATATGCGTTTGGCAGATGATATATGCGCCACTAGAAACAGTCACTATATAATCGACATAACATTAAAATTCTTCCCCGCCGCAATGTGATAGCCATTGGTCTTGACATCGTGAGTTGATCGCCGAGGAACTAGTAATGGTACTAGACATGAACGCGAAGAGTCTCTTTGATCACGGCGTTTAAATAATGCATTTTATCCAAATCAGCCTCTGTTATCTCTGATTTGTCACCGACAATTCCTCTGACTTCATCCTGCACTTCCTTCATTATCATTGGGTGCCTTAAAAGGTTAGCCATTGTCCATTCTAGGACTCTGTATGTTGTGTCGGTTCCAGCTGCCAACAAATCCTAGAGAAAAGAAAATAAACACACTTAATTGTTTATGATCAAAGAGAGATTACTTATTTTCTAAAATTACAGAGTAAGACTTAATTAGTACTCACCAAGATGATAGCCTTTATGATAACTCTGTCAATGAGAAAGTCAAACACATTTTGCTTCTGAACCCAAACAAGTCGTCTACGAAGTCTTTATTATGATCGTCTTCAACGACCTGCGCACACCTCTGCCAGCGCCAAATGGAATAAATTGAAAATCTAGTCCATGGAAATTTATCGGAGAATTAAAGAACCTCTCTGGCTTAAATTCTTCCGGTTGATCCCATGAAGAAGGGTCTTTCGCAATTGCGGCGGCATTAATATAGACATTTGTGCCGCCAGCAATGTGATAGCCATTGATTTTGACATCCTGAGTTGATCGCCGAAGAACTAGTAATGGTACTGGGACATGAACGCGAAGAGTCTCTTTGATCACGGCGTTTAAATAATGCATTTTATCCAAATCAGCCTCTGTTATCTCTGATTTGTCACCGAAAATTCCTCTGACTTCATCCTGCACTTCCTTCATTATCTTTGGGTGCCTTAAAAGCTTAGCCATTGTCCATTCTAGGACTGTGTATGTTGTGTCTCTTCCAGCTGCCAACAAATCCTAGAGAAAAGAAAATAAACAGACACTTAATTGTTTATCATCAAAGAGAGATTAATTATTTTCGAAAATTACAGGGTAAGACTTAATTAGTACTCACCAAGATGATAGCCTTTATGATAACTCTGTCAATGAGGAAGCCAAACACATTTTGCTTCTGAACCCAAAGCAAGACGTCTACAAAGTCTTTATTATGATCGTCTTCAACGACCTGCGCACCCCTCCTTTTCTCATGCTCTTCAACGACTCCATCCAGAAAGTTATCAAGATCCTTAGCCGTTTTCATAATTCTGGCATTTAAGCCATTCAAATGGCCCACCCAACAGGCCATGGAATGAAATCTCCCACATGGAAACTAGACCCTACCTTCGAAATAGTGACTATCATCTTGGTGCGCCATTAGAAACAGTGACTATATAATCGACATAACATTAAAATTCTTCCCCGCATTATTTCTTTTTGGTTTAGAAAGAAACATGATAAAATACATATCACACACCCACACATATAAGAATCTCGTCATGTGGCCAAGACTCCCATTATTCCAAGAGTGACATAGGATAATATGAAAAGTTACTAGGACGGCGATATTAATCAGCGGGAATATGGAGTTGCAAAAGCAATCATAGGGGTTTTTTTTATGTATGGTAAGACCGGGTGCTTCAGTCATTTCCATATCTTCTTGCGGAGTCCAATCAAAGTTGTTCAAAAGAGTTGCCAATGCGAGCTCATCCACTCTCACCCCAAATTGCGTACCTGGGCAACCCCTTCTGCCAGCGCCAAATGGAATAAATTGAAAATCTTGTCCATGGAAATTTATCGGAGAATTAAAGAACCTCTCTGGCTTAAATTCTTCCGGTTGATCCCATGAAGAAGGGTCTTTCGCAATTGCGGCGGCATTAATATAGACATTTGTGCCGCCAGCAATGTGATAGCCATTGATTTTGACATCCTGAGTTGATCGCCGAGGAACTAGTAATGATACTGGGACATGAACGCGAAGAGTCTCTTTGATCACGGCGTTTAAATAATGCATTTTATCCAAATCAGCCTCTGTTATCTCTGATTTGTCACCGACAATTCCTCTGACTTCATCCTGCCCTTCCTTCATTATCTTTGGGTGCCTTAAAAGCTCAGCCATTGTCCATTCTAGGCCTGTGTATGTTGTGTCTGTTCCAGCTGCCAACAAATCCTAGAGAAACGAAAATAAACAGACATTTAGTTGTTTATGATCAAAGAGAGATTAATTATTTTCGAAAATTACAGAGTAAGACTTAATTAGTACTCACCAAGATGATAGCCTTTATGATAACTCTGTCAATTAGAAAGCCAAACACCTTTTGCTTCTGAACCCAAAGCAAGACGTCTACAATGTCTTTATTATGATCGTCTTCAACGACCTGCGCACTCCTCCTTTTCTCTTGCTCTTCAACGACTCCATCCAGAAAATTATCAAGATCCTTAGCCGTTTTCATAATTCTGGCATTTAAGCCATTCAAATGGCTCACCCAACCAAGCCATGGAATGAAATCTCCCACGTGGAAACTAGACCCTACCTTCAAAAAATTATCAAAATACTTCCTAAATTTATTACTGCCATCATCCTCTCCGCTGTACTTTCTTCCAAAAAATATTCTATAGACTATATCATTTGTTAGTGTAATCAATAGTTGGCCTAAATTTATTGGCGAAGAAGATGAAGCACATACTTTAATTTTTTCGACCACAAGGGCCGTCTCCTCTGCTCTAATGTTGTTGAAAGATTGAATCTGTTTGTTACTCAAAAGATGCAGCACACATATGCTTCTTATTTGTCTCCAATAGTCACCATAAGGTGCCATGGTCACATCCTTGCAGCCGAAGGAAAGTATTTCAAATGGGGTTGATTTTGGTCGGTTTGCAAAGATAATATCATGGGTTTTCATGACGTCGCGAGCAGCATCGGCAGAAGAAACAATAAGGACGGGCACTTTGCCAAAGTGAAACAACATGAGGGGGCCATAGCGTTTAGCCAAATCGCTAAGTGAGTGATGACGGAATATGCCAATTTGGTGGAGGTTTCCGTTGATCAGAAGCTTTGGTGGAGAAGGTGGTAAATTTTCGCTTTTGTTGGTGCTCTTAAAAAACCATCTGAACAGCACAGACATGAAAAAGATGGTAACAATCGTGATGAAAAAGGGTTGAAACAAGAAAGAAGCTTCATGTTCGTCAAACATTTGCTGAAAATTTGACATTTTCGCTTCTTAATTCTTAGTTGGAAAATGGATATAAATTCTCGATTGTAGTCGTATATATATACAAACAAGGGCGGAGTTCGAGGTGGATGCATATAGAAAATATTGAATTTATTTATTTTATTTTATCTAAAAATTAAAAATAAAACTAAAATATAAACAACTTAATTCAAATAAAACTATGAAATTGAATTAGTTAGTGATTTGGATCCAATCTTAGTAGTCAATAAAACCTAATAAATTCTTTTTGTCTTTTTTTTAGATTTATTGCCTAAAAAATTAATTAAATAAATTAATTTTATGATGATTAAGTATTTATTGTGCCAAAATTTAATTTGTCTACAATAAGTCAAAATATCATTTTTTCATAACTTATATTAAGATATTAAGAATTTATTGTGCCAAACTCCCTTGTTTGTCTACAATAAATCAAAATTTTATAATATAAAATATGTATAAAATTAAATTAAAAATAATTTAAGTAGAACTTATTTAAGTAAAGCTTTTGGCAGTAGAGCTTTTACAAATAGAGTTTTTACGAAAATATTTTAGTTGTTTGGTTGTCAATAAGAGCTTTTATTAAAAATCTATAAAATTTCTTTAATAGTCAAGTTTTTTTAAGTTATATTATAAAAAAAATAAAATAAGATTGTCAAAAATAAAATAAGAATTTAATTTATAAAATAAAAAATAAAATTTGATTAAGGCTCCGTTTGGTACAACTTTTTAAGTAGAACTTATTTAAGTAAAGCTTTTGGCAGTAGAGCTTTTACAAATAGAGCTTTTACGAAAATATTTTAGTTGTTTGGTTGTCAATAAGAGCTTTTATTAAAAATCTATAAAATTTCTTTAATAGTCAAGTTTTTTTAAGTTATATTATAAAAAAAATAAAATAAGATTGTCAAATCAGTAGCTGATATTTTAGATATTTTAACATTTAAGAAAAGCTTTTCAACCTCTACTCCCAAAAGCCCAAAATTTAAGCTTTTGCTAGTAAAGGCAAATAACTTATTTAAGCTCTGAAAGCTCTACTCAAAAGACAACCAAATAACAATAAAAATTATGATAAGAGTTTATGGGATTAAATAAGCATTTATAGCCATTAGATAAGTCATACCAAACAGGCACTAAATCGTAGTTATTTCCTAAGAGTTTCACCTTACCCTAACTATTATTATTTAGTCAAGCATAATTAAAATAAAAAGAATTATTAAAATTAAATTACTTATAATTAAAAGTAATAAAAACAACTAAAATTGAAAATAAAACTAAATTTATTTATAACAATAATTACAAAAATATTAAAAAGACACCTGAAAATCAAGATTACAAGGAGATGGAGAGAATTTGAGAAGAAGAGAGATGTAGGGAGATGATTAAAAACATAAAAATGAGGCTCTATTTATAGAAAAATAAATTCATAATTCAGTGTTTTATGGTCCATCATAATCTTTATGCATGTGCTCCTCACACCCATTAGATCAAGATCCAACGGCTGGTCAAACTTCAAAAGTCAACAACACATGTGGCATCATTTGACTCGTCCGATTTGACCTAAGAACGGTTGAGATTTGGCTGGTTAATGGGTGGATCGGGTCGATCCGAATACAAAGATTCGGATCCTACAACTTCACCAACCATTGCCACGTGGCACAATCATGGTCATTGAATCATGAACGGATGAGATTTAGTTAAAATTGCCAGCTATCCCATGCACTCATATTTTTGTGTGCTTATTAGGTAAAAATAATAATTTCACGCAATTTGATATTCCAAACAAATGTATGGATGTCAAATTTGGATTCCAGAAGTCGGAGAAATTAGGTCATTATCGAGGAGGATCCGCGACTTTTATTATAAATTTATAAGTTTTTACCATGGTAAGGGTGCGTTTGGGATTGAGGTGATGTAGCTTTTAAGCTACAGCTACTGTGGAGAAAAAGTTGTGACTATAAAACAAAAATTAATAATATGTAGTAAATATAAATTTTAAATAATAATTTTGATAAAATTATTAAAGATATAATATATTTTTTATTATACAAGTGAAAAATTATATTAATATAGCCTCCAAGCTACAGCAGCTAGTGTTTACCAAATACTTTAGTGCTGTAGCTTAAAAGTTACAGCTGCTCAACCTCAATCCCAAACACACCCTAAATGTAGTAATTGTGAAACTATAAGTTTTTACTATGTTAAGTATTGTAATTATTAGTGGAATGTGTTAGATGTGCTTGAGTGGATTAAATTAGGTTTATGTTTTGTTAGTGGGACAAATGTATGGTTAAGATGTAATTAACTTTATTTATTTGTGTGGTGTGGATTAATCATGTATTAGTATAAATAGAGAGGGGAGAACACATCTCTACACACATTTTCTTCTCTTCTTTCCTCTCAAATTCTTCTTTTCACTTCTCTTTGTAATATAGTTTCAATAAATAAAATTAGTTTTATTTTCAATTTTCAAAAATTTTTTAATTATTTTTTAATTTTAATTATTCCCTTATTTCAAATATGTTTTAGCTAAATACTAATAGTTAAGGGAATGTGAAACTCTTACTAAAAAAAATTATTTAATCAAATTTTATTTTTAATATATAAATTAAATTATTTTCATTTGATTTTATCCATATTTTATATTTTATATTTTGAACTTTTGATTTATTATAGACAAATATGGGAGTTTGGCACAATGAATTCTTAATATCTTAGTATAAAACATGATAAAATGGTATTTTGACTTATTATAGACAAGTTAAGTTTTGGCACATTAAGTATTTAATCTATAATAAAATTAACGAGAAAATAATTGTAATTTATATAATAAATCTTTCGGGCAATAAAATAAAAATAACAAGAATTTATTAACTTGTATTTATTACTAAGAGTGGATCCATAAACCTAACTAACTCAATTTCATAGTTTTTCTCAAATTAAATTGCATATATATTTAAATTTTATTTTCATTTTTTAGATAAACTTAAATAAACAAATTAAATTCTTTTTCTATGGATCGACTTCGGACTCACCGAAATATAATATAATTAGGCACTCTTGTACTTAGGAATAAATTAAACAATTTTAAGTCGTGTCATTCAACCCAACAAATATAATAATAGCTATATTTTTGTAGTTTGATAGAAGTTAACCTAAGCCTTTTTATTTTATTAATTTGCATATGAATTTTTTGACACACAAAAATATCGTTCAAGCAGCACCTACCATATCAAACAACATTAAGGCCTTCATTCGTATTCACATCTTCTATAAATCAGTTAATAATATTTTATTATAAACTACAAAGTCTTTCTATATTATATGTTTTACCAACCAATCGTGTCAATAGATCTCAAGTGCAGGCGACAACATTTTAAAATATGCACATTAGACCATGATGATACAAGCATTTTGTAAATAGTTAAATGCAAAATTTCTATTAAAATTTCAAGAGAATCATTAGTGAGATAATTTCAAAGTATTAATTAAGTACCATATCATTCGGGATTCAGATTTTACATCCTAACCTTGCAACCAAATCAAAACTATTTTGCTATATCACCTGGCACTTACAAAATGTTTAAGCAAGCCCACCAAGTAAAACTATTGAATAGACAACACATAATTTAGAAAAATTATTAGAGCCAGCTAGAGTTAACCTTTTATTTTTAGAAACAGTTATGCATATCTGTTTCGTGGATTTTTTTTTTAAAACAAACGTGGGCATGTGTAACATCACATATATGAATATAATGGGAAATTTGTGTGTCCTAAAAAGAGGTTTTTATGACCATTTTAAAAATAAGAGAGTCTCCGTGATATTTTGCCAAAATCATGAGAGTGTCCACGTCTTTCTTCTACCGCAACATACGTCTGTAGCAAGTAAATAAGTTATTCACGCATTGATAAAAAGAGATAATTAATCTAGGTGATCTCACACATATTATGTCATATTAAAAATTTGGAATTTAATGGTGTGTTTACTTTTTAAATTAGGGAATCAGAATCGTTGACAATATTTATTCCACAAAATAAGGGTGAGAATCAAAATCAGAATTGTAGGGCCACCTTATGTTGGGATGGGAAATTGGAGATTAATTCCTATGTCTCTAATTCCCATGAATTCTAATTCTACCCCATTAACATTATAATATTCTCAAAATGCCTCCCTTTAAATGAAAAATACAAATATATATATATATATAAAGCAAATCCAAAAAACCCTAAGCTCCATCCAAGCGAATGCCTTCACAGCTACTTCCATCACCGTTGTTGCCAAAACCAACCACCGTCTTTGTCATCGCTAGTCCATCAGTTGTGAAGCAGCAACTGGTTACCAATTTTCTCTCTGTTTGGGTCGTCTTAGTTTCGTCTCTGTCTCGTTTAGTCTTCATTTGATCTGTCTCAATTTCCTCTATGGTTCCATCTTCAATAACCACGGTTATGATTTTATGATGATGATGTTGACAGTGATGATTTGTTGTTGTTGATGATGATTCCAATTTTGATTATTATTATTGTTATTATAATTATAATCATCATCATCATTATTATTATTTTGTTGATGATGATCATTTCAATTTTGATTATTGTTATTTTTTTTAAATGGAAATCATTATCATCATCACCATCACTATTTAATTAATTAATAATGATAAAAGTATTATAATTAATTAATGTATTCATGTTAACAATATTATTATTATTATTAACAATAATTATAAATAATAATAATTTTTGAATAATAATAATCACATAATTATAAAATAATAATTATGTGAGTAGTTAATTAAGAATTTTTTAGTAATTTGAATCAATTTAACTCATTCCGATTCTAATATATTTGAATCAATTTTGGCAAAGTATAATTATAAGGTTACACATATGGCCCAAGTGGGAGATTATTGGATCTTTAATGCAGTATTGTTGAATTCCTAATCCAACTGGGCTTGTATGTGAATAATTATGTGTTGTAGATTGTCATATAAGGTCAAGCCTAATTAAAAGTAATTTATTAAGGTTTATGATAATATGGACTTTAACGTATTCAAGAAATTAAGTGTGGGTCTTTAATGCGTAGAGACTTAAAGGTAATTTCTATGTCAAGGATGTGCTGAAATAAGAATACCTAAAGACAATAGATAAAGTTGTCCATATAAGTGGTTATGCTCCACAGGTCAAATGTATCATTCTTTTCTCTATTGACATCCCATCATCAGAGAGAATGCACAAAGAATCATAAAGGATTCTCAAGGAAAAGTGTAGATCTAGAAGACAAATCACACAGTTCTAGAAAGTAATTAAGTATTATGAATTTAGGCATACTTTTGATTATTCGTTTATTGATTTTTGGTGATATTCGTTATTAATTTTTGGTGATACAACATAACTGTTCCTGAATTATAGGTGATGATTTTCACCAAAAGATTTATTGTTCTAAAATAAACAACAACCCTGCAACTTGCAATCACCATTAATTAAGGAGAAAATCCCTCTTTTGATCATAACCACTATAGACTCTTTACTTTAAGCCCCAAATAACCTTAAACAGCACCCATTACTATTTCTTTATCACCAAAACACCTTCTTTGATTAAGAACATGTCTCTGTTCTTGGTCTAAGTTCACTGAAACCCTCAAATCATATCTACTTTATAAAGTATAATTACAGTTGTTTTAGGTTGAGTCAATCATCAAACTTTTCTCAAATCACTATTCCATCTCAACAGTTTACAGTTGTTTTTGCGGTTGCCAAGTAATATGGGAAAAATAATATTGATAACATGCATATAACGTAAGGATTCAAAATTTATATCCCAAATAATGTGTCATTTAACATGTTATTTATTTATTAATACTATAAAATTATCTCACTATTGGTAATCCAAAAAATTTAAGTGTCATTTTAATTCATGACAGTCATTGATGGTGATCTATCAATTAAAATACAAAGTTTGCATCCCAAGTTTCTAAGTATTTCGTTAATCTTGCTGGTAATTTGAAGCAAACGACAATACACATTAACCAAATCATTTACCGATTAGAAAGAGTGATTTCTGGAGTTGATACAACATCTGTGAAATCATTAGATAGTCTCTTTCCATCAAAATATTGTAAATAAATTCTTCTAATTTCTATCTTTAATATTATAATTATTTTATATCGAAGTCATATGCGACAAATAAGTTACTGATTAGTTTGCACATGTATATCGCTGCACATGCAGCACTTTTAATTGATGGCCTTGCTTTAAATTATACATATTATATATGTGTTTTGCGAAATATGTGCAGCAAATCTCAAGTCGAAAATAAAAACACAATCTTTACCGATCAAACAGCGTGATTCGTGGAGTTGATTCCGCAGCTATGCAAATCTTCGTTAAAGAGTCTCTTTCTATCAAAATATTGTAAATAACTTATTCAAATTTCTAAGATTAATATTTTAATTATTTGATATTGACGTCATACGCGACAAATAATTAACTGACTAGCTCGCACATGCAACAGTCTTACTTGGCGGGAACTGCGCTTGCTTTAATGTTTTTTAATAATTGCGAAATGCGTGTTATCGCAGGTTAATGTACATTTTGTAAAATGTTTTCATCTGCAATTGAGATCTATTGCTTATGATTGGTTGGTAAAACATATAAAATAAAAAGCCTTAAATGCTCGCACATGCAACAGTCTTACTTGCTGGGAACCGCGCTTGCTTTAATGTTTTTTTAATAATTGCGAAATGCGTGTTATCGCAGGCTAATGTACATTTTGTAAAATGTTTTCATCTGCAATTGAGATCTATTGCTTATGATTGGTTGGTAAAACATATAAAATAGAAAGCCTTTAATGCTCGCACATGCAACAGTTACTTGGTGGGAGCCGCGCTTGCTTTAATGTTTTTTAATAATTGCGAAATGCGTGTTATCGCAGGCTAATGTACATTTTGTAAAATGTTTTCATCTGCAATTGAGATCTATTGCTTATGATTGGTTGGTAAAACATATAAAATAAAAAGCCTTAAATGCTCGCACATGCAACAGTCCTACTTGGTGGTAGGGTTAGTAACGAGATGGAATGGGATAAAATTTATTAATTTCATTTCGTATTTTGCTCCGTATATATAAATGAAATGAAAAAAAATATTATTTTCGTTTTTATATTTTTTTAGAATAAAAATATGTCCTAATCCTATTTTAAAAGAGATGAGATCATGCGGGATCTCATCTCAATTAGAAAAATTCTTATTCCTAATCTGTAATGAGACCTCATCTCAATTAGAAAAATTCTTATTCCTAATCTGTAATGAGACCGGAGAAGACTAAATTTATCAATCCC
Organism: Atalantia buxifolia; assembly: GCA_030444775.1. Lineage (NCBI taxonomy): Eukaryota > Viridiplantae > Streptophyta > Magnoliopsida > Sapindales > Rutaceae > Atalantia > Atalantia buxifolia. The sequence continues at coordinate 28,290,016 of CM059832.1, read as the reverse complement.
ACTCTCATCCTTTATATAGAAATGGAATAAAAAAAATCTCATTTTCGTCTCTAAATTTTTTTATAAAATAAAAATATGTCCCTATCCTATTCCAAATCAGGATCTCATCCCATTCGTAAAAGTTTGCCATCCCTACTTGGTGGGAACTGCGCTTGCTTTAATGTTTTTTTAATAATTGCGAAATGCGTGTTATCGCAGGCTAATGTACCTTTTGTAAAATGTTTTCAATTGAGATCTATTGCTTATGATTGGTTGGTAAAACTTATAAAACAAAAAGCCTTTAATTTATTATTTAAAGCCATTATGATATATCATAAAATATTACAAAAGACCAATCATTGAATAAAACCACTGCCAGGTCTGCTGAATCCCTAGGCAATTTAAAAAATAAGTTTCTGACAGTCTCAATAGTTTACTTGATGAGCTTGTACGTTAACATTTTTGCGGTTGCCAGGAAATATGAGAAAAATAATATTGATAATATGCATATAAAGTAAGGATTCAAAATCTATATCTCAAATAATGTGTTACTTAACGTGTTATTTATTTATTAATATTATGAAATTATCTCACTATTGATAATTCAAAAAATTTAAGTCTCATTTTAATTTATGAAGTTGATACAACAGCTGTGAAATCGTTAGATAGTCTCTTCCCATCAAAATATTGTAAATAAATTCTTCTAATTTCTATCTTTAATATTATAATTATTTTATATCGAAGTCATATGCAACAAATAATTACTGACTAGTTTGCACATGTACATCGCTGCACATGCAGCACTTTTAATTGATGGCCTTGCTTTAAATTATACATATTATATATTTTTTCTACGAAATATGTGCAGCAAATCTCACGTCGAAAATAAAAACACAATCTTTACCGATCAAACAGCGTGATTCGTGGAGTTGATTCCGCAGCTGTGCAAATCTTCGTTAAAGAGTCTCTTTCTATTAAAATATTGTAAATAACTTATTCAAATTTCTAAGTTATTATAATTATATGATATTGACGTCATACGTGACAAATAATCTCGCACATTTACTTGGTGGAAACCGCGCTTGCTTTAATGTTTTTTTAATAATTGCGAAATGCGTGTTATCGCAGGCTAATGTACATTTTGTAAAATGTTTCCGTCTGCAATTGAGATCTACTGCTTATGATTGGCTGGTAAATCTAGGAACGGTAATGGAGAGGGGAGGGGAGAGGACCTACATCCCCGCATCCATCCTTGATATTTTTCATGTATCTCCATCTCCTTTCTGTCCCTATCAGAATTACTTGAGGGAATCTCCGTCCCCTCTCCGAATAATAAGAGGAGATCTCCAAGGTCCTCGATTCCCGAATAACTAATACGTTTTTAAATTTCGAACTTGATTTAATCATATTAAAATAAAAATTTAAATAAAATGTTTGACAATATATTTTACATTAATATTAATTCATTACAAAAATCACACTGTAAAATACAAATCATCATAATAATATCTTTGTCAATCTTCATAATCCTATAATAAAAAGAAATTACTTTTATACCAATAATGAAATAAATGAAATGAGTATAGATACTTAAATTAATATTTTTAATAAAAACATTTACTCTTACACCGCATGCTCTTCATGTTCTTCCTCAAGGAATGTGACAAATTGAAAGATAGCATTAGGTTTCAAATCTAAAACAATAAAAATAATATAAGTAATATAACTCATAATCTAAAATAGTTTTGGGTCAGTGCCTTTAGAATAAGGTCTGGTCGAGTAGTAATTTAGGATTACAACTAGTTAAGTAGGTTCGAAATTTTTATAACAAATTTGTATAAATATTTTGATATTTATTATTTATACTAATATTTTATATCTTATAATTTAAATTTCATTATTCATTTATTAATAATTTTAAAAAATAAAATCAAAATTAAAAATTAATACCAGAAAATGGGGAAATGGGTAGGGGATGGGGATTCCACGTCATCCCCGTCCCTTCTCCGAATAAGAAATTGGGTAAAAAATTGTCCATGTCCCTTCCCCGAATAAAAAATTAGATATAAAATCGTCCCTATACTCTCTCCGAATGGGAAAAATCCCCAAGAGTCCCCGTCCCCGTGAGGATTTTTGCCATCCCTAGGTAAAACATATAAAATAAAAAGCCTTTAATTTATGATTTCAAGCCTTTATGATATATCATAAAATATTATATATCAACCCACATTCATTGTCCAATAGAAGATGCGAATGTAAAATGGAGGGGTTGGAGCGATTTGATAATGTATAATGCTGTGATTTTTAAAATAATTATTGTACTATAAAAAATAATTAGTTGTAAGTAAAATTAATTAAACGGTTAGTAATTTTTTTTACTGTATTATAAGTGGTAAAAATAATTATATACGTTTAGTAAATCTTATTGTTGAACTTCTGTGAGAGTGTAAATAATTAAAATGATTTAATGTTAAATAAAATTTATTTACACCTTTATAAATTTGTGTATATATATTATTGTGTGTATTAAAAATTGATAACTAAAATAAAATTTTTTATTTTGTTATCTCAATATAATTAGTATTTGGTAATAATAATAATCTCTCTAAATTTAGTAATTTAATTTTCTTATAGTATAAGGATAAAATTGAAATTTTTTAATATATGTGAGGATATATGAAATCGTATTAAGTATAAAACTAATTCTCGAAATTAGATTTTGAAAAAGAAGAAAGACTCCCAAATTTTTAAAAAGAGACACTAAGAGGTTGTTTATTAAATGTCTGAAGTTTTAAGTTTTATTAATTTCAGACCTTTTCCAAAATATGCTTGTTTGTTTTGTGAAACTTATGCCTGATTTTCAGACATTTACATCTGAATAGAAAAAGTAAACTTTTGTGACTTTTATATGAATGAAAAAAGGCCTGAATGACAAGTAAATATTATATTCCAAAAATTTCTATGTAAAATAATTTATTTTCTAAACTATAAAATCTAATCCTCTTTTTTGTTTTAATTTACAAGGACGTAAATGTCAAATAACTAAATTTAAGATTTTTTTATTGTAACAACAAACAAGATGCCACTTATATTCAAATATTTAAAAAGAAAAACAAACATGTTATTCATATTTTCGTAATCTGACCTATTCAGACTTCAGAAAAAATCAGACCCATTTAGATTTCAGACAAAAAAATAAACGTTACCTAACACTTTTTTTTTACCATAATACTCTTAGAATTTAGTAATTATAAAATCAACTTTAAGGTTTTTTAATTAATAGAAATTTAATATAAATAGATTATATTAATATAAATAATATAACCTATCTAGCAGGCTAATTATTTAACATTTAAAATAATATTAAAAGTTTAAATTATTATATGTATTTTAATAACATGTTTGTATTTATTATAAAGACTTTAAGTAAATCTTTGGGTAAATAGATTCTAAAATTAACAAAATATCTCCCTATTCATAATATTAAAATTATTTTTCAAAATATTCAAAATAATTTTTATTTATTTATTTTAATATTATGTATCTATTTATTACTAATAATTACTTTGATATAATAAAATAGGTCTAATTGATTGTAAAATGTAAAAATATTTTTTAAATATTAAAGTAATTTTGACATGTACTTATTAGTACATTTATTGTAATGCCATATTTCTATTTATTGTAAAAAATTTTAATCAATTTTTTGAGAGTTTTTATAGTCAAAGATATTATAGTCAAAAGGGAGTTTTAGTGTCCCTTATAAAAAACCTAAAAAGTATCTTTGTGGTTATTTTCTTAAATCTTGGGGAAATAGGTGTCCTTTTTGCTTTGAAAAGTTACTCTATGACATTTTTTAAAATGTGCTATCGAATGACATGATTTTACAAAGAATAATTTTTTAGAAAATTAATCAATCAGTAAGTCTGAACAAGCCCTTGGTATTCAACCAACAAGGATGATAATAGCTATACTATTGTAGTTTGATGGAAGTTAACCTAAGCCTTTTTATTTAATTAATTTGCATCTAAATTTTTAACAGACAGAATATCATTTAAGCAACACCGACCATTTCAAACAACAATAAGCACTTCATTCGTATTCGCATCTTCTATAAATCAATAAATGTGGATTGACAATAATATTTTATTTTAAACTACAAAATCTTTCTATATTATATGTTTTATCAAGCAATCATGTCAATAGATCTGAAGTGCAGACGACAACATTTTAAAATATGTACATTAGATTATGATTATACATGCATTTTGCAAATATTAAAAGACATTAAAGCAAGCCCAGTTCCCACCAAGTAAGACCGTTCATGTGCAGCAATATACGTGTGCAAGCTAGACAGTAAATTATTTGTCGCATATGACTTCAATACCAAATTATTATAACATCAAACGTAGAATCAGATCCACAAATCACGGTTTTCAATACCAAAGTATTATAACATCAAACTTAGAAATTAGAATAATTTATTTTCATTACTTTAATAGAAAGAGACAGTCTGCCGATTTCACAGCTAAAGAATTAGATCCACAAATCACGGTTTTTGATCGAGAAAGATTGTGTTTTGATTTGGTTAATTTGTATTTGTCGTACGCTCCACATAATTCGTTTAGAATAATGAAATAGTTACAAAGTTGGAATAGTTGGGACACAAAATTTATATTTCAAGTTTTGAGGCTATCATTAGATAATTTCAAAGCCTTAATTACAAATTCTAACAATAGTACCACATCAATTGGATTCAGATTTTGCATCCGAACTTTCTAAACATATCAAAACCATTTTGTAATATCACTTGGCAATTACAAAAATGTTTAAGCAAGCCCACCAATTACGAAAATAGGAAATTTGTGTGCTCCAAAAAGAGGTTTTTATAACCATTTTAAAAATAAGGGAGTTTACATGATATTTTGTCAAAATTATGGGAGTGTCCGTGTCCTTCTTCTGCTACAATATATGTCTGCAGCTAGTGCATAAATTATTCATGTGTTGAAAAAAAGAGATAATTAATTGAAGTGATTTTACAACTATTATGTCGTATTATAACTTAGGAGCTTAATAGTGTGTTTACTTCCCAAATCGGGAATTAGAATCGTTGACAACATTTACTTCACAAAATAAAAGTGAGAATCGAAATCAAAATCAACGGTAAGAGAGGCCGATTTTGACAAAAGTGATTTTGATTTTTTTTATTAAACATTAAAATTACTTTTTACATTTTCAGAATCACTTTTAAGTCTCCTAAAAATAATTTTAAACGGGCCATAAGTACCACAACAATTGGATTCAGATTTTGTATCCAAACTTTCTAAACATATCAAATCCATGTTGCAATATCACCTGGCAATTACAAAAATGTTTAAGCATGCCCACCAATTACGAAAATAGGAAATTTGTGTGCTCCAAAAAGTGGATTTTATAACTATCTTAAAATAAGAGAGTTTACATGATAATTTGTCAAAATCATTGGAGTGTCCATGTCCTTCTTCTGCTACAATATATATCTGCAGCTAGTAAATAAATTATTCATGTGTTGATGAAAGAGATAATTAATTGAATTGATTTTAAAACTATTTTGTCGAATTATAACTTAGGAGCTTTATAGTGTGTTTACTTCCTAGATCAGGAATTAGAATCGTTGACAACATTTACTTCATCAAACAAAAGCGAGAATTGAAATCAAAATCATAGGACCCGCCTCAATTTAGGATGGAAAATGGGAGACTGATTCTTGATTCTCAAATTCCTAGGAGTTTCAATTCTACCCCATTAACATTATAATATTTCCAAAATGAGAGACCAAATGTTAGTACAATAATAATACTTATATCATTGCTAGTAATAAATAACAATAATTAAAGATCAATTAAGAAAATAATCAATAATTGTAACAATGCAATTAAAATAATATTAATAATTTACTTACTTGATTCTCGAGTATCTCAAAAGTTGTCCTGAGATAAGGAAATATATTTATTTTTTAAAACCAAATAATTGCAAAGATGGTTTTCAAATAATTGAAAGGTAAGGACTATTTTTTAAGAAAATAATTGAAAGATGTGGAAAGATTTTTTTGGTAAGTTTAATTATTAAAATATTTTCAACAAAATAATTGAAAGATATAAAAAGGTCTTTTCTTTTTTATGTTTTTCTTTTTTAAACATTGCGCCTATGATGATCGCAAGTGACTACTATATTAGATATTCCTAGAAGAAAATCAAGATTTGAGGGATTAAAATTATGCATCAAAATTTGGCCAACTTGATATGCCAACTGCGCTTGTTTTAGTGTTCCACAAGTGCCCTAGGAGTCTGATCAAGAAACTATCCAGGATTTGGGGCAATAGCTGAATCCAAGCAAAATGTAACATGCCTGCTCTCAGGAAAATCTGAAATAGAAGTGAGAGCCTCGTTATCCGAATCCATGTGAATCTCAGTGATAACTTAACCTCAGATTCTATTCACCACGTATGCCTACTGATAAAGGGACAACATGTTGCTTTCCGGAATAGTTGGAGTTAATATTTGATACAGTTGACCACATGTAGCCAGTGTATATTTTGTGAATTACTAAAACAATTAAACACCGGTGGCGTACCAACACTAATAATGCTTTAAATATTAATTTATTGCCTTTCATTTTAAAATAAAATTGACTTAAACAAGTGAGTACTATATTAGATATTCCCATCGGAAAATCAGGATGTGAGGGATTACAATTATGCATCAAAATCTGTCAACTTGCTGTGCCAGCTCTGCTTGGTTAAGACTATGTTTCCAATGTGTGTCCGTGGTGCTTGTTTATTTGAAAAAAGAAAAATACACCAAAATATATCATAAATTTAATAGATAACATGCCTGATCTCATAAAATCCGCAATAGTCTCCGCGACAACTTAACCTTAGTTTCTGTTCACCACACCCACCTGCTGACGAAGGGACAACATGCTATCGCAGAACTGCAATTCATAGCCAACAATTCACTTCCATAAGCAGAACCATCCCCACAGCCAGTTGACACCTACTCGTGCACTAATCCCCTTCTCATCCATGCTTTCAAATTTGAGGCCAAACGCTCTTATGCCTCTCTTCTTGACTCCGGTAATTGACAGCTCAAATCCTTCTACCTTGACCCTCCCTATGCTAAAACAATCTGATTGGCAAGAAACTGTTGGGCCATTTTCTGCGACTGCTGACATGTCTCTTGAGTGAATTCAAGAAATTGAACCAACGTCCTTCTCGAAGCAATAACGAACTATAAAAGTTAGTTAAGATATTGTAATTTGTTATGGTTATCTTATTTCTTTAAGTATTATACTCGTTAATTTTATAATTTACATAACTTAGATCTATTTTAGTCATTATAAAGCTATAAGGGGAAAAAACTATCAATGGAAGATGACACTCACAACAAGAAAATCAAGTAAGCAGAAAACAAAGAAAAAACTTAATTATGTGGTTAGGCTGTTTTAGGCCTATATCCACGGGCTAAAAATACACAACTCATTGCTTTTATTAATAATCAGCAAGGATATAAAGAAATTAAGATTATGAAGGGACTTCCCTTTCAAAAGATCTCAATAGTTAGAATTTGAAGATTCAACAGAGAAGATGAAGAAGAACAAGATTCATTATTCACAACTGAAAAATGAGAATTACAAAATACAATGATTTCAGCTTGGACTTATATATAGAAGCTACTAGATATTTCTAGCTCGTTCACTAAGCACTTGCTTATAACCATGTCAGTACAACTGAATAACAAACTCAGGAACTAATCTTGCAATCTATAAAATACAATGAATATGGACCGTTGATTAGTAACTAACTAGCTCATTATTCAACGACAGGGGAAGCTCTGCATAACAATTTTGCCAATTGGAAAATTCCAAATTGTCACGTGCTTCTTCCATCATAATTCCTAGGTGAGCTGCTGAACTTGCATTCATAAGCACCTTAGTTGGTACTTCAATATGAGTTGAGTTATGTTTAACTTCAACACCCATTCTCAAACTTAAGTCTTTTGAAAAGACTTTAAGTTTGCCTTTGAAGAAGTTGAACTTAGGATAGGTAAGTGGCTTAGTCAAAATATCAGCAATTTGATCAATACTGCATACAAAATCAACTTCAACTTCTTTCTTTTCAACTTTATCTCTAACAAAGTGAATGTTGATTTCAATGTGCTTGGTTTTGGAGTGAAGCACAGGATTTGTTTCTATAGCTGCTGCACTTGTGCTGTCACTCAACAACAACGGTTTATTCTGTGACTTTATATTTAAATCTGTATGAACAAAACAAATCCAAGTTATTTCTGCACAAGGAAAAGCCATAGCCCTATATTCAACTATGCTGATGATTTGGAAATCACACTTTGGTTCTTTGAACTCCAACTAATCAAATTTTCACCCAAATATACATAATATCCACCAATTGAACGCATGTCATCTGGATCACTACCCCAGTCAGCATCTGAATAAGCTATCAGGTCTAGAAAATCTAATTTCTTGAACATCAGTCCATGATCAATAGTTTCTCTAAGATACCTCAAGACACATTTGCAAGTTATCCACTGTGGCTGTAAGGGATTTGCCATAAATTGACTCAGCTTATTAACAGCATAGGCAATCTCAGGTCTTGTCAACGCAACATACTGTAATCCCCCAACAGCTTTCCTATATTGTGTTGGCTCAGCAAAAACTTTTCCTATGTTCTTGCTTAATTTTTTTTGTAGTTTCCAGTGGTTTATCAGCTCCATTGCAATTCTTCAAATCAAATTTTGCAAGCAAGTCTTTTATGTACTTGGTCTATGACAAGACTAGAGTATCATTGTTGCTGATAACTTCTATACCAAGAATGAAATTCAGCTCCCCTAAATCGTTAAGAGCAAAGGTATTCCTTGAGTTGTAAATGAGTTTCTCAATCTCAACATTATTGTTTCCAGTAACTATTATGTCATTAACATAAATCAGTAGCAAGTTTAAGTCACTGTCACTTCTTTTATAAAATAATGAATTATTAGATTTTTCTCTTAAAAACTTCCACGATTCAAGGATTGATCTCAGTTTTTCAAACCAAGCTCTTGGAGCTTGTTTCAGTTCATAAAGAGCTTTTTGCAACTTGCAAAGATGTTTTAGATAAGTAGGGTCCTCAAACCCTTCAGGTTGGGGCATGTAAACTGTTTCAGTTAGTTCCCTATTCAAAAAAGCATTGTTGATGTCAACTTTTCTCAATTTCCAACTGTTCATAAATGTACGACTTTGTATAATCCTTATTGTTGTTGGTTTTACAACACAACTGAAGGTTTCTAGATAGTCTGTATCTTCAATTTGCAAAAAGCCTTTTTCCACTAATCTAGCTTTGTAATTGTTGATGGATCCATCTAAGTTCTACTTCACTTTATAGACCTATTTGCTCCCCACAAGTTTCATATTTTGTTCTCAAGGGATTAGACACTAAGTCTGATTTCTCATTAGAGCATCATCCTACGTTGCTTGCTTCCATTTAAGATCAGTAAAAGCTTCAGCAGCACTTGTGGGTATTTGTAATGATAGGGCCTTTTGAGTATTGAATATTTTATGTTTAAATATACCAACTTTAGCTATAGTTATCATAGGATGTGTAGGTTTAGGCTGAGATGTTGGTTGGGATGTTTCAAAGGGTTTTGTTTTGTTTTTCATGAACTCTGTCGATAGATTCAAGTGAGTGGTTTGATAATTGTCGAGATGAGGTATGTGTAATGTAGGTATTGTCATTTGTGGGGTTTATTGGACTAGGAATGTTGTTAAGAGTTTGATCACTAGAAGGAGTGTCTAATCTATTTATGTCTTCAGATGTTCTTGTGTTAGCTTCTGTTGTCTCATGATCTTGACTTTTAGGAAGAAAAGATACTGTGATGAACTTTCTAAGTGTGTTTTATGGACTCTGTTGGATGGATTGACTTAAGAACCATAAAACTTGGATCAGTTTAAAAAGGACAAAAACTTCATTGAAATTAACATGGGCAGCAATATATATTATACCATTTGAGTTTAAGCATATGTAACCTTTTTGTCTATTGCTAAAGCCAAGGTGCACACATTTTGAAGAGAGAAACTCAAACTTATGACTGATAAGGTTTTAAGAAATGATAGCACTCATAACCAAATGTTTTAATAAGAGAGTAATTAGGTTTGTTTAAGTAAAGAGCTTCAAAGGGAGTTTTGTCATTTAAGGTAGGTGTGCTGATTCTGTTTATGAGATAGGTTGCATTGCAAAATGCTTCCCACCAGAATTTGAGGGGTATTTCAGCTTGAGCAAGAAGTGTAAGGCCAGTCTCAACAAGATGTCTGTGTTTCCTTTCAGTTTTTCCATTTTGATGGTGTGTATAAGGGCAGGAGTATCTAAGGACAATTCCTTCATTTTTAAGGTAAGTCTCAAAAGCTTTATATTCTCATCCTATATCATATTGAAATGTTTTAATATTCAATTCTAGGCTCTTTTCAATCTGGTTTTTGAAATAAACAAATACTAAGAGTGCTTGTGATTTATGTGTTAATCCATAAATCCAGGTGTAAGTTGTTTTGTCATCAATAATAGATATATAGTATTTGAACCCTTGGTTTGAGGTTGTTGGTACAGGACCTTAAAGATCACTGTAAATAATTTCAAGTGCAGCTAATGCCTTTAAGTCACTGCTATTGAAAAATAACCTGTGTTGTTTTCCAAATTGAGAGGCTTTGCAAAAAGAAAGTTCTAATAATTTATTTCCAAAAGAAATATTACAAGATGACAAGGTTTTTCTAAAAGCAACAACATTTGGATGTCCTAATCTCTTATGCCACAAATCAAGTATCATGTTGACTCTAGGATTTTCATTCCTTGGATGATTGACACAACTGACAGACATCATTGACTCAGGTTTATTCACTTTGTAAACTGAAAGTAAGCTGAGGAATGTAGTGGAAGACAACAGAGCATATTTGACTTGACCATGAGCATTCAGCAGATTCAGCAGCTTGTACAATCCATCTTTAGCCACACTTTTCATAAGAACAATCCCCCTTTTCTTTTCCTTAACAACACAACAGGTTTTATCAAAGTCTATACATACATTATTATCATGTAATAGTTTTGAAATCCTAATCAGATTCTTAGTTATTTCAGGAACATAAAATATATGATTAAGCTTGATATACTATAAGGTTTGTGGTTTAAGAGTGCTAGCAATGTCTGACAATGGATGCAATTTTTAGTTTAGATCCATTACCTACTGCAAGTTGACTGTTGCCCTTGTATTCTGTGCTAATGTTGAGATTATTGAAGTCATTTGAGACATGATCTGTTGCTCTATTATCAAGATACCAAGCTTCATCTTTAGATTCTCCACCGTGAGCTACATATACACTTACTCTGTTTGGTGCAAAGGTTGGCATAAAATTCTTCTTAAATCTGCACCAACAGTCTATACTAGTATGATTCTTTCTGAAGCAAATCTGACAAGGTCCTTTTGGTTCTTCTTGATCAATTGGAACTTTGACGTAGACTTTGTCTGAAAAATTTAGTAATTGATTAGAATTTCCAAATTGTTTAGCACCAGAATTTTGTCCATTTGGATTTCCTGATTACCTTCCATTATGATTGAAATTTGTCTACCAATTTCTTCTCTAAACTCCTCTGTGATAAGCACTGTTAGCTTGATAATCCATGTGACTAACAGAGTTTTAGTGCTCAATCCTGTTTTCTTGACTAAACAAGATTACATATACATCTGAGAGACTTATATTATCAGCCTTTGCATTTATTATGGTAACAATAGAATCATATTCATATCACATCCAACGAGCAAACACAAGACAAAATCATCATTACTCATGTTATTTCCAGCAGCTCTGAGAGAATCCAGTATCATTTTCATCTTAGTATAGCATTCATGAACACTCATTGATCCTTTACTTATTGTTTGAATCTGAGTTCTTTAGTGAAGAACTCTAAATCTAGATCCAGCACCAAATTTTGTAAAGAGAGTTTGCTAAACCTCTAAAGATGATCTTGCTCCAATCACTACAATTTGAACATTTTCACTCAGTGTTAAGAGTAACCAGCTCATGAGTTGTTGATCATTCCTTCTCTAGATCTGAAAATGTGGATTTGGCAATGTGACAACAGTTTGATCATCATTTAAATGAATCACATTTCAATTTGGAGGATTCTTTGAGTTATTAATCATATCTTCAAGTTCATTAGCATTGAGAGTTGCTAGGACTTAAGATTTCAACAGCATATAATTGTTGTTTGTAAGCTTGATAGGTGTGTTGAAGGTTAAAGAGCTCAAAGTTGAGTTGCTAGTGTTTGATTCAGGGACTGAATTAGCAGTCGAGCTTGAAGCTCAATTGCTGGTAGCTTGATATTCATGACTAGCCAGTGAAAAACTAATTCCGATACCAAGTTAGATTTTGACGATTCAACAGAGAAGATGAAGAAGAGCAAGATTCATTATTCACAACTGAAAAATAATAATTATAAAATACAATGATTTCAGCTTAGACTTATATATAGAAGCTACTAGATGTTTCCAGCTCATTCACTAAGTATTTGCTTATAACCATATCAGTACAACTGAATAACAAACTCAGGAACTAATCTTGCAATCTAAAAAATACAATGAATATGGACCGTTGACTAGTAACTAACTAGCTCATTATTCAACGACGGGAAGCTATGCATAACGATTTTGCCAACTGGAATATTCCAAATTTCCACGTGTTGTTTCCATCATAATTCCTAGGTGAGCTGCTGAACTTGTATTCATAAGCCCCTTAGCTGGTACTCCAATATGAGTTTAGTTATGTTCAGCTTCTTCATTAACTTCAACATCAATAGCTATAGCATTGTACATCTCAGGGTCTTGTCCTATCTCTCTTCAATATTGGAGAGAGAAACATTATCTTGTTTGAAAAATCTTATTTGGAGAGTTATTTAAAGCTTTTCGTGCTTACATAATTCTTGAAATAAGAATTAAGAGCTTATTAGAATAGTCTTTAGCTTAGAGAGAGCAAGATAAAATAGGCTAGTTGTGTATCATGCGCCCTCATGGTATATGCGTTTGGCAGATGATCATATATGGGCCATTAGAAACAGTGACTATATGATCGACATAACATTAAAATTCTTCCCCGCATTATTTCTTTTTGGTTTAGAAAGAAACATGATAAAATGCACGATACAATACAAATCACACACACACACACACATGTGAATCTCGCCATGTGGCCAAGACTCCCATTATTCAAAGAGTGACATAAGATAATATGAAAAGTTACTAGTACGGCGATATTAATCAGCGGGAATATGGAGTTGCAAAAGCAATCATAGGGGTTTTTTTATGTATGGTAAGACCAGGTGCTTCAGTCATGTCCATATCTTCTTGCGGAGTCCAATCAAAGTTGTTCAAAAGAGTTGCCAATGCGAGCTCATCCACTCTCACCCCAAATTGCGTACCTGGGCAACCCCTTCTGCCAGCGCCAAATGGAATAAATTGAAAATCATGTCCATGGAAATTTATCGGAGAATTAAAGAACCTCTCTGGCTTAAATTCTTCTGGTTGATCCCATGAAGAAGGGTCTTTCGCAATTGCGGCGGCATTAATATAGACATTTGTGCCGGCAGCAATGTGATAGCCATTGATTTTGACATCCTGAGTTGATCTCCGAGGAACTAGTAATGGTACTGGGACATGAACGCGAAGAGTCCCTTTGATCACGGCGTTTAAATAATGCATTTTATCCAAATCAGCCTCTGTTATCTCTGATTTGTCACCGACAATTCCTCTGACTTCATCCTGCACTTCCATCATTATCTTTGGGTGCCTTAAAAGCTCAGCCATTGTCCATTCTAGGACTGTGTATGTTGTGTCTGTTCCAGCTGCCAACAAATCCTAGAGAAACGAAAATAAACAGACACATAATTTTTTATGATCAAGGAGAGATTAATTATTATCGAAAATTACAGAGTAAGACTTAATTAGTACTCACCAAGATGATAGCCTTTATGATAACTCTGTCAATGGGAAAGCCAAATACATTTTGCTTCTGAACCCAAAGCAAGACGCCTACAAAGTCTTTATTATGATCGTCTTCAACGACCTGCGCACTCCTCCTTTTCTCATGCTCTTCAACGACTCCATCCAGAAAATTATCAAGATCCTTAGCCGTTTTCATAATTCTGGCATTTAAGCCATTCAAATGGCTCACCCAACCAAGCCATGGAATGAAATCTCCCACGTGGAAACTAGACCCTACCTTCGAAAAATTATCAAAATACTGCCTAAATTTATTACTGCCATCATCCTCTCCGCTGTACTTTCTTCCAAAAAATATTCTACACACTATATCATTTGTTAGTGTAATCAATATTTGACTTAAATTTATTGGCGAAGAAGATGAAGCGCACACTTTAATTTTTTCGACCATAAGGGCCGTCTCCTCTGCTCTAATGTTGTTGAAAGAATGAATCTGTTTGTTACTCAAAAGATGTAGCACACATATGCTTCTTATTTGTCTCCAATAGTCACCATAAGGTGCCATGGTCACATCCTTGCAGCCGAAGGAAAGTATTTCAAATGGGGTTGATTTTGGTCGGTTTGCAAAGATAATATCATGGGTTTTCATGACTTCACGAGCAGCATCAGCAGAAGAAACAATAAGGACGGGCACTTTGCCAAAGTGAAGCAACATGAGGGGGCCATAGCGTTGAGCCAAATCGCTAAGTGAGTGATGACGGAATATGCCAATTTGGTGGAGGTTTCCGATGATCGGAAGCTTTGGTGGAGAAGGTGGTAAATTTTCGCTTTTTTTGGTGCTCTTAAAAAACCATCTGAACAGCAAAGACATGAAAAAGATGGTAACAATCGTGATGAAAAAGGGTTGAAACAGGAAAGAAGCTTGATGTTCGTCAAACATTTGCTGAAAAATGGACATTTTCGCTTCTTAATTCTTAGTTGGAAAATGGATATAAATTCTCGATTGTAGTCGCATATTTATACACACACACACACACACACACACTAGCCTTCATATGCACAATGCTTTCGATCGAAAAGAGCTAATTACTAAGTTTCTTTTCATTATTTAAAAAAAAAATTCAGATGTCAAATAATTAATTCCCAATTAAAATGCAATGACACCCTGTAGAAGAAGGAATTCTAGAATATGCCAATATGAAATGGTGCGTGGGACTACAGCTGGCAAAACACATGATGCAATATTGCATTTTATTGGACGCAAAACACTGAATTTTTCACTTTGAAATTAAATAGGGACCAAGCAGCAGCTACGATATCAAACTAAAATTATGTATGTCAGATGCTTAGCAAGACTGCAAAAGATAGCTTTCCTTCTTTGACCCTTTAAAAATATGCTCGGATATGCATGCAAATCCGAATCACAATTATATAATTGTACAATCATATTACCAAATCCAAAAATTTATATTTATATTAAAACTTTGTTAAAGTCCGAAAAAATTATTAGGACATATAATTTAATATATTATTGACACAAACTTATTTAATCATCTACAGGCCAATGAATGTGGGTTGATAAATAACACAACTTAAAAGTAATTTTTAACTCCCAAGTATGAGAATGTCTTGTTATATTATAGGTTAGTGAGTCCGAGGTTGATTCACAGAGACAAGATTTAATTTGTTTATTTTATTTTATATAAAAATTGAAAATAAAACTTGAATATAAAAAACTTAATTCAAATAAAATTATGAAATTGAATTATTTAGGGTTGTGGATCCAGTCTTAGTAGTGAATAAATTCTTTTTGTCATTTTTTTTAGATTTATTGCCCAAAAGATTAATTATATAAATTATTATTATTTTCCCTTTAATTTTACGATGGATTAAGTATTTATTGTGCCAAAATTTAATTTGTCTACAATAAGTCAAAATACCATTTTACCATACCTTATATTAAGATATTAAGAATTTATTGTGTCAAACTCCCTTATTTGTTTATAATAAATCAAAATTTCATAATATAAAATATGTATAAAAGTAAATAGAAAATAATTTAATTTATAAAATTAAAAATAGAATTTGATTAAATCGTAGTTATTTCCTAAGAGTTTCACCTTACCCTAACTATTATTATTTAGTTAATCATAATTGAAATAAAAAGAATATTAAAATTAAATTACTTATAATTAAAAGTAATAAAAACAACTAAAATTAAAAATAAAACTAAATTTATTTATAAAAATAATTATACAAAAAATTAAAAACACACTTGAAAATTAAGATTACAGGGAGATTGAGAGAATTTGAGAAGAAGAGAGATATAGAGAGATAATTAAAAACATAACAATGATGCTCTATTTATAGAAAAATAAATTCATAATCCAGTGTTTTGGGGTCCATCATAAGCTTCATGCATGCACTTCTTACAACCATTAGATCAAGATATAACGGCTGGTCAAACTTCAAAAGTTAACATCACACGTGGCAGCATTTGACTCGTCCGATTTGGCCAAAGAACGGTTGAGATTTGGCAGGCTAATGGGTGGATCGGGTCGACCCGAATACAAAGATTCAGATCCTACAAGTTGCTTCACCAACCATTACCACGCGGCACAATCATGGCCATTGAATCATGCATGGATGAGATTTAGTCAAAATTGCCAGCTATCTCATGCACTCATACCTATTGTAAACTCATTTTAGCATCCAATCGGTATTCGGTCAACCAAAAAAGTCAACTCTTTTTACACAAGCCCAATTTTAAGCCGATTTTGACTTATCTTAAGGTTTTCAGACTTTCGGAATCCAAATTTGACATCTCTTTATCTATTTGGAGACTCGAATTATGTGAAATTAATATTTTACCTAATAAACATACAAAAATGCGCAAAATTAGATATATTTAATTCATAATTAATAATTACTAATTCATTGCATAAACACAAATATAAATTATAACATAAGTACAAAATAACATTATTATCGCTTGATAATTAAACAATTTTTAATACTAATAAATATATAATATTTATTCTATATTATACAGGCTTTTCTATATTATATGTTCTAGGAATATGTCATGTCCAATAAATCTCGAGTGCAGACGAAACATTTTATGAAATGTAGATTAGACTATGATTGTACATGCATATTGTAAAAATTAGAAAACATTAAAGTAGGCACACCAAGTAAGACTATTGCATTTGCAGCAAGTGCAGGCTATGAGAGTTATATAAGATTCATAAGGAGAGTGTATGCGTTTAGTAAAATATTATTATTAATATGAGTTGTGTGAGTTTCAAATTAAATTGGGGTGTGTGCCCAAATGTTTCTACATACTTCAATGCATCCCCATCCCTACTGTAAAGGATTCTCAAGATCCTCCAAGATACAAACCGTACCTCTGTAATTAATTGGGAGGATTTGCCTGCACAAGAAGGTCAATGGTCTCAGTACTTTGTGAGGAAAAGACAGACTGCCTTGTCTTGCAATTGTGGAAGATTCTAGTTTCCTTAGTTAACTTGATTATTTCCTATTTATGTTCATTGCAGGATCATAACTTGCACTATTAATTGTAGACATTATTGCCTTGTAAATGGCACTGCTTCCTTAATAATAAAGAGTCGTTTCCTCTCTATTTCATTATTTTTGTTAGTATCAGAGCTGTTATGGCCACAGCCAAATCAAGCATCTCCACCACAACAATGCCTCAACAAACATAACCAACCTACTCAAACCAAACAATGCAACCTTCACCTTCACCACCCCAACCAAACTTTGACAGCAACAATTATCTCCTATTGAGATCTCAAGTACTCCTTAGTTTGCTTGCCAATGACCTTGAATGATTCCTTACTGGAGTTAAACCCTATCCAAATCGTACCTTGGACGAGGCAAATGAGAAAGAAAACATCATCACCCAAGATAATACTGAATTTTCAGTTTGGTGGAGAAAAGATCAACTGTTGCTCAATTGGCTACTCTCAATAATCACCGAAGGAATCTTAACATCAATTTAAAACTGTGAAACCTCTAAAAATTTATGTAAATAACTTGAAAGAATCTTTGGCTCCCAATCACAAGCAAGAGCCCTACAATTTCGCATCTAGTTCCATAACACTAAAAAACAAGACATGACCATTGTAGAATATTTCAATAAAATGAAAACCATTGGCAATAATCTCAGTCTAGTGGAGTGTCCCTCACTGATGAAGAATTGATGACTCAAATCCTCGCGGGAGTAGATAATGATTTTGATGCTGTTATTGTAAATTTAATTGCTAGGACTAAAACCTTGAGTCTGTAGGAAGTATTCTATATGCTCTTGACACATGAGTGTGGACTTGACCAACTCCTGGCAACAAGCAATGTCTCTAACCCCAATAATCCTGGCCAATTATGCTCAAAATATCAATAAAAGAAACCAACAAAATTATAGAAGAGACTTCATCAACCAAGCCAACCAAATCAGAGGTGGTTATCGACGGGAAAAGGCAGAGGTAGAGACAACTTGCAGAGGCTACAACAATGGTGGTACAGGTAACCCCAAACTCACTTGCCAAGCATATGACAAGAATGGTCATGTTGCTGCTGTGTGTTATCATAGGTTTGACAAAGAATATGCGCCTTAACATACTAATAATCAAGGAAGAAGTGATGGACACCATTAGAACCAGTCACCAAATCACGGATTTGGGTATATGTGCTTGAACCTCAAACTATTAGAAATGTTGTGACAGCGGCCCCCTAACCATATCACAAATGGCATGAACAACCTCACCATAAGTTTAGAATATCGAGGTAATGAAAGATTAACCATAGATAGTGGACAAACCCTCATCATTGCACATATTCGCTGCATCAATATGTCTATTATATCGCACATACTCACTGCATCAATATGTCTATTATATCTCATTAGCAGTATGTTAAAAGAAAAGTACCCGATATCACCAAGTCACAAATGCAACTTTAAGTCCAAAAGTGTCACCACTGATGTCTAGTTTTCATTTAGCCTCAGGTCGATTCATACAGGCACATACTCGGCACCAAGCAGTTGATTTAAACTCTCCCTTAGACATGACTAAAGCAAATTCTCCAACCTCTAGCCACCTTAATCAACATGAAGAACAATGACGTATGGGATCTTATTCTATTGTTAGAAGGTGCAAAACTTACTGGTTGTAAATAGATACTTAAGGCAAAGAGGGATTCAAAAGGCAATGTAGAGAGGTACAAGGCGCGTCATGTCACAAAGGACTTTACATAAAAATAAAGCATTAATTATAAAGAGACTTCCTCTCTAGTTTCTTTAAAAGACTCTTTCAAGAACATCAGATGGTATTAGTGGTGTATTTCAATCTTGAGTTACATCAGATGGATATGAAGACAATGTTTCTTAATGGTGACATAAATGAGACAATTTATATGATACAGTAAAAAACTTTATGTTAAAAGACTCAAAGAATATGATTTGCAAAATTAAGAATTCTATCTATGAGCTCAAGCAAGCATCTCGACAATAGTATTTCAAGTTTCATCAAGTGATCATCTCATTTGTTTTTTAAATGAATTTAGTCCATGACTATATATACCATAAGTTATGTGGGAGCAAGTATATTATTCTAGTTTTACATATCAATGACATTTTGCTTACCAACAATTATATAGGCTTGTTGCACAAAACCAAGAAATTTCTAGCTAAGAATTTTTAAATGAAAAATTTTGCTAACTTCTCTTTTTTGTTATGCATGCAAATACATCGAGATCATTCCTAAGGTATTCTTGGACTATCACAAAAAAGCTATATAAAAACAATTTTCAAGAGATATGGCATGCAAGGTTGCAAATCAGGTAATACCTTTGTGGCTAAGGGAGAAAGGTTTAGTCTAAATCAATGTCCTAAGAATAATTTTGAGAGAAAAGAAATTTAGAAGATTCCTTATGCATCAATAGTAGAAGTCTAATGTATATTCAGGTTTATATGTAACCGGAATTGCATATGTTACTTTGGGTAGATATTTAAATAATGCAGGAGTAGATCATTGGAAAGTAGCCAAACGGGTCATATAATACTTACCTAGAACAAAAAACCTCATGCTTATGTATTGAAGATCAGATTAGCTTGAGATTGTTGGGCATACTGACTCCGATTTTACTAGATGCCAAGATAGTATAGAGCCTTACATCTATCTACTAGTGAGGTTATTGTCTCTTACAAAGGGATAATAGTCTCTTTTAATCTCTTCTACGATGATAATAAAGTTCATAGAATGTTATGAGGCTTCGATTCACATAATATAACTAAGGAATTTTGTCATAGGGCCGCGTATAGTAAATGATATTGATAGACCACTGAAGTTATTTTTGACAATAAGTCTGCAGTGCTATATTCCCATAACAATAAGAGCTCAATGAAGTTTAAGCTCTTTCTTAGTGGTTAAAGAAAGAGTTTAAAGTAACTAGTTGTCTATTGCGAAAGTTGGCACAAACTCCATGATTGCAGATCTACTTACTAAGGGATTGCCACCCAAGATGTTTCATGAGCACATTGCTCGTATGAGTGGTGTCATTAAAGAATATTCAGCTTTAGTGGGAGTTTGTGATTTTAAATGCTCTTATAATATAGACATTTTTCAGTTATTTTAGTTTATAGAAACTAAGTTTTGGTTTATTTACACTCTATTTTTGGTATTGTTTTGATCTCACTAAGGTTTAAAGTGGACTTGATCACATTGCATAAAATTTGCATACTATACATCTGTATCATGATTCATGTCATTCAATTGTATTGGTATAGTGCCATTGATGGGTAGTGTTACGACAACTATAACAAATGCCACTTTGATATTATATTAGTAAGATTGATGGACTAGATTGGTTATAGATGCATTTCAGTAATAACAGTGAAGTTGAGCTCATACGGTTATTTTTTGCAAATCATAATTATAATGTTACACATATGACCCAAGTGGGAGACTGTTGGATCTTTAATCCAACTGGGCTTGTATGTGAATAATTATGTATTGTGGAATGTCATATAAGGTTAAGCTTAATTAAAAGTAATTTATTAAGGTTTATGGAAAGGTAATTAAAGTGTAATTAAAGTGTGGGTCATTAATACTTAGAGACTTAAAGGTAATTTCTATTTCTATGATGGGCTTAAATAAGAATACTCAAATACAATAGAAAAAGTTGTCTATATAATTAGATATGGTCCATAGATCACATGTATCATTCTATTCTCTACTGACATCCCATCCTCAGAGAGAGTGCACAACGAAACATAAAGGATTCTCGAGGAGAAGTGGTGATTTACAAGACAAATCACACAACTATAGAGAGCAATTAAGAATTATGGATCCATTTACACTTTTGAATATTTGTTTATTGATTCTTGGTAATATAACATGAATGTTCCTTAATTATAGGTGATGGTTTTCACCAAAAGATTTATTTTGCTAACATAAACAACAGCCCTGCAACTTGCAATCATCATTAATTAAAGAGAAAACCTCTCTTTTGATCATAACCACTATAGACTCTTTACTTTAAAGCCCCATTACTATTCCTTTATCACCAAAAGACCTTCTCTGATTAAGAATATGTCTCTGTTCTTGGTCAAGTTCACTGAAACCCTAAAATAACATCTGCTTTATGAAGTATAATTACAGTTGTTTTAGGTTGAGTCAATCACCAAACTTTTCTTGAATCACTATTCAGTATCAATAATACACGCAAAGCCCCACAAACACACCTTTTCAGTCACCAAAACCCTTGAACATCATCTCTAAGGTCAAGATCGCAATTAGGATTTTGGTTAATTTATAATCTTATTAACCTTACGATAGCCGTATTTTAAAATACTATGCCTACAACAGCTGTAGTTTACAGCAATCAAAGTTACAGCAAGGGTATATTTGGGCCACACCAATGCTTGGATACATCGATCCTTTGACTTTACTCTCTGAACTAAAAAATAGACTTAAGTTGATAGTACACCAACCCTGAATTTCAATCCTTCCCAATCCTATCTTCCGAATAGGAATATTCTAGCCAATCATATGCTTCAAATAATTTATAGAATAGCTTGCGCATGTATATTTGCTGCCCATGCAACAGACTTACTCGGTGGGCTTGGTCTAACTTTTTTTTTTTAATTTTTGTAAAATGTATAATCATATTCTAACCTACACTTTGTAAAATATTTGCTTCTGTACTTGAGATTTATCGCACATGATTTGGTTCATTGCACATGATATTTTCATAAAAAATATAATATGGAAGGCAGGCTTTATAGCATGGAACAAATATTATACATCAACCACATTCATTGACCTATAGAGGATGGGAAATCTAAAGCGAAGAGCGTAGTACTATAGCTAACAAAGATGATAATTGCAATATTATTGCAGCTTGATGGAAGAGGACTTGAGCTTTTCTATTTAATTAATTTGCATCCAAAATTTTGATAGACATAAATATCGTTCAAAAAGCACCTGCCAAATCAAAACAAAATTAATATCATGTTTAAAATTAAACAAGTTATTGCTTTTGAAAGGCATCAGAAATAAATTTCAATGCCCGTAGAGAAATACGGATCGCAATTGTAAACAAAAACACGATACCACTTCTCCCACGACTTTATTCTTATGTTTTTGTTTTTGTTTCTGTTTCTTTCCCCCTTTTCATAGGCCATCGATTATTATATAACACAGGTGCGGTGCTTATTCTCCGGATCCTCTCTTAATATTATTTTTTCTAATCTTTTAACCATCTTCTGACAAGCGGCAATAAGTTAATTGAATGATCAAGATTTTATTACTTTTTTTTTCCAAAATCAATTCCTTAAATTAGAAACTTAAAATAGTAAACTTGCATTAAAAATTAAAAAAAAAACCCAACTCTTCTATTTCATTCACTATTAATTTTTTTTTTTCACCTTATCCATTTTCCTTGATTTTCTACCTTTATCATCTTTTCCTTTCGTGATTGACCAATGCAACTATGGGCAAGACTTTGACAAATATTTTTGAAACTATAACTTACGAATTCCTTGTAATTTTTTATAGTTTTTAATTTATTTCTTGTATTTCAAATCAATTTTTTTTTCTAATGCATCTTTCCTACACATAAGAATTTGGCAAAGGTAATGTGAATAATCAGAATGGTGCTGCTACCAGTCACTGAATTCCGAAATAACTTTAATAACATTGTCCTTCAATGCTCAAACCAAAAACTAAAAGTAAAAAATAAAAACTGTTTCTCAATAAATAAACGTCTCATCATCATCCTCCAATCCACGATTTTTAATAGTTGATGCTGAATTATAGTCATTCACGGAGTAAGAAACAGGTTATAGTTTAAACTATGGGAGACGAAATTAGTATGCTTTTGTTCCTGCAAGGAGACAAAATAAATGAACGAATACCTTATTACCCTATTATCTGCGATGTCATTCTTGGGCTTGGCAATGGAAATCTACGACTTTACTTTTCTAACTTAATGGATTGACTTTGAAAATGAAGAGAAAGAAATCTTGACTATTCAATTTGGTTGTTGCCACATGTGAGAAGATCCTCAAAAGATTAGGAAAATTGAGTTAAGAGAAGGGATCAGGATCCTATCCTGATTGATATTTTTTTGAGTAAATTTTATCAACGTAATTGGTAGTTAATAAATTAAAAAAGTAAAGGTAACTAAATCCTAATCATACACTGGTACTAAAATACAGATGGCACAAGATCAATATTTTATTAGGAGAAGACCCTAGTCATAAAAGAAAGGTCTAACTCCTAATCATACACTGTTCGGTCACCTTTGTCTCGCCAACATCTTTGATCCACCCAATACGGTATGGACACGAGTGTGGTTGGGTTGGTAATTGTAATTTATCTACCATGGTCTTGGACACTATGTTCTCACTGCTTCTGCTATCAATGATAAGATCACATACCCATTGGTTAACTGTGCATTATGTCTTGAATATATTGTGTCGTTGAATGTCTGCTTCCTTCCTATACATCAACCATCTTATTACTAATGATACTCCTTCATCTTCATAGGTGAGCTCCTCCGGTTCGACTTCTTTTTTGTACACATCATCTTTCGGATAATCTTCTTCTTCAATGTTATCATCATGGTGTAGACAAGTTGACTGGTTTACTTTGTCGACATTGATTAAAGTAATGGCCCGTCTGTCCGCAGCGGTAACATTTGTTTCCCCTTGGAACTGCATAGGGATTGGTGGACTTTGGATTTGTTCACTAGTTCATTTTGCGATCATCTCGCTCATTGATTCTGAGAGAAATTTGGCACAGGTACTTCTTCACGTGGTCTGGCTATTGTCTTTCCTTTATTCGAGTCAAGTTTTTATGGTGGTGCAGAAGATTGTAAAGAAACTTGAGTATGGGTGCCTCGTTTTTTTGAGTTGTGCTTCAATCTTCAAGGTCAAAATTATTGCACTAGATAGAGTGTGATGCAACTGCTGAATACCTCATCGTGAATATTGGTGCGAAGTCCATTAATGAACCTCGAAATCTTTTGATTTTTAGTCTCTCGAATATCCACGCGTGCAAAAAGTTTGTGAAATTCTGTAACATACTCATGTACTATCTGGTAGGCTTGCTGGTAATGTTGATAATGACTGAAAAGCATTTGCTTAAAATCTGGAGGAGAAAAATGCTCAATCATTAATTTTCTCATGCGTTACCAAGTTCGAACTCTTTGCTTTGTTTGTCGAATTAGTGTTGCGTGTAATCGTTCCCACCAAGCGAGCGTACCTCCTTTGAGTCGGTCGCCATTCCCAAATAGTCAAAGAACTTTTCAACTTCAGCTAGCTAATCAAGAAATACTTCGATCATGAATGGGCATCAAATTGTGGAATTTCAATTTTCATTTGGTAGTCAATTTGTCGAGGCATTTGGTTATTTCTGGCGGCACTGGTCCTTCATCGTCTTCACTAGAATCTTCTTTGAAAAGTTGACTCCTGTGTAGTCTGAAATTTCCTTGAGATACATTGCGCTGTCTTGGAATGTTGTTTTCTTCTCCAACTTCAACTCGCCTTTGTTGTTGGAAATTGTTGCTTTGCCCACCAAGGAAGTTTTGAGTCAAATTTGTAAGCATTACTTCCCAACTCTGTAATCCCCTTTTAAGTGCATCCACTGATTCTCCTGTTGCGAATGTACTCACAACTTGGCTGGATTTCTCGTCTGACATTTTTTTCTTTTTCTTTTTTTCTTTTTTTTTTATTCACAATTCAAGCAAATACATATACATACAAAACTAAACTAACACAATTCTTTTTTTTTTAAATCCAAAATAAACTACCAAAAAAAAAAAGCACAAAAATTTTTTTTTCTGACCAAACACCCACAATTCCCAAAACTTATGCACAAAACACTCACAATTTTTCCTTTTTTTTTTTTACACTCACCTTTTTTTTTATTGCCTGCAACAACAAAATACACAATTCACTCACTTTTTTTTTTGTCCAAAACTCACGACCTCCTTTCTTTCTTTTTTTTTTTTTACACTCACTTATTTATTGACGCAGAATGTCAATAATTTTTTACATTATTTATAGATTATTATTTATATATTTTTGAGTGAAAATGTCAAAAATGCCTTTTAGTATTAGTGTCCACAGCTATACATCTATCCAAAGACCTAATTGGAATCAACGGTCACTTGCGGAACTTTATTTTATTTTATTTTGGGTGGGGGCTGTGGGGTGTTCGTGTTGGGGTCGTCATAACAGTAGCAATGCATTTTAAGTATGTAAAAGCATCTGTGCTCAACCTGTTAATAATAATATGAAACTTACGTAACTGTCATATTAATAATAATGTTTTACTATACTCACATGCCCTCCTTTTGAAACTCACATAACTCTCAATCGAACAGTTTTTCAAACATCAAATACAATTGATTCTTCAGCCAACTAATCAACATCATTCATTTCGACCTTTATTTTTTTCTTTAAGTAATTAGTTAGAAGAGAACAAGTGAAAAAATGGAGACGAAAGGATAAAAACAAAGTTTGTGGAGAATATAATTTTACTGAAAAAATTTTGACTAATAAATTAGGGTTTTATGAGTGTGATTTAGTTGAGATGGTAAAATGTATTGTGTTGAAAACAAAAGTATGGTGTTCGAAACCTACTGACATGAGGTGAGAAGGAATTGAGCTGTCGCTAGACTAAATAATAATAATGAAGAGAAATGATTCAAAAGCTCTTTTATACTAACTAAAAAAAGAATTTATCAAATTGGGAAAAGCAGAACTGTTTATCAAAATAAAACTCAAAGATATGAAATAAAGGGAAAAAAAAAAGATTTTCACAGTACTTTTTATTTAATAGTGATTGTAAGGTCCCTTTCATTCATGATGATTAAAAGCCACATGAATTATGCTCTAAAATTTTAACATGACATGAAAGTCTTGAAATCCTTAGATCAATTATCTCTTTTTAATAATGCACGAATAACTTATTTACTAGGTACTAATGCATATTGTAGAAGAAAAAAGACGTTGACGCTTCCACGATTTTGATAAAACCTTCGTGAAGATTTTTTTTATTTTTAAAATGGTCATAAAAGCTCTTTTTTAGACACAAATTTATTCTTATATTCATAAATATAATGGTTACACATGCTTCAAGATTTGTCTAAAACAAAAAATTGTGTCCTCCAAAAAGATATGTATAACTTTCTCACGAAAACATGAGAGTGCTCATAGTTGGCCCTAATTATTTTTCCATATAGGGTTGTATCTCAAGTTTCTAAGTATTTCAGTAATCTTGCTAATTATTTGAAGCATACGACAAATACACATTAACCAAATCAAAGCACAATCTTTACCCATCAAAAAGAGTGATAGGTGGAGTTGATACAGAAGCTATGAAATCGTTAGATAGCCTCTTTCTATCAAAATACTGTAAATAAATTCTTCTAATTTCTATCTTTAATGTTATAATTATTTATATTGAAGTCATAAGTGACAAATAATTTACTGACTAGTATGCACATGTATATTGCTGTACATGCAACAATTTTACATGGTGGCCTCGCTTTAAATTACATATATTATATATATGTTTTGCGAACTATACGCAAATGTCAAGTCCAAAATCAAAACACAATCTTTACCGATCAAAAAGCGTGATTCGTGGAGTCGATTCAGCAGCTGTGAAAATCGTTAGGTAGTCTCTTTCTATCATAATATTGTAAATAACGTATTCAAATTTATAAGTTTAATATTATAATTATTTGATATTGAAGTCATATGCAACAAATAATTGACTGACTAGCTTGCACATGCAACTGTCTTACTTAGTGGGAACTGGGCTTGCTTTAATGTTTTCTAATATATGCAAAATGCGTATAATCAAAGCCTAATGTACATTTTTTAAAATGATTTCATCTGCAATTGAGATCTATTGCTCGTGATTGGTTGGTCGAACATATAATATAGAAAGCCTTTAATTTATGATATAAAGCCTTTATGAGATATCGTAAAATATGATATATCAAACCGCATTCATTGGCCAATAGAAGATGCGAATGCAAAATGGAGGGGCTAGAGCGAATTGATAATGTTGTGACTTTTAAAATAATTATTGTGCTATAAAAATAATTAATTATAAAGAAAATTAATTAAATGTTTAATAAATTTTTATTTTAATGCATTGTGATTTATGAAAGCATATCTGTTTGGTAAATCTTATTGTTGAACTTGTATGGAGTGCAAATGATTAAAATGATATATTGTTAAATAAAGTTTATTTACATATTTATAAATTTGTATATATATTTTTTGTTGTGTACATTGAAAATTGATATCTAAAATAAAAAATTTTATTTTGTTATCTCAATATAATTGGTATTAGGTAATAATAATAATAATAATAATAATCTCCCTAAATTTAGTGATTTTATTTTCTTATTGAATAAGGATAAATTTAGAATTTGTAATATATGTGAGGATATATATGAAATTGTATCAAGTATAAAACTGATTCTCAAAATTAGATTTTGAAAAAGAGAAAAGGACACTTATACCCCTAATATTTGGAAAAATAATCATAACGATCCTCAAGTTTCAAAAAGGGACACTAAGACCTTTTTTCGACCATAATACTCTCTGAATTTAATAATTAGAAAATTGACTTTAAAACTTTTTAATAAATACCAATAATATATATATATATATATATATAATATAATATAATATAACCTATTTGGCGGACTAAAAGTATTACATTATTTTTAACATTTAAAATAATATTAAAACTTGAAATTATAATATTTATTTTAATAACATACTTGTATTTATTATAAATATTTTAAATAAGTCTTTGCGTAAATAGATTTTACAATTAACAAAATATATCCTATTAATAATATTAAAATTATTTTGAAATACATTTAGTATTACGTTTGTTCTAATGCCATATTTCTACTTATTATAAAATTTTTGGATCAATGTTTTTTAGATTTTTAGAGTCAAAAGACATTATGGTCAGAAAGGAGTTTTAGTGTCTCTTATTGAAAATTTAAATATCCTTGTACTTATTTCCCCAGGCCTTAGGGGTGTAGGTGTCCTTTTTTCCTTTGAAAAATTACTCTATGATTTTTTTAAGTCTGCCATATAATGAAATGATTTTACTAAAAATAATTTTTTAAAAATTTATCAAAGATCAAAATTAAATTTTAACTTTCTAAAATCACTTTTAAGTTTTTCACAGACAACTTCAAATAAGCCCTTGGTATTCAATGATTAGTGTTAAAAATTGTATGTTTATTAAGGGGTAAAAATGTTATTTTGTGCTTATAATATAATTTACATTTGTAATTATGTAACATATAATGAGTTTCTAATTATTTTTCTAAATATTTGATTTTGTGTATTTTTGTGTATTTATTAGGTAAAAATAATAATTTCACGCAATTTGATGCTCCAAATAAATGTACGGGTGTCAAATTTGAATTTCATAAGTCAAAGAAATTAGGCCATTATCGAGTAGGATCCGCGACTTTTGTTATAAATTTATAAGTTTTTACCACGGTAAATGTGGTAATTATGAAACTATAAGTTTTTACTATGTTAGGTATTGTAATTGTTAGTGGAATGTGTTAGATGTGCTTGAGTGGATTAAGTTAGGTTTATATTTTGTTAGTGGGACAAATGTAGGGTTAAGATGTAATTAGCTTTACTTATTTGTGTGGTGTGGATTAATCATGTATTAGTATAAATAGAGAGGGGGGAACACACCTCTACATACATTTTCTTCTCTTCTTTCCTCTCAAATTCTTCTTTTCATCTCTCTTTGCAATATAGTTTCAATAAATAAAATTAGTTTTATTTTCAATTTTCAAATATTTTTTAAAATTATGTTTTTTTAATTTTAATATGTCTCTTTATTTCAAATATGTTTTAGCTAAATACTAATAGTTAGGGGAAGGTGAAACTCTTAGTTAAAAAAAAATA
This sequence comes from Atalantia buxifolia, assembly GCA_030444775.1. Taxonomy (NCBI): domain Eukaryota; kingdom Viridiplantae; phylum Streptophyta; class Magnoliopsida; order Sapindales; family Rutaceae; genus Atalantia; species Atalantia buxifolia. The sequence continues at coordinate 28,260,532 of CM059832.1, read as the reverse complement.
ATTTAATCAAATTTTATTTTTAATAAATAAATTCAATTATTTTCATATGATTTTATTCATATTTTTATTTTGAAATTTTAATTTATTGTATACAAATATGGGAGTTTAGCACAATGAATTTTTAATATCTTAGTATAAAGTATGGTAAAATAGTATTTTGACTTATTGTGGACAAGTTAAGTTTTGGCACATTAAGTACTTAATCCATTATAAAATTAACGGGAAAATAATTGTAATTTATATAATTAATCTTTTGGGCAATAAAATAAAAATAACAATAATTTATTAAATTGTATTTATTACTAAGAGTGGATCCATAACTCTAACTAACTCAATTTCATAGTTTTTCTCAAATTAAATTGCATATATATTTAAATTTTATTTTCATTTTTTTAGATAAACTTAAATAAAAAAATTAAATTCTTTTTCTGTCGATCGACCTCGGACTCACCGAAATATAGTATAACTAGACACTCTTATACTTGGGAATAAATTAAGCACTTTTAGGTCGTGTCATTCAACCCAACAAATATGATAATAGCTATATTTTTGTAGTTTGATGGAAGTTAACCTAAGCCTTTTAATTTAATTAATTTGCATCTGAATTTTTCGACACACAAAAATATCGTTCAAGCAGCACCTACCATATCAAACAACATTAAGGCCTTCATTCGTTTTTACATATTCTATAAATCAGTTAATAATATTTTATTATAAACTACAAAGTCTTTCTATATTACATGTTTTACCAACCAATCGTGTCAATAGATCTCAAGTGCAGGCGACAACATTTTAAAATATGCACATTAGACCTCGATTATACAAGCATTTTCAAAATAGTTAAATGCAAAATTTCTATTAAAAATTCAAGAGAATCATTAGTGAGATAATTTCAAAGTATTAATTAATTACCATATCATTCGGGATTCAGATTTTACATCCTAACCTTGCAACCAGATCAAAACTATTTTGCAATATCACCTGGCACTTAAAAAATGTTTAAGCAAGCCCACCAAGTAAAACTATTGAATAGACAACGCATAATTTAGAAAAATTATTAGAGCCAGCTAGAGTTAACCTTTTATTTTTAGAAACAGTTATACAAATCTGTTTTGTGGATTATTATTTTTTTTTTAAACAAACTTGGGCATGCGTAACATCACATTTATGGATATAATGGGAAATTTGTGTGTCCTAAAAAGAGGTTTTTAAGACCATTTTAAAAATAAGAGAGGCTCTGTGATATTTTGCCAAAATTATGGGAGTGTCCACGTCTTTCTTCTACTGCAACATATGTCTGTAGCAAGTAAATAAATTATTCACGCATTGATAAAAAGAGATAATTAATCCAAGTAATCTCACAACTATTATGTCATATTAAATCTTTTGAGTTTAATGGTGTGTTTACTGAAATACTAACCAGGCAACACAAGAGGGGAGTGATTTGAGATTTTAAAATTTAAGATAAGTAAACCACACAATAATTTAATCTAAGCTCACCTAACTTGAGAATTTCACTATCCAAGCCTCCCAATCAAGAGATTATCTAAGGGGTCAATGGACCTTTACAATTAAGAGATTATCTCCCTAATTTCAACACCCCACGTGTTTCTCACACTTGTACACTCACAATCTGATGAGAAATGAAAATTACAACAAACAACTATCTTTTAGAGTGGATATACAAATGATAGTTCAATGAAAATTTAATCTATGATGATTTGTGAATTGAAAGCTCAAAGTATGTTGTTTGCACTTATTTATGCTTGTTAAAGTGTCAAAAATGAAGTTTGAGTTGAGTTTTTATAGTTAAAGCATGAAAACTAGCCGTTATAGGCAAATTCCAGTGAACAGTGGCTAGCCGCTTAATTTATCCAGCTCGCCGCTTGGGAACAGTGAAGTTTCTGTTGAATTTGAATTTTGCTACAGTAAGACTGTTCATCAAATTATATTTTTACCCCAAAACTTTATGTAAGTATACTATAACACAAAATGTCATGGAACTTTTCAAATAAGTCCAATTTTAGAATTTTTAAATAATACTTGTCAATCACAAAACTTTTTGAAATTGTAATATGCCCAACACATGATAATATTTTTCAAAATGGTGCTTTTTAAAATTTAACTTAATACTTATAAATTTCAAAATTTTCAAACTTTTGTCAATTTAGTCCAAAATTTGAAAATGTGATGTTTTCCTCAAGCAGTTAGCTGCTAGCTCTCAAGCGGTTAGCCGCTTAATCTCTGTTCACTTAAAATATTTACACTCAGGCCCTTAGGCTTTCATAAATTATAGTATACCTCAAAAAGTTTCAAATGCTTGCAAATAAGTCCAACTCCTGAATTCAAAACAATACTTATTAAAATCAAAGATTGCAAAAATTTTTCATTTTAGTCCACACCTTGAAAATAACTAACTTCACAAAATACTTACCTTATACTTGTAAAACTTTTGATTTATGAAAAAATAATGATTTATTAACCAAAATCTTGAGCTTTTTAAATATTAAACCATTCATATATTAAATCATACTCGCTTTACAAGAATTGTCACAATAATGAGTCCATTGAGCTCTAAGCTTTATTCTTGATCATGCTATTATCCGTTGAGTGTCTTGAACTTGATTTCACGTAATTCACTTCATCATAAATATTATCCTTCAAGAACTAGTGAAATATGAAATACAATATTTATCAAATCACTTAAGATATATGTTTGTTATCATCAAAATTATAATATGTGTAGCCCTTTAGGCAAACATTTACTTTTCAGATTAGGGAATCAAAATCGTTGACAACATTTATTTCACAAAATAAGAGAGGGAATCAAAATCAGAATTGTAGGGCCACCTCATGTTGGGATGGGAAATTAAAGACTGATTCCTAAGTCTCTAATTCCCATGAATTCTAATTTTACCCTATTAACATTATAATATTCTCAAAATGCCTCCCTTTAAATGAAAAATACAAATATATATATATAAAAAAAAAACAAACCCAAAAAACCCTAAGCTCCATCGAAGTGAACGCCTTCGCAGCTACTTCCAACACCGTTGTTGCCAAAACCAGCCACCGTCTTCGTCATCGCTAGTCCATCGGTTGTGAAGCAGTAACTGGTTACCGATTTTCACTCTGTTTGGGCCGTCTTAGTTTCGTCTCTGACTCGTTTAGTCTTCACTTGATCTGTCTCAGTTTCATCTCTGGTTCCGTCTTCAATAACCACGGTTATGATTTTATGATGATGATGATGATGTTGACGGTGATGATTTGTTGTTGTTGTTGATGATGATGATTCCAATTTTGATTATCATTACTATTATTATAATTATAATCATCATCATCATCATTATTATTATTTTGTTGATGATGATCATTTCAATTTTGATTATTGTTATTTTTTTAAAATGGAAATCATCATCATCACCATGATCATTATCACTATTTAATTAATTAATAATGATAAAAGTATTATAATTAATTAATGTATTAATCTTAACAATAATTATAAATAATAATAATTTTTGAATAATAACAATCACATAATTAAAAAATAATAATTATGTGAGTAATTAATTAAGAATTTTTTAGTAATTTGAATCAATTTAACTCATTCGGATTCTAATATATTTGAATCAATTTTGGCAAAGCATAATTATAAGGTTACACATATGGCTCAAGTGGGAGATTGTTGGATCTTTAATGCAGTATTGTTGGATTCCTAATCCAACTGGGCTTGTATGTGAATAATTATGTGTTGTGGATTGTCATATAAGGTCAAACTTAATTAAAAGTAATTTATTAAGGTTTATGATAATATGGACTTTAACGTATTTAAGAAAGTGTGACTCTTTAATGCGTGGAGACTTGAAGGTAATTTCTATGTCAAGGATGGGCTGAAATAGGAATACCTAAAGACAATAGAAAAAGTTGTTCATATAAGTGGTTATGATCCACATGTCAAATGTATCATTCTTTTCTCTACTGACATCCATCATCAGAGAGAGTGCACAAAGAAACATAAAGGATTCTTGAGGAGAAGTATAGATCTAGAAGACAAATCACACAGTTCTAGAAAGCAATTAAGTATTATGGATTTAGATATGCTTTTTAATATTCATTTATTGATTCTTGGTGATACAACAGGAATATTCCTGGATTATGGATGATGGTTTTCACCAAACGATTTATTGTTCTAACATAAACAATAGCCCAGCAACTTGCAATCACCATTAGTTAAGGAGAAAATCTCTCCTTTGATCATAACCACTACAGACTCTTTACTTTAAAGCCCCCAATAACCTTAAACAGCACCCCTTACTATTCCTTTATCACCAAAACACCTTCTCCGATTAAGGACATGTCTCTGTTCTTGGTCAAGTTCACATAAACGCTCAAATCACATCTACTTTATGAAGTATAATTACTTTAGGTTGAGTCAATCATCAAACTTTTCTTGAATCACTATTCAGTATCAATAATACACGCAAAACCCCACAATCACACCTTTTGATTCACTAAAACCCTCGAACATCATCTCTAAGGTCAAGATCGCAATTAGGATTTTCGTTAATTTATAATCGTATTAACCTTACGAGAGCCGTATTTTAAAATACTATCCGTACAACAGCTGTATTTTACAGCAATCAAAGTTACAGCAAGGGTATATTTGGGCCACACCAATGCTTGGATACATCGATCCTTTGACTTAACTCTCTGAGCTAAAAAATAGAATTAAGCTGATTGTACGCCAATCCTGAATTTCAATCCTGCCCAATCCTATCTTCCGAATAGCAATATTCTAGCCAATCATATGCTTCAAATAATTTATAGAATAGCTTGCGTATGTACATTTGCTGCCCATGCAACAGAGTTACACGGTGGGCATGCTGTAACCTTTTTTTTTTAATTTTTGTAAAATGTATAATCATATTCTATTCTACACTTTGTAAAATATTTGCTTCAGTGCTTGAGATTTATCGCACATGATTTGGTTCATTGCACATGATTTTTTTATAAAAAAATGTAATATGGAAGGCAGACCTTTATAGTATGGAACAAATATTATATATCAACCACATTCATTGACCTATAGAGAATGGGAAATCTAAAGCGGAGAGCGTAGTACTACAGCTAACAAAGATGATAATTGCAATATTATTGCAGCTTGATGGAAGAGGACTTAAGATTTTCTATTTAATTAATTTGCATCCAAAATTTTGACAGACATAAATATCGTGCAAGAAGCACCTGCCACATCAAAACAAAATTATTATCATGTTTAAAATTAAACAAGTTATTGCGTTTGAAAGGCATCAGAAGTAAATTTCAGTGACCGTAGAGAAATACTGATCGTAATTGTAAACACAAACACGATACCACTTGTCCCACGACTATATTCTTTTGTTTTTGTTTTTGTTTTTTCCCCCCCTTTTCATAGGCCATTGATTATTATATAACACAGGTGCGGCACTTGTTCTACGGATACTTTCTTAATATTATTTTTTCTAATCTTTTAAGCATCTTCTGACAAGCAGCAATAAGTTAATTGAATGATCAAGATTTTATTACTTTTTTTTTTCAAAATCAATTCCTTAAATTAGAAACTTAAAATAGTAAACTTGCATTAAAAAAAAAACCAATTCTTCAATTTCATTCACTATTAATTTTTTTTTTCACCTTATCCATTTTCCTTAATTTTCTACCTTCATCATCTTTTCCTTTCGTGATTGACCAATGGCAACTATGGCAAGACTTTGACAAATATTTTTAAAACTATAACTTACAAATTCCTTGTAAATTTTTATGGTTCTTAATTTATTTCTCGTATTTCAAATCAAATTGGATTTTTTTTTTCTAATGCATCTTTTTCTACACAAGAATTCGGCAAACCAAAAAACAACTTTAATAACATTGTCCTTCAATGCTCAAACCAAAAAATAAAAAATGTTTCTCAGTAAATAAACGTCTCATCATCATCCTCCAATCCACGATTTTTAATAGTTGATGCTGAATTATAGTAATTCACGGAGTAAGAAACAGCTTATAGTTTAAACTATAGGAGACGAAATTATTATGCTTTTGTTCCTGTAAGGAAATAAAATAAATAAATGAATACCTTACTAGCCTATTATCTTGCAATGTCATTCTTGCGTTTGTCAATGGAAATCTACGACTTTACTTTTTCTAACTTAATGGATTGACTTTGAAAATAAAGAGAAAGAAATCTTGACTATTCAATTTGTTTGTTGCCACGTGTGAGAAGATCCTCAGAAGACTAGGAAAATTGAGGTTAAGAGAAGGGATCAGGATTTTATCCTGATTGATCTCCTTCTGAGAAATTTTATCAACATAATTGATAGTTAATAAATTAAAAAAGTAAAGATAACTAAATTTTAATCCTATAATAATATTAAAATACAAGTGGTACAAGATCAATATTTTATTATGAGAGGGCCTTAGTCATAAAAGAAAGGTCTAACACCTGAAAATATTTGATGGCAACATCGACAATGCACCTTAATTGTGTTCAAATATAATAAATGAGTTGGGCACAAAATTTCTTGAGTAATGATATTTTGCCCTGTTAAATTTCTCTCATCAGCTCCCACTCTCCAATTAATCATTTTCAAAAATACCTTTTTAAAAATAATAAAAAATATATATCATTTTAATTAATTTATTTATTTGATTAAATTAAAATAACAACTCCAGAAAAAATTTCTTTTCCACCAGTACCTTCACTATTTTTTTATTCTTTTGATAAGATAAGAGCAATGTACAATTTCAATATCATTGGACCTAATCATAATTTTAAACAAAAGTTACAACTGCAAAATCACGTTTTGGAATCTTGACCATATCCTCGTCCTCAGGTCCTTCTTTAGCTTCGACATTAAGTAAAGAGAAAGAATTCTAACGGTTAAAGATAAAACTTCGGATTTTATCGCATTCCACTTTTTTTTAAAGGGTTATTTGTGGAATTTAAGGAAGTGTTGATAATTTCAAAATTTTTATATGAGATAATTTAGAACATGGTTTCAAAAGGATTTTAACCGGATGCCATTAGTTCCACTCATTTCAAAAGGATTTTAACCCCTTCTGGGTTTAACTGAGTTCGCCCACGGTTGTGTACAAAATTAAATATTAACAAAGAGAAAGGTGGAGTTCATTCTTTTCTCTGAAATCTAAATAGATTAGTCAGCATTCTAAATCTGAATAAATTAGTTTGCATTCTAAGTATTGCTAAATGTCTAAATTTGAATTGCATGCTTGATTTTTGTATGAATCTCTAATAATAAATATTAAGTTGTTTTTTTTTTTCAACTTAAAAAAGTTTCGAAGCCAGTACTTTTACATTTGTGCCCTTACAAAATTTCAAATTTTAAATGCAAAATAAATAATAAATATTTCGAGGAACATAAATAAGAGTATTTTATCGTAACATAATATGCCTTTATTCTTTAAATTTTCATTATATTTTGTGAACCGATTTGGAGAATATTTTTTTTTCCAAAATATACAAGCACCACCGACACAACATGTTACAAACACGAAATTGTCTGCAATGGGAAAATCAAACAAATAAAAAGAACAAGTGGTAAATAGGTTAATTCAAGGAAACTCAAACCTCTACAAACATATTTTTAGTACTTCAAGGGACCAAATACTTCGAAATACAAATACCTAGTTGCCAAATAAAATATTCCGACCTACCATTATTGACATTGATGCTAGTTTAAATATTAGCTTATAGAACTTAAACCTGAAAATTAAGAGCAAAATAGACCCCAACTTCCCTGGAGTTATGTAAACACAACAATTATTTTTACATAATCAAGATGAACTAAGATAACAACTGAAAAGAGATAAAGATATCATAAGAATAAATTATATATAAAAAAAAAAGTTCAGAAGACCGCATCACAACAAATGGAAGCAAAGTCATGTCTGTCTTTCAACATTTGGTAAAGTACTTAAAACAAGTACGACAGGCACATCAAGTTGATCAGATTTGATACATAATCCCTCAAATAATGATTTTCTGATCGGACAATCTAAATAATTAAAAGTATCTTTTTATATCTTTCAATCTCTAGATTGGTTAATCATGATGATAAGATTGTAATTTTGTTTAAAATAGACTAAACTAAAAGATTTGCCCACCAAAACAAATATGTTCGTATGCTTATCAAACTTCAATAAGAAACCCTGCCATTTTAGAGGAAGAAAAATCTACTTGAATAAGAAAAACAAAAGTACAAACAAGACAAGGAAATCTAATCTTACACACATCACAAAAGCATGAAGTCTAATTGAAAATGAAGAAATTCATTCATTTTTTAAAGTCACTCTCCAGAGACAGCTCAGGGGAATTACATTATTGAAAAGGAAAAAGTAGTTCCATAAGTACTGCCCATAGGCCGTACAAAACAAAGAGAAGGGTACACGAAATGAAAATCCGGGCACTCCGGAGCTGAGAAGAAAGAAATCCATGGATAGAAGGTGAAGAGATCTATTTGTAAAATTCCATAACGTATAGATTGCAAACGTTACATTCGAAGTTGACACCCTTAAATCCAGCTTCGATAGCCAATGCAGTGTACTCTTTTTTGGTTCGCTCCTTTCCTCGAGGAATTTGAATTAACAAAATTGCATCTAAAATGGAGGATTCCCTTGAAGCCTCAGTGTTCTCAGGAACCTCTAGCAAAGTTGAATTAATAACAAGTACCTTTCCATCATTTGGAAGAGCCTTGTAACAATTCCTCAATATCATTAAGCAGTGTTCGTCATCGAAATTATGAAGCATCCACTGCAAAATCAAAATTAAGATAAACTTGTTATTGCTAATTAGACTCGATATTCGCATGCACGCTGACTGCGAATTAGTGTTGATTGCGAGTACTGATGTATATTTGCAAGTAATAAATAAAAATATAATAACCTTCATTAAGATGGCATCCCCCTCAGGAATTTTTTCATACATATTGCCACCTACATGTTCCACGCCTGAAATATAAACAATGTAAATATTAATGAATTTACATTACGAACGATGAGTTGCCTCTATTATATATATAATAATAATAATAACGACGACGACAACTAATGATAGAATAAGCACCTAGACAATTTGAAACATACCAGGATAAGATGGGGCATCTTTTATAACATGAGGCACATCAAAATTAATACCCTTAATATGAGGGTATTTAGAAGTTATCGTACGAAGGGTAATTCCTAAGCCACCGCCAACATCAACAAGCCGCTGAATATTCTGAAAGCCTTTGTACGACTCGACAATCTTATCGATTACGATAGAAGTCTGGCCAATCATTCCAATGTTGAAAACTTCATTGTACCTAGGGTCAGTGCCCAGGTAGTCATAGAATCCCATTCCGTGGACTTTGTCAAAAGAAATTCCTCCTTCCAGAATTTGGTCTTTCAATTTGAACCTAAAATGTACAACTCTTTTAAGTAGAATCTTGGTGAATATATGAAAAATTGAACCAAACTAGCTAAACATTAATTAGTAAAGATAAAGGAGGAATATATGTGCACACCAGCTAGCCATCAAGACAGGGTCCAGAGTCAAGTTCATATAGGGACGCAATGACGCGCCGTTTTTATTACGGACAAAGTATTTGGCGACAGGGGCGAGGCTGTACAGCCTTTGCTCACCAGTAAGAGAGCACCGAAGGATATTGAAACTGACTAGGAGGCCGAGGACACGATCCAACATGATAGCTGCCTCGGGGTTATTGTGGGGAATTTGAGCAACAATCTCCGAAGCAGAAAGCTCAGCACCAGGGCCAGCTTTGTTTATGATCTCAAAAACATCGAGGTTTACTACTGCTTGAAAAACCGCGGGAAGCACAGTAGTGCTTCCCAGTTGCATGGCATATGAGTATGCCTCTTCCTCCTCTTCATTGGTCAGCTGTTTTGGTTTGTTCTCCAAAACACAAGCCATTTTGCTTAATTATTTTTTGCTCTTGACTTGTTTTACTATGCTTTGCTTTTGCGCTTTGCTCTTTCGCAGTGACGCATTTATATAGCGGTAGGAAAGTGATGGAAATGTCGAAAATGTAAGTGCAATAATTTAATAGATTATTATTTATATATATTTAATTTTGCTTTATTTTGGGTGGGGGGTGTGGGGTGTTGGTGTTGAGGTCGTCATAACAGTAGGCATGCATTTTAAGTGTGTAAAAGCATCTGTGGCCACACCTGTTTTAATCTGAAACTTACATCACTCTCACCTACCCTCCTTTTGAAACTCACGTAACTCTCAATCGAACAGTTTTTCAAACATCAAATATCATTGATTCAGCCAACTAATCAACATCATTCATTTCGACCTTTATTTTTTTCTTTAAGTAATTAGTTAGAAGAGAACAAGTAAAAAAATGGAGACGAAAGCATAAAATAAAACAAAGTTTGTGGAAAACAGAATTTTACTGAAAAAAATTCTGAATAATAAATTAAGGTTTTACGAGTGCGCAAATCTCAAGTCCAAAATAAAAACACAATCTTTACCGATCAAAAAGCGTGATTCGTGCAGTCGATTCGGCAGCTGTGAAAATCGCTAGGTAGTCAAAATTTTGTAAATAACTTATTCAAATTTATAAGTTTAATATTATAATTTTTTGATATTGAAGTCATATGCGACAAATAATTTACTGACTAGCTTGCACGTGCAACTGTCTCAGTGGGAACCGGGCTTGGTTTAATGTTTTATTGCACGTGATAAGTTGGTAGAACATATAATATAGAAAGCCTTTAATTTATGATATAACGCCTTTGTGATATATCGTAAAATATGATATATCAACCCACGTTCATTGGCCAATAGAAGATGCGATTGCAAAATGGAGGGGCTACAGCGAATTCATAACGTGCTTTTAAAATAATTATTGTACTATAAAGATAATTAGTTATAAAGAGAATCAATTAAATATTTAATAAATTTTTATTTTAATACATTGTGAGTTATAAAAGCATATATGTTTGGTAAATTTAATTGTTGAACTTATATAGAGTGCAAATGATATAATGTTAAATAAAATTTATTTACACATTTATAAGTTTGTATGTATATATTTTTGTTGTGTACATTGAAAATTGATATCTAAAATAAAATTTTTTATTTTTTTATCTCAATATAATTGATATTTGGTAATAATAATAATAATAGTCTCCCTAAATTTAGCAATTTTATTTTCCTATTCAATAAGGATTAATTTAGAATTTTGTAACATGTGTGAGGATAAATATGAAATTATATTAAGTATAAAACTGATTCTCAAAATTAGATTTTGAAAAGAAGAAAAGGAACCTTATACTCCCAAGATTTGGAAAAATAATCACAAAGAACCTCAAGTTTTCATAAAAGGGACACTAAGACCTCTTTTCAACCATAATACTCTCAGAATTTAATAATTTGAAAATTGACTTTAAAGTTTTTTTAATTAATACCAATAATATATATATATATATTAAATAAATAATATAACCTATTTGGTGGACTAAAAATTTTAAATTATTTTTAACATTTAAAATAATATTAAAACTTTAAATTATAATATTTATTTTAATAACGTACTTGTATTTATTATAAAGATTTTGAATAAGTCTTTGGGTAATTACATTTTACAATTAACAAAATCTATCCTATTAATAATATTAAAATTATTTTGAACTACATTTACTATTACATTTGTTCTAATGTCATATTTCTATTTATTATACATTTTTGGATCATTTTTTTTTTAGGATTTTTAGAGTCACAATGCATTATGGTCAGAAGGGAGTTTTAGTGTCTCTTATCGAAAACTTAATTATCCTTGTAGTCATTTCCCCAGGCCTTGGGGGTGAATGTGTCCTTTTTCCTTTGAAAAGTTACTTTCCAATGTTTTTTAAATCTGCCATAGAATAAAGTGATTTTACTAAAAATAATTTTTTAAAAATTTATCAAAGATCGAAATTAAATTTTAGCTTTCTAAAATCACTTTTAAGTTTTTCACAGATAGTTTCAAACCAGCCCTTGGTATTCAACCCAACAAAGATGATAATAGCTATATTATTGCAGTTTGATGAAAGTTAACCTAAGCCTTTTTATTTAATTAATTTGCATCTGAATTCTTTGAAACACAAAAATATCGTTCAAGCCTCACCTACCATATCAAACAACAATAAGGCCTTCATTCGTATTCGCATATTCTATCAATCAGTTAATAATATTTTATTCTAAACTACAAAGTCTTTCTATATATTATGTTTTACTAACCAATCGTGTCAATAGATCTCAGGTGCAGACGACAACATTTTAAAATATGCACATTAGACTATGATTATACAAGCATTTTCCAAATAGTTAAATGCAAAATTTCTATTAAAATTTCAAGAGAACCATTAGTGAGATAATTTCAAAGTATTAATTAAGGACCACATCGTTTGGGATTCAGGTTTTATATCCTAGCTTTGTAAGCAGATCAAAACTATTTTGCAATATCACCTGGCACTTACAAAAATGTTTAAGCAAGCCCACCAAGTAAAACTATTGAATAGACAATGCATAATTTAGAAAAATTATTAGAGCCAGCTAGAGTTACCCTTTTATTTCTAGAAACAATTAGACATATTTGTTTTGTGGATTTTTTTTTTTTAAACAAACTTGGGCATGCGTAACATCACATTTATGAATATAATGGGAAATTTGTGTCTTAAAAAGAGGTTTTTATAACCATTTTAAAAATTACTGAGTCTGCATGATATTTTGCCAAAATCATGGGAGTGTCCATGTCTTTCTTCTACTGCAACAAACGTTTATAGCAAGTAAATAAATTATTCATGCATTGATAAAAAGAGATAATTAATCCAAGTGATCTCACAACTATTTGTTATATTAAAATTTTGAAGTTTAATGGTGTGTTTACTTTTCAAATTAGGGAATCAAAATCGTTGACAGCATTTATTTCAAAAAATAAGAGTGGGAATCAGAACGAGAATTGTGGGGCCACCTCAAGTTGGGATGGGAAATTAGAGAATTATTCCTAAGTCTCTAATTCCCATGAATTCTAATTCTACCCTATTAACATAATAATACTCCCAAAACGCCTCCCTTTAATTGAAAAATACAAATATATAAAAAAAGCAAATTCCAAAGTACCTAAGCTCCATCCAAGCGAACGCCTTCGCCGATACTTCCATCACCGTCGTTGCCAAAACCAACCACCGTCTTTGTCATCGCTAGTCCACCAGTTGTGAATCAGCAACTGGTTATCGATTTTCTCTCTGTTTGGGCCATCTTAGTTTGGTCTCTATCTCATTTAGTGTCCATTTGATCTATCTCAATTTCATCTCTGATTCCGACTTCAATAACAGCGATTCTAATTTTATGATGATGATGATGTTGACGGTAATGATTTGTTGTTGATGATGATGATTCCAATTTTGATTATTATTATTATTATCATCATCATCATTATTCTTATTTGTTGATGATGATCATTTTGATTTTGATTATTGTTATTATTTTAAATGGAAATAACCATCGTCATTATTTAATTAGTTAATAATGATAAAAAGTATTATATTTAATTAATGTATTAATGTTAACAATATTATTATTATTAACAATAATTATAACTAATAATAATTTTTGAATAATAATAATAATCACATAATTTCAAAATAATAATTATGGGAGTAGTTAATTAGGAATTTTTTAGTAATTTGAATCAATTTAACTCATTCTGATTCTAATATATTTGAATCAATTTTTGCAAAGTATAATTATAAGGTTACACATATGACCCAAGTGAGAGATTGTTGGATCTTTAATGCAATATTGTTGGATTCCTAATCCAACTGGGCTTATATGTGAATAATTATGTGTTGCAGATTGTCATACAGTAAAACCTCTATGTAGTCATATTGTTGGGACTAGAAAAATTTATTCTTATAAAGAGGTTATAACTCAATAGAGATATAGTACAAAAATTGTTATCTTTCCTTAATTATCCCTAATGCAAGTGATGTAGAGGTAAATTATGTCATGCATTAATAAATTAATAAGTGAGTCAAATTCAATGTATAGACATTAATAAATTAATTAGAATGTGAGTCAAATTCAATGGATAGATATTAATAAAAAAAGTTATATAATTTTAAAAAACTAATACAAAAAGTTTCATGTCAGGAAGCTACAAACGTACTTGAGAAGCTAGAAATATTTTGGCTTCAACAAGAAGATGCCTATCTTGACCAATTATTACATACCCACAAGTTGAAAGATGTGGTTGCAACTTTAAAGAACAAATCATTGTCAAAAGCAACTTTAGAAAGATATTTTGTTCCATTTTACTTGTTTAATATAAAATGTCGTATATTTTTGAAATATTATTACTATTTGAAGGTAAGTTTTTTAAGACGGGAGCTACAAAAAATATAATTTTTTATAATGTAGAGTTTATTCCAAATTATAATTGGTCCCAAGTTGGGACCATAATTTTTTATTACTATGAAGAGGTTATTCCTATATAGAGTATTCCTATTTAAAGATTCTACTGTATAAGGTCAAGCCTAATTAAAAGGAATTTATTAAGGTTTGTTGTAATATGGGTTTTAATGTATCTAATAAAATGTGGGTCTTTAATGTGTAGACTTAAAAAGTAATTTTTATTTCTATGATAGGCTGAAATAAAAATACACAAAGACAATAAAAAAAGTTGTCTATATAAGTAGTTATGGTCCACAGGTCACATGTATCATTCTATTCTCTACTGACATCCCATCATCAGAGAGATAGTACAAAGAAACATAAAGGATTCTCTAGGAGAAGTGTTGACCTAGAAGACAAATCACACAGCTTTAGAGAGCAATTAAGCATCATGGATTCAAGCATGCTTTTGAATATTCATTTATTGATTCTTGGTGATACAATATGAATGTTCCTAAATTATAGGTGATGGTATTTATCAAAAGATTTATTGTTCTAAGATAAACAACAGCCCTGCAACTTGCAATCACTATTAATTAAGGAGAAAACCTCTCTTTTGATCATAACCACTATATCACAATTAATCTACCATTATTGACATTGATAGTAGTTCAAATACTAGCATATAAAACTTGAACTTAAAAATTAAGAGTACAATAAATCCCATGTTCCCTAAAATTATGTAAACACAGTGATTACTTTTATGTAGTTAAAATAAATTAAGATAACAACTAAAAGGAAATAAAGATACTGTAAGAATAAAATTATATAAAAATTATTTTTTATTTGGAATACCGCATCGCAACACATGGAAGCAATGTCTTGCCTGGCTTTTAACATTTGGTAAAATTCTTAAAACAGGCACGAATGGCATATCATGTTGATCAGATTTGACTCACAATCCCTCAAATCATGATTTTCTGATAGGAATATCTAGATATAGTAATCAGTGGTAAAATACTTGTAACAAATATTTAAGATATCTTTTCATATGTTTCAATCTCTGAATTAATTAATGAAGATGATAAGATTATAACTTTGTTTATAATAGTCTAAATAAAAGATTTGTCCGCCAAAACAAATACGTTCATATGCTTATTAAACTTCAATAAAGAAAACACCCTGCCTTTTTACAGGAAGAAAATTAACTTGAATAAGAAAAGCAAAACTACAAACAAGACAAGAAAGTCTTATTTTACACGCATCACAAAGACTTAAAGTTTCATAAAAAATGAAGAAATTTATTCACGTTTTTTAAAGTCACTATCTAGAAACAGCTCAGGGAGATTATATTATTGAAAAGAAAAAAGCATTTCCCTAAGATCAGCCCATAGGCCACAAAAATAAAAGGTTACACAGAATGAAAATCCGGGCACTCCAAAGCTGAGAAGAAAGAACTCCGTGGTTAGAAGGTGGAGAGATCTATTTGTAGAATTCCATAACGTATGAATTGCAAACGTTGCATTGAAAGTTGACACCCTTAAAATCCAGCTTCAATAGCCGATGCAGTGTACTCTATTTTGGTTCGCTCCTTTCCTCGAGGAATTGGGATTAACAAAATTGCATCTAAAATGGAGGATTGCGTTGAACACTCAGTGTTCTCAGGAACCTTTAGCAGAGTTGAATTAATACCAAGTACCTTTCATTCTTTCAATCACTGTAAAGAGCTTTGTAACAATTTCTCAGTAGCGTTAAGCAGTGTTCATCATCGAAATTACGAAGTGCAAAATCGAAATTAAGATAAACTTGATATTGCTAATTATACTCGATATTTTTTTTTAACACTCACTTATTTATTGACGCAGGATGTTAATAATTTTTTACATTATTTATAGATTATTATTTATATATTTTTGAGTGAGAATGTCCTATTAGTGGTAGTGTCCACAGCTATACATCTGTCCAAAGACCTAATTTGAATCTACGGCCACTCATGGAACTTTATTTTATTTTATTTTGGGTGGAGGGTATGGGGTGTTGTTGAGGTCGTCATAACAGTAGGGATGCATTTTAAGTAGGTACAAGCATTGCGGTCACAACTGTTTTAATCTGAAACTTACATAACTCTCATATTAATAATAATATTTTACTATACTCACATACCCTCCTTTTGAAACTCACGTAACTCTCAATCGAACAGTTTTTCAAACATCAAATATCATTGATTCTTCAGCCAACTAATCAACATCATTCATTTAGACCTTTATTTTTTTCTTTAAGTAATTAGTTTGAAGAAAACAAGTGAAAAAAATGGAGTCGAAAGGATAAAATAAAACAAAGTTTGTGGAAAAAATAATTTTACTGAAAAAAATTCTGATTAATAAATTAGGGTTTTATGAGTGTGATTTAGTTGAGATGGTGAAATATATTGTGTTGAAAAGAAAGGTATGGTGTTCGAAACCTACTCATAGGAACGAATTGATCAGTTGTAGACTAAATAATAATAACTAAGAAAAAGAATTCTAAAGCCCTTTTATACTAACTAAAAAAAGAATTTATCAAATTGGGAAAAGCGGAACCGTTTATCGAAATATAACTCAAAGATATGAAATAAAGGGCAAACAAATATGATTTTCACGGTACTTTTTATTTAAGTACAAACTTCTTCATTCTTGAATCAAATTATGGGCGATCAAATTTTTCGAAGTAAAATCTATCAGTGATCGTAAGGTCCCTTTTCATTCATGATGATTAAAAACCACATCAATTAAACTCTAAAATTTTAACAAGACATGAAAGTCATGAAATCCTTAGATCAATTATCCCTTTTTAATAATGCGCGAATAACTTATTTACTAGGTACTGATGTATATTGTAGAAGAAAAAAGACATTGACGCTGCCATGATTTTTTTTAAACGGTCCTACAAACCTCTTTTTCATACACACAAATTTCTTCTTATATTCATAAATATAATGGTTGCACATGCTTCAAGATTTGTCTAAAACAAAAAATTGTGTCCTCGAAATAGATATGTATCACTTTTTCACGAAAACAAGAGAGTGCTCATAGTTGGCCCTAATTATTTTTCCAAATTATAGGGTTGTATCTCAAGTTTCTAAGTATTTCATTAATCTTGCTAATTATTTGAAGCATACGACAAATACACATTAACCAAATCAAAGCACAATCTTTACCGATCAAAAAGAGTGATATGTGGAGTTGATCCAGAAGCTATGAAATCGTTAGATAGTCTCTTTCTATCAAAATACTGTAAATAAATTCTTCTAATTCCTATCTTTAATGTTATAATTATTTATATTGAAGTCATAAGCGACAAATAATTTACTGACTGGTAGGCACTCGGCACATGTATATTGCTGTACATGCAACAGTTTTACATGGTCGCCTCGCTTTAATAATTATATATTATACATATGTTTTGTGAAATATGCGTAAATCTGATGTCCAAAATAAAAACACAATCTTTACCGATCAAAAAGCGTGATTCGTGGAGTCGATTCGGCAGCTGTGAAAATCGCTAGGTAGTCAAGATTTTGTAAATAACTTATTCAAATTTATAAGTTTAATATTATAATTTTTTGATATTGAAGTCATATGCGACAAATAATTTACTGACTAGCTTGTACTTCCAACTGTCTTACTTAGTGGGAAGCGGGCTTGGTTTAATGTTTTTTAATATTTGCAAAATGCATATAATCATAGCCTAATGTCCATTTTTTTAAAATGATTTCATCTGCAATTGAAATCTATTGCACGTGATAGGTTGGTAGGACATATAATATAGAAAGCCTTTAATTTATGATATAAAGCCTTTATGATATATCCTCATATATGATATCTCAACCCACATTCATTGCCCAATAGAAGATGCGAATGCAAAATGGAGGGGCTAGAGCGAATCGATAATGTTCTCGCTTTTAAAATAATTATTGTGTTATAAAAATTATTAGTTATAAAGAGAATCAATTAAATATTTAATAAATTTTTATTTTAACGCATTGTGAATTATAAAAACATATATATTTGGTAAATTTTATTGTTAAACTTATATAGAGTGTAAATGAGTAAAATGATATGATGTTAAATAAAATTTATTTATACATTTATAAATTTGTATATACATATTTTTGTTGTGTACATTTAAAATTAATATCTAAAATAAATTTTTTTCTTTTGTAATCACAATATAATTGGTATTTGGTAATAATAATAATAATCTCCTTAAATTTAGTAATTTTATTTTCTTATTGAATAAGGATAAATTTAGAATTTTGTAATATATGCGAGGATATATATATATATAACATTTCAAATAATATTAAAACTTTAAATTATAATATTTATTTTAATAACGTACTTGTATTTATTATAAAGATTTTGAATAAGTCTTTGGGTAAATACATTTTACAATTAACAAAATATATCCTATTAATAATATTAAAATTATTTTGAAATAAATTTATTATTACATTTGTTCTAATGTCATATTTCTATTTATTATAAAAATTTTTAATCAATTTTTTTTTTTGAGATTTTTAGAGTCAAAAGGCATTATGGTCATAAGGGAGTTTAAGTGTCTCTTATCGAAAACTTAAATATCCTTGTGGTCATTTCCTCAGGCCTTGGGGGTGTAAGTGTCCTTTTTCCGTTGAAAAGTTACTCTTTAATGTGTTTTGAATCTTCCATAGAATGAAGTGACTTTACTAAAAATAATTATTAAAAAACTTATCAAAGATCAAAGATCAAAATTAAATTTTAGCTTTCTAAAATCACTTTTAAGTTTTTCACATACAAATTAAATTTTAGCTTTCTAAAATCACTTTTACGTTTTCACATACAATTTCGAATGAGCCTTGATAGCAATATTATTGTAGTTTGGTGGAAGTTAACCTAGGCCTTTTTATTTAATTAATTTGCATCTGAATTTTTTGACACACAAAAATATCATTCAAGCAGCACCTACCATATCAAACAACAAAAGGAGGTTGTTTATGATCTTTGAGCATGTTGGATTGTTAGGTTGTTTCATTGCGGCAAGAATAAACTTCGCGTTTTCCTCGTAGCATGTGTAGGTATTTTTTTTGCGATTATGCATTGTACTCCAAATCAAACTGCCAAGGATGACCAAATAACATATGACAAGCATCCATATGAACAACATCACATATTAGCTCATCTTTATAATTACCGACAGAGAAAGGAACACGACACTGTTTGGTCACCTTTTTCTCACCAACATCTTTAATCCACCCAATAGGGTACGGATATGGGTGTGGCTGGATTAGTAATTGCAATTTATCTACAATGGTCTTGGATACTATGTTCTCATTGCTTCTGCTATCAATGATAAGATCACATACCCATTGGTTAGCCGTGCATCATGTCTTGAATGTATTGTGTCATTGAATGTCTGCTTCTTTCCTCGGGGTATACATCAACTGTCTTATTACTAATTATACTCTTTCATCTTCATAGGTGAGCTCCTCCGGTTCGACTTCTTTTCCGTACACATCAACATCCATATAATCTTCTTCTTCAATGTCATCATCATGTGTAGCCAAGTTGACTGGTTTACTTTATCGACATTGATTAGAGTAATGACCCATCTGTTTGCAACAGTAACATTTATTTCCCCTTGTAATTGCATAGGGATTAGTGGATTTATATTTGTTCACTAGTTCATTTTGCGATCGTCCCACAAGTTGATTCTGAGAGAAATTTTGCCTAGGTACTTCTTTACGTGGTCTGCCTTTTGTCTTTCCTTTATTCGAGTCAAGTTATTCTGGAGGTGTAGAAGATTATGTAGAAACTTAAGTATGGGTGCCTTGTTTGTTGAGTTATGCTTCAATCTTCAAGGTCAATTGTGATGCAACTGCTTGAATACCTCATCGTGAATATTGGTGCGAAGTCTATCAATGAACCTTGAAATCTTTTGATTTTCAATCTCTCGAATATCCACGCGTGCAGCAAGTTTGTGAAATTCTGTAACATACTCATGTACTATTTGGTAGGCTTGCTGGCAATGTTGTTAACGGCTGAAAAGCCTTTGCTCGTGGTCTGGAGGAAGAAAATGCTCAATCATTAATTTTCTCATGCGTTGCCAAGTTCGAACTTTGTGCTTTCCTTTTCGAATTCATGTTGCTTGTAATTAATCCTAGCAAGCGAGCACACCTCCTTTGAGTCGGTAGGCTGCTAATTTGACTTTCATGAGCTCTTCAGTTCCCAAATACTCAAAGAACTTTTCAACTTCAGCTAGCCAATCAAGAAATTCTTCGATCATGAATAGGCCATCATATTGTGAAATTTCAATTTTCATTCGGTAGTCAATTTGTCGAGGCCTTTGGTTATTTTCTGGTGGCATTGGTCCTTCATCGTCTTCATTAGAATCTTCGTTGAAAAGTTGATTCCTATGTAGTCTGAAATTTCCTTGAGATACATTGGGCTATCTTGGAATATTGTTTTCGGCTCCAACTTCAACTCGCCTTTGTTGTTGGAAATTGTTGTTTTGCCCACCAAGGAAGTGTTGAATCAAATTTGTAAGTATTACTTCCAAATTCTGTAATCTCCTTTCAAGTGTGTCCATTGATTCTCTTGTTGCGAATGTATCCATAACTTGGTTGGATTCCTTTTTTATCATTTTTTTCTTTTTCTTTTTTTCTTTTTTTTTCTTTTTTTCCCTTGTTTTATTCACAATTCAAGCAAAGAAACACATATACATGCAAAACAAAACTAACACAATAATTTTTTTTTAATCCAAAATAAACTATAAAAGAAAGCGCAAAAAAAAAAATTTTCTGACCAAACATCCACAATTCCAAAAACTTATGCAACAAACACTCACACTTTTTCCTTGTTTTTTTTACACCGACCCTTTTTTAATATTCCCTGCAACAACAAAATACACAATTCACTCACTTTTTTTTTTCCTCAAAACTCACGACCTCCTTTATTTTTTTTTTTAAAACTCACTTATTTATTGACGCAGGATGTTAATAATTTTTTACATTATTTTTAGATTATTATTTATATATTTTTGAGTGAGAATGTCCTATTAGTAGTAGTGTCCACAGCTATACATCTGTCCAAAGACCTAATTTGAATCAACGGCCACTCATGGAACTTTATTTTATTTTATTTTGGGTGGAGGGGGTGGGGTGTTGTTGAGGTCGTCATAACAGTAGGGATGCATTTTAAGTAGGTAAAAGCATCTACGGTCACAACTGTTTTAATCTGAAACTTACATAACTCTCATACTAATAATAATATTTTACTATACTCACATACCCTCCTTTTGAAACTCACGTAACTCTCAATCGAACAGTTTTTCAAACATCAAATATCATTGATTCTTCAGCCAACCAGTCAACATCATTCATTTCGACCTTTATTTTTTTCTTTAAGTAATCAGTTTGAAGAAAACAAGTGAAAAAAATGGAGACGAAAGGATAAAATAAAACAAAGTTTGTGGAAAAAATAATTTTACTGAAAAAAATTCCGAATAATAAATTAGGGTTTTATGAGTGCGATTTAGTTGAGATGGTAAAATGTATTGTGTTGAAAACAAAGGTATGGCGTTCGAAACCTACTCATAAGAAGGAATTGAGTTGTCACTACAAAAAAATTTATCAAATTGGCAAAAGTAGAACTGTTTATCAAAATATAACTCAAATGTATGAAATAAAGGGAAAAACAAAATATGATTTTCACAAAACTTTTTATTTAAATACAAACTTCTTCATTCTTAAATCAAATTATGGGTGATCGAAGTTTTCGAAGTAAAATCTGTCAATGATCGTAAGGTCCCTTTTCATTCATGATGATTAAAAACCACATCAATTAAACTCTAAAATTTTAACAAGACATGAAAGTCGTGAAATCCTTAGATCAATTATCCCTTTTTAATAATGCGCGAATAACTTATTTACTAGGTACTGATGTATATTGTAGAAGAAAAAAGACATTGACGCTGCCATGATTTTGATAAAACCTTCGTGAAGATTTTTTTTTTTAAATGGTCCTACAAAGCTCTTTTTCATACACACAAATTTCTTCTTATATTCATAAGTATAATGGTTACACATGCTTCAAGATTTGTCTAAAACAAAAAATTGTGTCCTCGAAATAGATATGTATTACTTTTTCACGAAAACAAGAGAGTGCTCATAGTTGGCCCTAATTATTTTTTCAAATTATAGGGTTGTATCTCAAGTTTCTAAGTATTTCATTAATCTTGCTAATTATTTGAAGCATACGACAAATACACATTAACCAAATCAAAGCACAATCTTTACCGATCAAAAAGAGTGATATGTGGAGTTGATCCAGAAGTACGAAATCGTTAGATAGTCTCTTTCTATCAAAATACTGTAAATAAATTCTTCTAATTTCTATCTTTAATGTTATAATTATTTATATTGAAGTCATAGGCGACAAATAATTTACTGACTGGTAGGCACTAGGCACATGTATATTGCTGTACATGCAACAGTTTTACATGGCGTCCTCGCTTTAAATTATATATATGTTTTGCGAAATATGCGTAAATCTGATGTCCAAAATAAAAACAAAAAGTGTGATTCCTAGGGTCCATTCGGCAGCTGTGAAAATCGTTAGGTTGTCTCTTTCTATCAAAATATTGTAAATAACTTATTCAATCTATGCGACAACTAATTTACTGACTAGCTTGCACATGCAACTGTCTTACTTAGTGGGAACCGGGCTTGGTTTAACGTTTTTTAATATTTGCAAAATGCGTATAATCATAGCCTAATGTACGTTTTTTTAAAATGATTTTATCTGCAATTGAGATCTATTGCACGTGATAGGTTGGTAGAAATATGATATAGAAAGCCTATAATTTACGATATAAAGTCTTTATGATATATCGTAAAATATGATATATCTACCCACATTTATTGGCCAATAGAAGATGCGAATGCAAAATGGAGGGGTCAGAGCGAATTGATAATATTGTAGCTTTAAAAATAGTTATTATGTTATAAAAATAATTAGTTGTAAAAAGAATCAATTAAATATTTAATAAATTTTTATTTCAATGCATTGTGAGTTATAAAAGCATATATGTTTGATAAATCTTATTGTTGAACTTGTATAGAATGTAAATGATTAAAATGATATAATGTTAAATAAAATTTATTTACACTTTTATAAATTTGTATATATATTTTTTGTAGTGTACATTGAAAATTGATATTTAAAATAAAAATTTTTATTTTTTTATCTCAGTATAATTGGTATTTGGTAATAATAATAATCATAGTAATAATAATAATAATCTCCCTAAATTTACCAATTTTATTTTCTTATTGAATAAGGATAACTTTAGAATTGTGTAATATGTGTGAGGATATATATAAAATTGTATTATGTATAAAACTGATTCTCAAAATTAGATTTTGAAAAGGAGAAAAGGATATTTATACCCCCAAGATTTGGAAAAATAATCACAAAGATTCTTAAGCTTAAAAAAAGGGACGCTAAAATCCCTTTTTGATCATAATAAATTTAATAATTAGAAAATTAACTTTAGAGTTTTTTAATTAATACCAATAACATATATATATATATATATATTATAAATAATATAACCTATTTGGCAGACTAAAAATATTAAATTATTTTTAATAATTTAAATAATATTAAAACTTTAAATTATAAATTTTTTTTAACAGAATAAAATAAAACAAAGTTTGTGGTAAACATAATTTTACTGAAAAAAATTCTGAATAATAAATTAAGGTTTTACGAGTGCGCAAATCTCAAGTCCAAAATAAAAGCACAATCTTTACCGATCAAAAAGCGTGATTCGTGGAGTCGATTCGGCAGCTCTCAAAATCGCTCGGTAGTCCAAATTTTGTAAATAACTTATTCAAATTTATAAGTTTAATATTATAATTTTTTGGGATAGAACTGTGGTACCCCAGTTGTACGGTACCACAGTTCTATCCAACCGTTGGATCCAGAGAAAAAATAACTATTGACTGGATCCCACGGTTGGATCTAACTTATCTTCTGCATCTGTTGTGTCTGCAACTTTGGCTCCAATTTTTTGATATTGAAGTCGTATGCGACAAATAATTTACTGACTAGCTTGCACGTGCAACTGTCTTACTGGGAAACGGGCTTGGTTTAATGTTTTTTAATATTTGTAAAATGCGTTTAATCATAGCCTAATGTACATTTTTTTCAAAATGATTTCACTGCAATTGAGATCTATTGCACGTGATAGGTTGGTAGAACATATAATATAGAAAGCCTCTAATTTATGATATAACGCCTTTATGATCTATCGTAAAATATGATATATCAACCCACATTCATTGGCTAATAGAAGATGCGATTGCAAAATGGAGGGGCTAGAGCGAATTCATAATGTGCTTTTAAAATAATTATTATGTTATAAAAATAATTAGTTGTAAAGAGAATTAATTAAATATTTAATAAATTTTTATTTTAACGCATTGTGAGTTATAAAAGCGTATATGTTTGGTAAATTTAATGATTGAGCTTATATAGAATACAAATGATTAAAATGATATGATGTTAAATAAAATTTATTTACACATTTATAAGTTTGTATGTATATATTTTTGTTGTGTGCATTGAAAATTGATATCTAAAATAAAATTTTTTATTTTGTTATCTCAATATAATTGGTATTTGGTAATAATAATAATAATAATAATAGTCTCCCTAAATTTAGCAATTTTATTTTCCTATTGAATAAGGATTAATTTAGAATTTTGTAATATATATGAGGATATATATGAAATTGTATTAAGTACAAAACTGATTCTCAAAATTAGATTTTGAAAAGGAAAAAAGGACCCTTATACCCCTAAGATTTAGAAAAATAATCACAAAAATCCTCAAGTTTTCAAAAAGGGACACTAAGACCTCTTTTCAACCATAACACTCCCCGAATTTAATAATTTAAAAATTGACATTAAATTTTTTAATTAATACCAATAATATATATATATATATATATTAAATAAATAATATAACCTATTTGGTGGACTAAAAATTTTAAATTATTTTTAACATATAAAATAATATTAAAAATTTTATAATATTTATTTTAATAACACACTTGTATTTATTATAAAGATTTTGAATAAGTCTTTGGGTAAATAAATTTTACAATTAACAAAATCTATCCTATTAATATTAAAATTATTTTGAACTACATTGACTAGTACGTTTGTTCTAATGTCATATTTCTATTTATTATACATTTTTGGATTTTTTTTTTGAATTTTTAGAGTCAAAATGCATTATGGTCAGAAGGGAGTTTTAGTGTCTCTTATAAAAAACTTAATTATCCTTGTGGTCATTTTCCCA
The DNA here is from genome assembly GCA_030444775.1 of Atalantia buxifolia. NCBI lineage: Eukaryota > Viridiplantae > Streptophyta > Magnoliopsida > Sapindales > Rutaceae > Atalantia > Atalantia buxifolia. The sequence continues at coordinate 28,234,708 of CM059832.1, read as the reverse complement.
GGCCTTGGGGGTGAATGGGTCTTTTTTCCTTTGAAAAGTTACTTTCTAATGTTTTTTAAATCTGCGATAGAATAAAGTGATTTTACTAAAAATAATTTTTTAAAAATTTATCAAAGATCAAAATTAAATTTTAGCTTTCTAAAATCACTTTTAAGTTTTTTACAGATAGTTTCGAAACAACCCTTCGTATTCAACCCAACAAAGATGATAATAGCTATATTATTGTAGTTTGATGGAAGTTAACCTAAGCCTTTTTATTTAATTAATTTGCATATGAATTCTTTGATACACAAAAATATCGTTCAAGCCTCACCTACCATATCAAACAACAATAAGGCCTTCATTCGTATTCGCATCTTCTATAAATCAGTTAACAATATTTTATTCTAAACTACAAAGTCTTTCCATATATTATGTTTTACTAACCAATCGTGTCAATAGATCTCAGGTGCAGACGGCAACATTTTAAAATATGCACATTAGACTATGATTATACAAGCATTTTCCAAATAGTTAAAAGCAAAATTTCTATTAAAATTTCAAGAGAACCATTAGTGAGATACTTTCAAAGTATTAATTAAGTACTACATCATTTAGGATTCAGGTTTTATATCCTGGCTTTGTAAGCAGATCAAAACTATTTTGCAATATCACCTGGCACTTACAAAAATGTTTAAGCAAGCCCACCAAGTAAAACTATTGAATAGACAACGCATAATTTAGAAAAATTATTAGAGCCAGCAAGAGTTACCCTTTTATTTCTAGAAACAATTATACATATTTGTTTTGTGAATTTTCTTTTTGAGCAAACTTGGGCATGCGTAACATCACATTTATGAATATAATGGGAAATTTGTGTGTCTTAAAAAGAGGTTTTTATAACCATTTTAAAAATTACTGAGTCTGCATGATATTTTGCCAAAATCATGGGAGTGTCCATGTCTTTCTTCTACTGCAACAAACGTTTGTAGCAAGTAAATAAATTATTCACGCATTGATAAAAAGAGATAATTAATCCAAGTGATCTCACAACTATTTGTTATATTAAAATTTTAAAGTTTAATGGTGTGTTTACTTTTCAAATTAGAGAATCAAAATCGTTGACAGCATTTGTTTCACAAAATAAGAGTGGGAATCAAAATGAGAATTATGGGGCCACCTCAAGTTGGGATGAGAAATTAGGGACTTATTCCTAAGTCTCTAATTCCCATGAATTCTAATTCTGCCCTATTAACATTATAATATTCCCAAAACGACTCCCTTTAATTGAAAAATACAAATATAAAAAAAAAAGCAAATTCCAAAATCCCTAAGCTCCATCCAAGCGAACGCCTTCGCAGATACTTCTATCATCGTCGTTGCCAAAACCAACCACCGTCTTCGTCATCGCTAGTCCACCGGTTGTGAATCAGCAACTGGTTATCGATTTTCTCTCTGTTTGGGCCGTCTTAGTTTCGTCTCTGTCTCGTTTAGTCTCCATTTGATCTGTCTTAGTTTCATCTCTGGTTCCGACTTCAATAACCACGGTTCTGATTTTATGATGATGATGTCGACGGCGATGATTTGTTGTTGATGATGATGATTCCAATTTTGATTATTATTACTATTATCATCATCATCATCATCATCATTATTCTTATTTGTTGATGATGATCATTTCGATTTTGATTATTGTTATTATTTTAAATGGAAATAATCATCATCATTATTTAATTAGTTAATAATGATAAAAAGTATTATAATTAATTAATGTATTAATGTTAACAATATTATTATTATTAACAATAATTATAACTAATAATAATTTTTGAATAATAATAATCAGATAATTACAAAATAATAATTATGCGAATAGTTAATTAAGAATTTTTTAGTAATTTGAATCAATTTAACTCATTCTGATTCTAATATATTTAAATCAATTTTTGCATAGTATAATTACAAGGTTACACATATGGCCAAAGTAAAAGATTGTTGGATATTTAATGCAGTATTGTTGGATTCCTAATCCAACTGGGCTTGTATATATTATGTGTTGTGGATTGTCATACAGTAAAATCTCTATATAGTCATATTGTTGGGACTGGAGAAATTTATTCTTATAAAGAGGTTATAACTCAATAGAGGTATAGTACAGAAATTATTGTCTTTCCTTATTATTCCTAATGCAAGTGATATAGAGGTAAATTATGTCATACATTAATAAATTAATAAGTTAGTGAAATTCAATATATAGACATTAATAAATTAATTAGTAAGTGAGTCAAATTCAATGGATAGATATTAATAAAAAAGATATATAGTTTCAAAAAACTAATATAAAAAGTTTCATGCCAGGAAGCTACAACTATACTTAAAAAGTTAAAAATATTTTGGCTTCAACAAGAAGATGCCTATCTTGACCAATTAATACATACCCACAAGTTGAAAGATGTGGTTGCAACTTTAAAGAACAAATCATTGTCAGAAGCAACTTTAGAAAGATATTTTATTCCATCTTAATTATTTAATATAAAATGTCATATATTTTTGAAATATTATTACTATGTGGAGGTAAGTTTTAAAATACAAGACCTACAAAAAAATATAACTTATTACAATGTAGAGTTTATTCCTAATTATAATTAGTCCTAAGTTGGGACCATAATTTTTTATTACTATGAAGAGATTATTCCTATATATAGTATTCCTATTTGAAGGTTCTACTGTATAAAGTCAAGCCTAATTAAAAGGAATTTTACTGTATAAAGTCAAGCCTAATTAAAAAGAATTTATTAAGGTTTATTGTAATATGGGTTTTAATGTATCTAATAAAGTGTAGGTCTTTAATGTGTAGAGACTTAAATGGTAATTTTTATTTCTATGATGAGCTGAAATAAAAATACCCAAAGATAATAGAAAAAGTTGTCTATATAAGTAATTATGGTCCACATGTCACATCTCACATGTATCATTCTATTCTGTACTGCATCCCATCATCAGAGAGATAGCACAAAGAAACATAAAGGATTCTCTAGGAGAAGTTTTGATGACCTAGAAAACAAATTACACAGCTCTAGAGAGCAATTAAGCATCATGGATTCAGGCATGCTTTTGAATATTCGTTTATAGGTGATGGTTTTCACCAAAAGATTAATTGTTCTAAGATAAACAACAGCCCTGCAACTTGCAATCACAATTACTCAAGGAGAAAACCTCTCTTTTGATCATAACCACTATATCACAATTAATCTACCATTATTGACATTGATAGTATTTCAAATACTAGCATATAAAACTTGAACCTAAAGATTAAGAGTACAATAAATCCCATGTTCCCTAAAATTATGTAAACACAACGATTATTTTTATGTAGTTAAAATAAATTAAGATAACAACTAAAAGGAAATAAAGATATTGTCAGAATAAAATTATATATAAAAAAAAAATTTGGAATACCGTATCGCAACACATGGAAGCAATGTCTTGCCTGGCTTTTAACATTTGGTAAAATTCTTAAAACAAGCGCGACTGGCATATCAAGTTGATCAGATTTGACTCACAATCCCTCAAGTTATGATTTTCTGATAGGAATATCTAGATAGAGTAATCAGTGGTAAAATACTTATAACAAATATTTAAGATATCTTTTCATATGTTTCAATCTCTGAATTACTTAATGAAGATGATAAGATTATAACTTTGTTTATAATAGTCTAAATAAAAGATTTGTCCGCCAAAACAAATACGTTCATATGCTTATTAAACTTCAATGAAGAAAACACCCTGCCTTTTTAGAGGAAAAAAATTAACTTGAATAAGAAAAGCAAAACTACAAACAAGACAAGAAAGTCTTATTTTACACGCATCACAAAGACTTAAAAGTCTAATAAAAAATGAAGAAATTTATTCATGTTTTTTAAAGTCACTTTCTAGAAACAGCTCAGGGAGATTATATTATTGAAAAGAAAAAAGCAGTTCCCTAAGAGCAGCCCATAGGCCACACAAAATAAAAGGTTACACAAAATAAAAATCCGGGCACCCCAAAGCTGAGAAGAAAGAACTCCGTGGATAGAAGGTGGAGAGATCTATTTGTAGAATTCCATAACGTATAAATTGCAAACGTTGCATGAAAGTTGACCCCCTTAAATCCAGCTTCAATAGCCGATGCAGTGTACTCTATTTTGGTTCGCTCCTTTCCTGGAGGAATTGGGATTAACAAAATTGCATCTAAAATGGAGGATTGCGTTAAAGCCTCAGTGTTCTCAGGAACCTTTAGCAAAGTTGAATTAATAGCAAGTACCTTTCAATCATTGTGAAGAGCTTTGTAATAATTTCTCAGTAGCATTAAGCAGTGTTCATCATCGAAATTACGAAGTGCAAAATCGAAATTAAGATAAACTTGATATTGCTAATTATACTCGATATTCGCATGCATGCTGACTATGAATTACTGATGATTGCAAGTACTGATGCATATTTGTAAGTAATAATTACACCCATTCATATAAATAGTGTGTGGCGTAGGACTCATTTACTATTCATGTGAGTAGGTACAAAGTATATAAAATGTAACTTAGAATTTGCCTAAATAAAAATATAATAACCTTCGTCAAAATAGCATCCCCCTCAGAAATGTTTTCGTACCTTTTGCCACTTACATGTTCCACGCCTGAAATATAAACAGTGTAAAGATAAATGAATTCACACCATGCACGATGAGTTGCCTCTTTTATATAATAATAAAAAAAACTAATGATAGAATAAAGTAACTAGATAATTTAAAATATATTGGGATAAGATGGGGCATATTTTATAACATGAGGCACGTCAAAATTAAAACCGTTAATATAAGGGTATTTGGAAGTTATCGTATGAAGGGTAATTCCTAAGCCAACGCAAATATCAACTGTTCAAAAGCCAAATTCGGTGATTTGTTTATTCAAATTGCTTGAAAAAGAAAGGGTGAGCCATATTCACTTTTGGAGGAGTTAGGAGTCGCATGCATGATTTCTTTCAAAAATGAAGAATTTTTGCAACTTTATGAAGACTTTTATGATGCAATTGAAGAGTTTTTCAAAAGATGGAAATGGTGGGCCAAATCATTGAAATAATTGCATGCAAATTGGATGTTATGTGCAAGCGTGGTGCCTATAAATAGAGAGCATTTCTTCATTCCATTTCATCCCAAAAAAAAATTAGAGAGAATTCCAAATTGAGAGAATAACAATTCAATTATAGAATTGTTAAGAGAGTGAGCAATTGGAGAGTGTGTGCATTTGAGACGTTTCTCCTTTCAAGTGTGTGAGAGTACTGTGTAGTTGGGTTTTTGGGAAGTGAGGTTTTCATTACTCAAATATTGTACTCTAATAATTGTTAGTAATACAATTATTTTTCTCTTACTCCCGTGGAGGCGAGCATAATTGTCAAACGACGTAATTCTTGTGTCCTTTATTTTTCTGTGATTATTTGGTGTACTTGATTCTGCATTCCGCGCACAACAAATGGTATTAAAGCCGACAGTTCGTACTTGGGGGGATACGGTACTATTCACGTATACGGTACTATTTCGTATACGATACTATTTCATATACGGTACTGTTCATAAATACGGTGAAGACAGCCATTTGTACTTTGGAGACAACCTATTGTAAGTAATGTATATTTTTTTGCATGTCTAAGAAAGTTCTGTCAACAAAGACAATAAGAGCCTAAGGAGTCTGGGCTTTAAGTGGGACCGTTGTGACCCCTTAATTCTCCTGGGAACTTTCCTGGTGCATTTATTCACACGAAATTAACATCATAGAAGCTTTTTTTTCAAGTGGAAATAGTTCGCTGAGAAAATGATAGAAGGTGAAACTTCTAGAATTGGAGAGAGATCTACTGAGACTGTTTTAGGAGACACTTCAGGTGAGAGCGAGATTTGTCAAATCGCTATTCAACACCTGTTATAGGAGGCCAAAAGATCGATGTTGAAAAATTTGATGGGAAAATTAACTTCGGCATGTGGAGGCGCGGAGTTATGGATGCCCTTATTCAAATCGATCTTAATATTATTCTGAAAAATAAAAGACACTTGTATAATAAAGAAATTTGAGATCGTATGAATGAGAAAGCTTGTAGTCAAATCAGATCTTGTTTGACCAAGGAGGTGAAATACTTGGTGAAAGATGAGGAGTGTATGATGACTTTGTGGCATACATTGGAGGAGAAGTACCTGCTGAAAAGTCTTAAAAATCGCCTTTATGCAATGAACCAAGTATATGGCTTTCGAATGAAGCCTGGGGTGTTAATGCACAGTCATGTCTCATGATTTGAAAAGTTACTTGCTGATTTGAAAAATCTTGATCACGATATTAAGGATGAAGTCAAGGCTATGATTCTGTTACATTCACTACCAGAGGAATATAGCCATTTTGTGACTATATTGATATATGGGAAAAGCGTGATCATCTTCAAAAATGTTTGCACAGCATTGGCCAATTTAAAAATTGGGAATAATGATAAACATTCCAAAAGAATGTCGTCTGAAGCTTTGTTAACCAGAGAAAGGGCGATAGAGAAAAAGAAGAAGCACGGTGGAAAGAATTCTCGGTCTAAATCGAGAATCAGAAATATAGCTTGAGATGAGTGTGCCTTTTGTCAAGAACAGGGCCATTAGAGGAAAGATTATCTGAAGGCTCAGAAGAGAGATACGAAGAAACCAGCAACAGCAAACATGGCACGTGAGGATGGAGACTTAGACTACTTACTGTCTATGATGTCTACGGCGTATGTTGCAAGTTGCAGCGAATGGATACTTGATACCGAAACAACCTACCATTTGTGTCCCGTTAGGGAATGGTTTACAAATTTCAGCGAATTGGAATATGATGCAGTTGTGATGGGGAATGATTAACCTTGTCGCACGATAGTGATAGGTACAGTTCGGCTCAAGCTATTCGATAAAATGGTCAGAGAACTCAAAGACGTTAGATTTGTTCTAGCTTTAAAGAAAAATCTAATTTATGTGGGTGGTCTAGAAGCTAAAGACTACAAGATTACCATTGAAGATGGCCTCATAAAGTTTACAAATGGGGCTATGGTGATTCTGAAAGGAGTTCGGCGTCACAATCTATACTATTTAAAGAGAGGTACAACTGACGAAGCAAATGTTGCTGAGGCACACAATGACACACCAAGCTATGGCATGTACGACTGGGACATATTGAAGAGAAGTCTTTGCAAACTCTGATGAGGCATGGACTCTTAAAAGGTATCAAAACTTCTAAATTAAAATTTTGTGAGCATTGTGTAATAGGTAAGAATACAATGGTCAAATTTAACACCTAAGGTTGAAGAAGATGTTGTTTCTTCTGATGTCCCACAAAATAAAGAAATAACTAATGATGCAGATAATGATGATTCTGTAACAACAAGGAGGCCAAAAAGAGAGATAAAGAAACCTCGATGGCTTACTAAAGACATGGTGGTAGCTTATGCACTTTCAGTTATTGATGGTGACATCCCCAATACTTTTGGTGAAGCATTAAGCAGCAGTGAAAGTGATCAGTGGAAGTTAGCCATGGAAGAAGAGATGAAATCTCTCCATCAAAACCAGACTTAGGAACTTGTAGAGTTACCAAAGGGGAAAAGGGCTATTGGTAATAAATGGGTTTACACCAAGTAGGGATGGCAATAGAACATATATGGATTGGATCTACTCTGCTCCAGATCTAGATCTATAATAAAAATTAAGATCCGTAGTTGCTCTACATCCATTATGGATCTATATTTTTTGCTCCATATCTAGATTTGAAATAAAAAATAAAGATCTGTATTTGCTCCAAATCCAAAAATAAAAATAAAAATCCAAATCTGCTCTAGATCCATCATGAATTCTAAATCTCAATAATAAGAGATCAATAATTTTTTAGAAAGAAAATTTAAGACTAAAATGCATTGATAACAATTAAATTATATAATTTGTATAAAAAATCTAATAAGTATTGTAGCTTCTAGTTTTATACCAAAATAAACAACTAAGAAAGATAATAAAATATCTATCAAAAGTAATTGCAGGAAATAAGATCATTATAATATTTTAATGTCTCCTTTACTATCCTGATATCCATGGCATACTATCATCATTCCTATATTATTAAATAATAGCATCTAAGTTTAAAATGGTTTATTATATTCAGTGCTTTATTATTTTTATTATGATCATATTTAACTAAATATATGATTAACATAATTATTTTATAGTTGATAGCCACCACTGATTAGTGATTATACAAAATAAATAAGATTATGAGAAAATGATAGAAAAAAAACTCAAGTCTATAGATTTTCCTAACAATTAAAGAATGGGGGCTGTCAATAATGATTGAAAGAAAAACAAGAAAGAAACAAAGAAGAAGATTGAAGAGAAGGACGCAAGTCTGTACCAATAACAAAATCTGCAAAATATTTGGGATTCAACTTTTCTTATTCGATTCTTGTTCTTCTTCTTTATTCTTTGGTTGAAAATATGTACTTGATGGCTAGAACTTTGTCGTTTGTATTTACAAGTTATGAACTAAATTTAATTGTAGTTGAGTGACAAATTATCTAAATGGGTTTTTAACTATTCATATGAGTTGTTGCACATCTGCTGTAGCATTTTACTCTAATAAATTATATTATACTCATTATTTTGATTAATCTCCCATTTAATGACACAAGTTAAGAGCGAGCCATTGCATGACCTGTTTTAGTGGAACATATTAGAGTAATATTTGGTCTTAAATTGTGTTTTTTTTTATCAAGTCTCAACTTGAATTTTAAAATGGTTGTGCTTGATTTAAGATTTGCGATGAACTAGATATAGGGATTCACCTTGTAGGGTAAAGAGAATCTAAGTTTGTAATGCCATATTTTATGTTGACATAACAACTGGTCACTGTTAGGTTGCATAAAGGTATGAGATATCCAACATGCGACGACTGAGGATGCATGAGAATTCTGCTTAGTGTTATAGCATATGTTGTAGTAACTGAACTTAACAGGCACTAAATAGTCAACCCCATCAAGAGAATTTGCTCACTCAACTACCACTCGTTCATTGATTCAACCTTATGTTTAACATGAATTTTAGTTTTATTATCTATACATTTCATGTTGCTGTATTATTACAATCACATTGTTGAGATTGTTGTAGCAGCTCTAATAGCATCAATCCTTATGGAGACGATCTTGATTACTCATCACTTTATTACTTGTTGTGTACACTTGCACATTGACACCAATAGCACTTGAGCTAAAACTATACAACAAGTTTTTGGCGTCGTTGCCGGGGATTGATTGTTTATTCTTGAGGTGTAAAATCAATTTTTATGGTGCTAATCCCTGAACTTATTTTGAATTGTTTACTTTGTTAATAGATCACTCTTGCATGCATAAATTCAAACTTGTTGAATTTTAATTTGATTCACAAATTGAACGAACTGCAAGAAGACTGAGAAGAGAGAAAAGAAACTCAAAAGCTGTTGTAACAATGGATGACTTGCAAAACTTAAGAAACTTAGACCCTCACAAACCAATACAGTCTGTCAATGTACAAGAAGGTCATAATGGGCAAATTAACCAGAGATTACTAGGGAATAACAACATTATCTACATGGCAGATGATAAAGACAGAGCCATTAGAGACTATGCTATGTTAGCTCCTCAAGTTATACATACAGATATAGTAAGGTCTGATGTAGAAACTGCAAACTTTGAACTTAAACCAATGATGTTCTAGATGATGCAAACAGTGGGGCAGTTCAATGCATTGCCATCAGAAGATACTCATCTCCACCTTAAGCTATTTTTGGAGGTGAGTAATGCTTTTAAAATTGCTAGAGCATCACAAGATGCATTGAGACTTTGACTCTTCCCTTACTCCTTAAGAGATCAAACGAGAGCATGGTTAAACTCTCTACCCTTAGGCTCCATCACCACATGGAATGACTTGGCTGATAGGTTTTTGATGAAATACTTCCCACCAACTAAGAATGCAAAATTGCGAAATGAGATCACCTATTTTCATCAACTTGAAAATGAAAGCTTGTATGAAGATTGGGAAAGATTTAAGAAGTTGTTCAGGAGATTTTCTCATCATGATATTCCTTGTTGCATGCAGCTTGAGACCTTTTATAATGGGTTGAATCCAAGTACTAGGTTGATGGTAGATGCTTCAGCAAATGGGGCCTTGTTACCTAAATCTTATAATGAAGCCTACAAAATTCTAAAGAGAATTGCTAATAACAGTTATCAGTGGCCATCAACTAGACAAACTGCAGCAAGAGGAGCAATAGGGGTATACAATATAGATGTCTTTATAGCACTATCATCCCAAGTAACATCATTAACTAATATGGTGAAAGCTATGACCACTGCTCCAACAACAGTCAAGCAAGTTGCTGACATTTCCTGTCTGTATTATAGAGAAGAGCATTTGTTTGATAACTCCCTAGGAAACCCAGCATTAGTAAATTATGTGGGCAATTTCAACTGACAGAACCAGAATAATCCATATTCTAGTACTTACAACCTTAGCTGGAAGCAGTACCAAATTTTTCATGGAGAAACCAGAATCAACATGTTACAACACCCAGTAGACAGCATAGACATGCTCAACCACCTGGTTTTCATCAGCAAAATCAAGGGCAAAGAAATATCAGTACTGGTTAACTCAGTTCCTTGAAAATACTTATTAAGGAGTACATTGTAAAGAATGAAGCAGTGGTGCAAAGTCAAGCTGTATCTTTGATAAACTTGAAGAATCAGGTTGGACAGCTTGCCACAGCATTAAGTAACAAACCTCAAGGAAGTTTACTTAGTAATACAAAAGACACAAGAAAATAGGGTAAAGAACATTACAAGGTGATCAGCTTAAGATCTGGAAAGAATGTTGATAGTTCTGTTGGCATGTAAAGAAAAAAGTTTGACCTTATTTCATCACAAGAAGAACTTCAAGTTGAAAAGGAGTTACAACAAGCTAGTTATCAAGATAATATTGAAGTAGCCAGGCTACTGCAGCTCCAGAAAGAAATCCTTTAATACCTGCTGAAGTAGATGCTGCAACACCAGTAGTGACAACTCAGAGTCAACCAAAAGAGCAACCTATACCCTGTGGTAGTGCAGCAATTTAGGCACCCACCTTTTTTCGCACAAAGATTTAAAAAACAAAGGCAAGATAAACAGTTTGGCAAATTTTTAGAAATGCTGAAACAACTACATATCAACATACCTTTTGTGGAAGCCTTAGAACAAATGCATAACTATTTGAAATTTCTGAAGGATATCTTTACAAAGAAGAGAAGGTTGGGAGAATTTGAAACTGTAGCCTAACACAAGAATGCAGCCATATGCTTCAAAGTAAAATTCCTTAGAAAATGCAAGATCCAGGAAATTTTACGATACCATATTCTATTGGCAATAGATACAATGGCAGAGCACTTTGTGACTTGGGAGCAAGCATTAATCTAATGCTCTTATCTATATTCAAGCAATTGGGAGTTAGAGAATGCAAACCAACAACAGTTACCTTACAACTTGCTGATAAATCTCATGCATATCCTGAAGAAAAGATTAAAGATGTACTGGTAAAGGTAGACAAATTCATTTTTCCAGTGGACTTCATTGTGTTAGATTTTGAGGCAGACAAAGAAGTAACAATTATACTTGGAAGACCCTTTCTAGCAACAGGAAAGACCCTAATTGATATGTAGAAATGAGAATTAACTATGAGGGTAAATGACCAGTAAGTCACCTTCAATGTGTTAGGAGCTATAAAAAGTCCTGATGAGATAGAAGACTGCAAGTTCATAAATGTTGTAGATCTTACTATAACAGAAAGAATAGACAAGTGTTGTAGTAAAGAAGTCATCAAAGCTGTCATTTTTGAAAATCTTGAATAAGAGGATGTTGCAGCAACCTATATAGCATGGTTAGAAGGAAAGCAAGTTAAAAGACATAACAGATATTTTGAATCTTTAGATCTATCAAACAGGGAAGTAATGCCAACAATGCCATCTTTCGAATCACCTTTTACTCTTGAATTAAAATTTTTACCTTCACATTTGAAATATTTTTACCTTGGCAAGAATTATACACTCCCTGGAATCATTTCATATTCTCTTAATGTAGATCAAGAAAAGAGCCTGGTAGCTGTGCTGGAAAAATACAAAAAAGTAATTGGATGGACTATGGCAGACATTAAAAGAATCAGCTCATCCATACGCATGCACAAAATTCTACTGGATGACTGTTACAACAATTCAGTAAAGTAACAGAGGAGATTGAATCCTATCATGAAGGAAGTGGTGAAGAAGAAGATTATCAAATGGCTGGATGCTAGAATTATATACCCGATATCCTACAGCTCTTGGGTAAGTCTAGTACAATGTGTTCCAAAGAAAGGAAAAGTAATTGTTGTAGCAAATGAAAAGAATAAACTTATTCCTACAAGAACAGTAACTGAATGGAGAGTTTGTATGGACTATAGGAAGCTCAATAAAGCCACAAGAAATTATCACTTTCTACTGCCATTTATATATCAGATGTTAGACAGACTTGCTGGAAAACGTTACTATTTTTTCCTAGATGGGTATTCAAGGTACAACCAGATTGCTATAGCACCAGAGGACTAGGAGAAAGCTACATTCACCTGTCTTTATGGAACTTTTGCCTTTAGACGAATACCCTTTGGTTTATGCAATGCTCCAATAACTTTTCAAAGGTGTATGATGTCAATTTTTTCAGATATGGTTGAGCAAACATTGAAAGTTTTCATTAATGATTTCTTAGTTTTTAGAGAAACAAATGATGATTGTTTACACAACTTGGAAGATGTGCTTAAAAGGTGTGAGATAACTAACTTGGTACTCAATTGGAAAAAATGCCACTTTATGGTATAAAAAGGCATAGTGTTGGTGCATAGAGTATCCAAAAATGGGATAAAGGTGGATAAAGAAAAAATAAAAGTGATAGATAAACTATCACTTCCAACTTCAGTCAAGGGTATTAGAAGCTTCTTGGGCATGCTGGATTCTATAGAAGATTCATCAAAGACTTTTCTAAAATAGCTAAACCATTATGCTCATAGCTAGAGCATGACAAACCTTTTAACTTTGATGAAGATTACCTCAAAGCTTTTAGTGAGTTGAAGAAAGCATTGGTAACAGCACCAGTTGTTATAGTACCAGGTTATAATCTACCTTTTTAACTGATGTATGATGCTAGTGACCATTCTGTTGGAGCAGTGCTGGGGCAAAAGAAGAATAAAATTTTTTATTCTATCTACTATGCCTGTAAAACTCCTGCTAATGCTCAGATTAATTATACCACTACAGAGAAAGAGTTGCTAACAGTGGTGTTTGCTTTTGATAAATTCAGAGCTTACCTAGTAGGCACGAAAGTAACAGTCTACACAAATCCTGCAGTAATAAAATACTTAATTTCCAAAAGAGATGCTAAACCAAGATTGATAAGATGGATCTTATTGTTACAATAATTTAATTTGGAAATCAAGGATAGGAAAGGGACTGAAAATCAGGTTGCAGATCATCTATCACGGGTAGAAGCAGACGCCAGCACATTAACCAAGCCTGACATTACTGAAACTTTCCCTGATGAACAATTACTTATGTTACAGTATGCACAACTGTTGCAACAATCTGGACTTCCATGGTATGCAGACTTTGCCAATTATTTAGTAAGTGGATTGCTACTATCTGAGTTGAATTATCAGTAGAGAAAAAGGTTTCTTCATGATGTTAGAAGCTACCAGTGGGACGGACCTTATCTATACAAGTTATGCTCAGACTATGTGATTCGAAGATATGTCTCAGATGAAGAAATTCCACACATAGTGCATTCCTGCCATGCTGCAGCCTATGAAGGACATTTTAGTGGCCACAGAACAACTGCTAAAGTTTTGCAATCAGGTTACTACTGGCCTACTATTTTTAAAGATGTTTATAAGTTTGCTAAATGCTGTGACATGTGCCAAAGAGCAGGAAACATATCCCAATGACATGAGATGCCATTGACAAATATTTTGGACGTGGAGATCTTTGATGTATGGGGATAGACTTCATGGGCCCATTTCCACCATCTTTTGGGAACCTATATATATTAGTTGTTGTAAATTATGTGTCTAAATAGGTGGAGGCTACAGCATTACCAACAAATGATTCCAAGGCAGTGGTGAGTTTTCTTCAAAAAAACATATTCTCAAAGTTTAGAACTCCAAGAGCAATCATTAGTGATGAAGGCACTCATTTCTACAACAAGATATTTGCTGCAGCATTAGTTAAATATGGAATCAAGCATAAGATTGCTACAGCGTATCACCCAAAATCTAATGGTCAGGCAGAAGTGTCCAACCACGAGATAAATCGAATTCTAGAGAAAGTAGTGAACCCCACCAGGAAAGATTAGTCACTGCGATTATATGACTCCTTATGGGCTTCTAAGACAGCATACAACACACTAGTTCACATGTCTCCGTATATAATTGGATATGAAAAAACATGTCACTTACCCCTTAAGTTGGAACACAAGGCATACTGGGCATTGAAGCAAATAAACTGGAATATACCTGCAGCAGCAGAACAGAGAAAACTTCAATTATGTGAGCTAGATGAACTTTGATTGCTCTGTTATGAAAATGACAAAATCTAAGAGGAAAAGACAAAATAATTGCATGACAAACACACCCAGCAATGAAATCTGATTCCAGGCCAACTAGTCTTACTCTACAATTCAAGATTAAAGCTATTTCTAGGAAAACTGAAATCAAGATGGTTTAGACTTTTCAAGTTAATTAGACTTTATCCACATGAAGCTGTCGATCTTTTAAATTAGAAAACCTGCCAAGAATTCAAGGTTAATGGGTAAATAGTAAAACACTACATGAACTCCGTTATAGACCGCTCAAACGAGATGTTATTCCTCACAGACCCAACATTTTGAACCATCAGAATAACCATCAGGCTGAAGAACCAAAAATCAAGCGCTATTGGGAGGCAGCCCAACAATTAGGGAAGTCATTTTGCATTTTCTTTCATTAAAATTATTTATGTTTTTGTGTAAAAAAAAATTTAGGCGAAACTGTAGGGATGCCAGTACTAAATGTTGCAGCATTATGCTTGGCACTTCACATAGATGAAAATTTTTAGATAAATGTGGAATTGTACGCTAGCATATTGCAGCAAGCAAATTCTATCTTTGCAAGAAAGAAAGATTACGATTCTTAGGGACACATAAGGAAAGTGCTTTTTAGAAAAGTGCTTTTTACCGTTGTGGTCATAAATTAATGACAGCTGGCGTGGAAACTATTGAAATACAAGTTATGCAACCCAAGAGGAGGGGTGAATTGGGTTTTTAAAAATATGCAATACAATTCGCACAACAATTTAATCTATTGCCTTAATCAAATCAAAAACAATAAATTCAATCAAGCACAATATTAAAAGAGTAAGGGAAGAGAAAGCAAACACAAGAATTTTTACGTGGTTCGGCTATCCCCGCCTACGTCCACGCCTCCAAGCTCACCCTAGGAGGATTTCACTATCCAAGCCTCCCAAGGCTTCAAATGTTTACAATTGACTTCCAAGGTGTCAATGGACCTTTACAACAAGAGATTATCACCCCAATCTCTTCACTCCAAGTGTTTCCCACACTTGTACACTCACAATTTGATGAGTAATGAAAATCACAACAATGAAACTCTCTTTAAGAGTGGATAACAAATTATACCTCAATAATGATTCAATAAATGATGATTTGCGAAATGGAAGCTCAATATATGTTGTATGATCTTATGTATGCTTGGATTAGTCCTTAAAAAGAAGTTGGGATTAATGGGAGTTTAATTTAAATTTCCTTCCTTGGAGCCTCAGAGCTCGAGTGAAGGCAGTCTTTCTCCTAAAATGGGAGTTTGACGTCCCTCGAATATTTGAGAGGGTAAAAATCTGGCGATCTTATAAGAATTAATGTAAACTAGTCCCAGTAATTGTTTGATTGTAAATATCAATTGTAAATCTCATATAATATGAGTTGTAATCTGAGCATTAGTCTCATGTAATTCAAAAAAAAAAAAAAAAAAGAAGTTGGGATTGAGTTTTTATAGTTAGAGCCCGAAAACTAGCCGTTATAGACAAATTCCAGCAACCAAGCGGTTAGCTGCTTGATTTATCCGGCTAGCCGCTTGTAACAGTGATATTACTGTTATTTTGAATTTTGCTACAGTAACACTGTTCACCAAAATTACACTTTAGCCCAAAACTTTCTATAATTATACTATGGCCCAAAACGTCATAAAACTTTACAAATAGGTCCAATTTCAGAATTTCCAAATAGCATTGTATTTCAAAACTTTCTGAAATTATGATATGGCCCCAAAAAAATTAATATTTTTCAAAGAGGTCCTTTTTAAAATTTAACATAATACTCATAATTTTCAAAGTTTTCAAAACCTTTCACTTTAGTCCAAAATTGAAAATGTAAGATTTTCCTCAGGCGGCTAGCCGCTAGCCTCAGGCGGTTAGCCGCTTCCTCTCTGTCCAATTTTGGATTTCATGTGATTGAATTTCATTCGGGTCCTCAAACTGTCATAAATTATAGTATGGCCCAAAATATTTCAAAACTTTACAAATAAGTCCAAATCCGAAATTCAAAATAATATTTATCAAACTCAAAGATTGTAAAACTTTTCATTTAAGACCAAATTACTCAAATCCACAAAATACTCTATCTTATAAATATAAAACCTTTTAGTTTATGAAAATTTATTATTGAATTAATCTTTTGAGCTTCTCAAATGCTAAATCATGCATTAATTAAATCATACCGGCTTTACAAGAATTTATCGCAATAATTCATCCGTTGAGCTCTAAACTTCATTCTTGATTTCGCCGTTGTCCGTGGAGTGTCTTGAACTTGATTTCACTTGATTCACTTGCATAAATATTATCCTTCAAAAACTAGTGAAAATGTGAAATACAATATTTATTATTAAATCACTTAAGACACATGTTTGTTATCATCAAAATTACATTATGTATAGCCCTTTAGGCTAACAATCTCCCCCTTTTTGATGATGACAAACATCTCATGTATTTTGACATTTATACTCCCCTTAATACATGACATACATGACTTCAACATATAAATCAAATTTAAGATAAAACTCCCTCTTAATATTTCGCATTCAAAATACATGATCTCTCCCCCTTCATCATCAAAATTACTAGAAGTTCATGCTAAGACCAATAATATGTCAATGGTTAATCAAGAAATATGTAATAACCAAACATCCAATTAACAATAAAATGATCATAAACCATTCTTCCATCAATTTCCAAATTAACAACTCATAATATAAAATCATCATAAAAAAAAAATATGTAATCAAATCATCATTATATCTCAAAATCATTGCCATAATCATATATCAACTATAAAAATGCTCAACATGCATGTTACTTCCCTCAATTTTCATCAATCCAAAAAACTTTGTCTCCCCCTAAATATATGGCCAATTTAAAATTTTAACCAAATTGATTTTATCCAAAAACAATCTCATATTTGTCTCCCCCTTCATCATATAAAAAATAGATAGATGCAATTTGAAACAAGACATCAAAAATAATTCGATGGAGATATTACCCATTTTGTGCGAGCAAAAATTTTGGCAGAGTCTCCCCTTAAAAATGAACAAATCTTTAAATACACAACATGGTTAAAACACTTCCATATAAGCTTAAACAATTATTACAAACCAACAACTCCATCAATTTATCAAGCAATACATATATAACCATCAATTATCAAAATCATCATGAATTCCCCCAACACTTGTAATAATTCTATCCGAGGATCACATAATCACATTTGAATAAAATACCTTAACTAAATTTTCATAGTATTGCTCCTTAATAGCTAAAATATTTTTCCAAAATATTTTTCCAGCCCATAGCAATGAGAAAATAACTAAGAAATTTGTCACAAATTTCTAAATTAATCAAATTACGAAGATTAACAAAATAGAGAGCAATAACTGACCTCGACATAAAATTGTCGTGAAACCGTTTCCGAAGACGTAGATGCTGCAAGTGGGTTGATATGAACCCCGTATTATCTTCATAATCGTCCTTGCGTCTCTTGGCAACTTGTTTGCTCTTGGATTTTTCACCACCCACCAATGTTGGAACAAAAACAAGCTTAAAAATCTAATTTCGGGTTTACAAAAAATTGAGTTAAATGGATTTATTTGAGTCAAGAAAGTTGATCCTAGAGATGATTGAAGACTACAAATGATGTTGATTGGATAAAAAAAATGGGCTAAAGGAAGCTTGAAAATGAAGATAGAGAAACGGGTAGACTTAGGTTTTTGATTTGGGTTTTATGTGGAGAGTTGATGAAATGAAGTTTTGAGAACGAAAATTGAAGGAGTAATGGATGAATAATGATTTGGATGATTGATTTTAACAAGAAAATGAGTGTAAGATGAAAAAATTTGAGAGAGAAATGGAGAGGTACTGTTCATGCGTGAGAGATGATGATGAAATGATGAAGAACAAGTGAAGAAATAATGATTGGGAAGTGTTTAATGAAGATGAAATGCATGGGTATTGGTTTGAATGATTGATTTGGGCATACAAATGGATGAGAGATGAAAAAGAATTGAATGAAAATGGAGAGGGAGTTTGCTCACGGTTTTGGAGAGAGAGAGGATAACATGTGCAGAAAAAAAATGAAAAACAAAGAAGAAGAAGCACAAAACCCGTGACCAAGCGGCTAGCCGCTTGGGGGCAAGCGGCTAGCCGCTTGCTCTCGGGTTTGGGCAATGCCCAAGCCCTCCTTGCTGCCCTTTCTGCACAAATGATCACTTTTCGACTGATTTGATCGATTCCAAGGTCATTACGTGATCCCGAAACATCTCAAAAACCATTTTAATGCATGAATCATAATTATAAACATTTAAGACATGATTAATACAAAAATACAATTAATTCATTATGCATATATTTTTCATAATAATTAAGCATATAAGCATTGAAAAGTTAATAAATCAAACACACCACTTATCTATCATGCTTAAACACTTCATAAACATTAATAACAAAAAAATCCATCATGATGAGTTGATAAGTTATGATCATATATATATAACCATGCATCATGATAAAGCACTCAATGTTAAACATAATGATAATTCAATCATATGAACATACAAGCATACTTTCACAAATTCAAGCTACTATAACCCTTTTTTTTTTTTTGATCCACTCAACATGATAAGTAGGCAAGATAAATTTATCCACTTTATGTTAATGCACACAATATTATGATACCAAATGAAATGTTAAATACTTACTAAGATTAAAATATCATCACTTATAATCAACAAGGCAATAATTGTTACCTAAACAATTAAATCATCTTGCCTCATTATATATATATATATATATATATATATATATATTTTTTTTTTTTTTTTTTCTTTTTTTTTTTTTGCTTAGGCCATGATCAAGTGATTATCCTCACAAGCTTCATCAAGGAACTCTCCACCCTTCCTTGTTTGTGGTACCTACAAAAATTGTTCAAGTTGTGTACTTTGGTACCCAAATATTCTTGGGTCCTTGAATGTTAGCAATGGTTCCTTTTGGAACCCAAATACATTTTGCTCCATAATATGCATTTCTTTTAACAGGACATCTATTTTTTATGTGACCATTTTGATTGCAATAATGGCATACAATTTGATCATTAATGGAGGTAGTTTTAACAAAATAACTCTTATAATATTTTTGCTTCAAATTTGGCTTATATTCAAGTCCTCCTTTATCAAATACACATTTTTGAGAGTTGAGCAATTTTTCTAAGTTCTTTTGACCATTTGTGAGTTTTAAGACAGTCTCATTTAACTCATTGCTCCTCTTCTTAAGCACTTCATTTTCTTTCATTAATTCATCAACATGTGATTTCTCATGCTCATATGAAGTACTTTGTTTGCATTTAAATGATGCAATCTTATTATGTAACATTTCATTATCTAATTCCAATTCTTTGATCTTTTCATTTAATGAAACATTGCATTTTTGTAAAGCATCATTTTTATTTTTCAAGTCATCTACATGAGATTCTAGATACTCATGTGAAGTGCTAGGTTTCTCATTTAATAATGCAACTCTATCATGCAATATTTTATTTTCTAATTCTAGTTCATTTATCTTCTCATTCAATGAATCTGTGCAATTTTTCATGGCATCATTTTCATTTGTAAGTTCTAGCATTTTCTTCTTAAGGCATGCATTCTTTTTACCAAGTTTCATCCACTCATCATGCAATTCTTTAAAAGCGTCATATAATTCATCATAGCTATGATCACTTACCTCATCAAGCTCGTCATCCGATTCATCTCCAATTGCCATAAGTGCCAAATTCGACACTTCATGAAATTCCTCCTCATTTGTAGTCTCCTCATACAAAACTTCAAGTTTTCTCCAAATTTCATAAGCATTAGAACAATTTGAAACTCTATGAAATTCCTTTTTATCTAAGGCACAAAATAAAGCATTCATAGCCTTGGAATTTAAAGACATATTTTTCCTATCCAACTCACTTAAAGCATTCTTCCTAGGAATGAATGAACCATCACAAACTATTTCCCATATTTCATAGTCTAAGGCTTGTAAAAATTCTCTCATTCTAGTTTTCCAATAAGAATAGTCATTGCCATCAAAGAATGGAGGTCTAGTGGTAGATTGGCCTTCCATTAAGGTTGAGCTAATTTGGGTTGCTATGGATCTTTAACTCTAGACGGTTAAGTCTACACAAGAGCACCTCGCTCTGATACCAAATGAAATACAAGTTATGCAACCCAAGAGGAGGGGTGAATTGGGTTTTTAAAAATATGCAATACAATTCGCACAACAATTTAATCTATTGCCTTAATCAAATCAAAAAAAATAAATTGAATCAAGCACAATATTAAAAGAGTAAGGGAAGAGAAAGCAAACACAAGAATTTTTACGTGGTTCGGCTATCCCCGCCTACGTCCACGCCTCCAAGCTCACCCGGCTTGAGGATTTCACTATCCAAGCCTCCCAAGGCTTCAAATGTTTACAATTGACTTCCAAGGTGTCAATGGACCTTTACAACAAGAGATTATCACCCCAATCTCTTCACTCCAAGTGTTTCCCACACTTGTACACTCACAATTTGATGAGTAATGAAAATCACAACAATGAAACTCTCTTTAAGAGTGGATAACAAATTATACCTCAATAATGATTCAATAAATGATGATTTACGAAATGGAAGCTCAATATATGTTGTATGATCTTATGTATGCTTGGATTAGTCCTTAAAAAGAAGTTGGGATTGAGTTTTTATAGTTAGAGCCCGAAAACTAGCCGTTATAGACAAATTCCAGCAACCAAGTGGTTAGCTGCTTGATTTATCCGGCTAGCCGCTTGTAACAGTGATATTACTGTTATTTTGAATTTTGCTACAGTAACACTGTTCACCAAAATTACACTTTAGCCCAAAACTTTCTATAATTATACTATGGCCCAAAACGTCATAAAACTTTACAAATAGGTCCAATTTCAGAATTTCCAAATAGCATTGTATTTCAAAACTTTCTGAAATTATGATATGGCCCCAAAGAAATTAATATTTTTCAAAGAGGTCCTTTTTAAAATTTAACATAATACTCATAATTTTCAAAGTTTTCAAAACCTTTCACTTTAGTCCAAAATTGAAAATATAAGATTTTCCTCAGGCGGCTAGCCGCTAGCCTCAGGCGGTTAGCCGCTTCCTCTCTGTCCAATTTTGGATTTCATGTGATTGAATTTCATTCGGGTCCTCAAACTGTCATAAATTATAGTATGGCCCAAAATATTTCAAAACTTTACAAATAAGTCCAAATCCGAAATTCAAAATAATATTTATCAAACTCAAAGATTGTAAAACTTTTCATTTAAGACCAAATTACTCAAATCCACAAAATACTCTATCTTATAAATATAAAACCTTTTAGTTTATGAAAATTTATTATTGAATTAATCTTTTGAGCTTCTCAAATGCTAAATCATGCATTAATTAAATCATACCGGCTTTACAAGAATTTATCGCAATAATTCATCCGTTGAGCTCTAAACTTCATTCTTGATTTCGCCGTTGTTCGTGGAGTGTCTTGAACTTGATTTCACTTGATTCACTTGCATAAATATTATCCTTCAAAAACTAGTGAAAATGTGAAATACAATATTTATTATTAAATCACTTAAGACACATGTTTGTTATCATCAAAATTACATTATGTATAGCCCTTTAGGCTAACAACTATATGCCAGAATTTGAAGGGATTACAATCCCTAAAACACCGCATAACAATCCCTTCCTTTCCTTAATTAACTGTGTTTTAAATTTTAAAATTTGTGTTCCCAATTTGCTTCTTCTTCCGTTTATAAGTAAGAGTTTTACTGTGCAATAAGAGGGTATTCTAATTTCACTTTCTTTCTCTCTTATAGCATCCCAACTAACCCCCTTCTGAACCTCTGTGACAATTACACTTTCATCTATTTGTCAGTGCTCTCAAATTGCTCTAGCAATGCCCAGGTACAAAATTAAAGCGCAACGCTTTAAGGATCCTTCTAGTTTCCAAAGTTATAAAGCCGAAGAGAAGTATGAAGAATTTATCGAGCCAAGGAAACTGCTACAGGAGAAAGACTTTCAATTTCCACCAGAACCATTCGGTATTGTTCAAACCATCCACACTGCTGTAGCAATACGGGGATGGGTAGATTTCTACCAACATCCAATGGACCCTGTGCTGCCTTTAGTCAAGGAATTTTATGCTAACATGGTGCGATAGGATCAGCGCAATATTTGGGTAAGAAACTCCCTTGTCCCTTTAGATAATCGTGTCATTAATGCTTACTATAACTTGCCCGCTAACATGGAGTATGAGTATTCCAAGTTTGTTGCCAACCCTGACTGATAAGATATGGAAGCGAATATTAAAAACCCTTACTGTAGAAGGGTAGACATGAGCTAATGAGGAAGGACGGGTCATTAATCGAGTCAACCTTACACCTATTGCGAAAGTATGAGTGAAGTTTTTAAAATCTAGTTTAATGCCCACAACACACACTACAACTGTGTCACAAGAGCGATTGGTGCTCCTGTATGTCCTTGTTAGAGGACCCAACTGATGTAGGGGGCTATCATTGAAGGAGAAATTAGGGAGTGTGCTATGAAACAGCACAAAAATATAACCTCCTGGTCCCATCCCTGTAATTCTCGGTTGGTAATACAGTAGAAGAATAAATTTTTTAAATTTATAAAAATTTTCTACTCTTTTTCTTTGCCAATTAATTTTTTTCTTTTTGATGATGAGGGGGAGAAAAATGCATGCATTTAAATTTGTTAATTTAGCTAATTGGCAAATTGTAAGAGAAGCTTACATTTAAAGGGAGCAATTTATGGAATCATTCTTTAAATACATGAAAGGTTTGTCATCATCAAAAAGGGGAAGAATGTTAACATATATGTTTTCATAATGTTGATTTTGATGAAAACAAACAAGATTAAGAATTATTAATTTTTTAAGCTCAAATTGTAGGGGGAGCTTACATTTAAGGGAGCAATTTATGGAATCATTCTTTAAATACATGAAAGGTTTGTCATCATAAAAAATGGGGAGAATGTTAACATATATGTTTCAATAATGTTGATTTTGATGATAACAAACAAGATTAAGAATGATTAATTTTTTAAGCTCAAATTGTAAGGGGAACTTACATTTAGGGGAAGAAATTTGTGCAATTATTTTTAAAATACATAAAAAGTTTGTCATCATCAAAAAGGGGGAGATTGTTAACATTTATGTTAACATAATGTTGATTTTGATGATAACAATCAAAATTAAGAATGATTAAGTTTTTAAAAGCTTAAATTCTTTTTCATACATTTTAAATAAATTATTATTTTCACATTATAAAGGTTTTATATCTAATGAAAAAATGATTTTATGAAATTAGTTATTTTTCAAGTTTATGGTTAAATTGAAAGAGTTTTGAAAACTTTGAAATCAATAAGTATTGCTTGAAATTTTAGTGAATGACTTATTTAAAAGGTTTCATAGCATTTTGGACTTTATCATCATTTCAGAAAGTTTTGGAATTAACAAAGCATTATTTAGAAATTCTAAAATTGGACCTATTTATAAAATTTATAATGTTTTGAGTCATAATACAGTTATAAAAAATTTTAGGGTCAAATTATAATTTTAAAAAATAGTACACTGTACCCTTCATAAACAATTTTCTTAAAAGAAATCATAATAATTTTTATGTTATTCATTAGGGGTATGTGAAAATTGGTTCCAATTACAATATGACAATAAATAAAACCGAGATTCGATTTAGGTTTTCCAATTTATTGGAGTAATAATACTATGTGAAATTAAATACCTTTTAGTAATTTAAGTTACTCAATAAACACAAACCTACAATGATTCATGACCAAAATACCCAGCAAACAAACTGTGCCCGAAAACATAATTGAAGGGCGTCTAATAAACGTTTTGACCCATCCAACAAACCAAACCAAATCAAGCACAATGTGATTGCTTTCGGTTTGTCATCATATTAAATACTATTAATTTGTAGTGAATTTCAAACGAATGTAAAAAAATGTTAATATAAAGTTTTTATTTGACAACTTGTCGGTACCGTTCAATCATCAATGTATTATTAAGCCGCAGAACTGCTTTCGGTAAAAGTCACATCATGGCGTACGAGAGCAGTAGTTCCAGAAGGCAACACGTGGGTTACTGTAGCAAGCGGCTACCGGATGTGACAAATAGCTAGCCGGATATTGGGCAGAAACTCTCTAGATGAAAAGTAACTATTCGGATTTCGTAAGCGGTAGTCCGGTTGTTGGGCAGCAAGCTTCTAGAGTATAAACGGCTATCCGGATATGATAAGCGGTATGCCGGATATTCTGAAAAAATTAATCATTCTTAATCTTGTTTGTTATCATCAAAATCAACATTATGGAAACATATATGTTAACATTCTCCCTCTTTTTTATGATGACAAACCTTTCATGTATTTAAAAAATACATGATTCATAAATTGCTCCCCTTACAATTTGAGCTTAAAAAATTAATCATTCTTAATCTTATTTGTTATCATCAAAATCAATATTATGGAAACATATATGTTAACATTCTCCCTCTTTTTTATAATGACAAACTTTTCATATATTTAAAGAATGATTCCATAAATTGCTCTCCTTACAATTTGAGCTTAAAAAATTAATCATTTTTAATCTTGTTTGTTATCATCAAAATCAACATTATGGAAACATATATGTTAACACTCGTTTGGTGAGGACCAATGAGTTCTAGTAAGATAGCTTTCAACCTATTTGCAATAATCTTTGTAACAATTTTATAAGCGACTGTGCATAAGCTAATAGGCCGGTACATTCTTAAAGAGGTGGGATGGTCCGTCTTTGGGATAAGAACTACTAAAGTCCCGTTGATCTCTGATGGAATTTTTCCACTGTTGAAGATCTCCCTAATAAAACGGCAGAAAGAATAGCCTACGGTGTTCCATTAGGATTGGTAGAAAACGACATGGAGGCCATCGATGCCAGGGGCTTTAAGGGGCTTCATGCTGAAAATCGTGTGTTTAATCTCATCATCATCCGCTGGAGCATTCAGCGAGGGTAAACATGCTATGTCAATGGTTGGATAATGACCTGTAAAAGGGTACTGTGTGAAGGTGGCTTGATCGTTTGTATAGAGATCTAAGAAGAATTGAACAGCATGGACTTTAATATCCGCCACATCATACAGCCATTGCCCAATATCACTCTGAATTGCATCAATTATGTTTCGACGTCTTCGAGTAAGAGTTTTTTAGTGAAAAAAAGCAGTATTCCGATCCCCATGCATAATCCAGTCATTTCTCGACTTCTGATGCCACAATAATTTTTCCTGAGTAAGAACTTGCTCCAACTCTGCTTTTAATTTTAACTCCAATCGAACCAGGCTCTGTTTAGTGCAAGTCTCAAGAACCCTTTAGATACCTCCAATATGAGCTAGAAGTTTGCGCTTTTTTTGAAAAATATTTCCAAAGGAGTTCATATTCCAAAGAGAAACATTGGTAGTAAATCGTTGAACCGCCTCAAGATAAGAATCATCAGTCCCCCAGCTAGAATTCACCAAACTCCCGAAGTCTTTATCAGTAAGCCACGCGGCCAGAAACCGGAAAGGTTTATTCACTCGACATCGTTCCTCGGCCTTCTCAAAACGCACCAGGATGGGTCTGTGATCAGACTCAATTTTTGGGAGGTGAAGGACAGTATTGTCAATAAACCTGGCCATCCAATCTTCATTGCAGACTGCCCTGTCTAAGCGTTTAGCTAAAGTGCCCCTTGACCAAGTGAACTTAGGGCCCTTAAATTGGAGGTCGTATAATCTGTTAAAGTGCAGCCAAGTTTTGAACAACCCACAAACACCACTTCTATGTGAAGAGCCCCCTTTTTTTTCCGAAGCATATATAATGGAATTAAAATCTCCTCCCACGAGCCATGGCCCTTGAACTGTAGTAGCAAGCCTCTCTAAGTGACTCCAGAGATCCTTCCTTTTGCATGGATTAGAACTAGCATAAATAGCAGTAACCCACGAAAAGAGCACATAATTTTTAAATACAGTAAAATGAATAAATTGTGTATGATTTGAAATTATTTCCACATCATAGCTATCCTGCCATAGCAACCAAATACCGCCAGAAAAACAAATGGCTTCAACTCTATGCGACTTGTTAAAACCACTCCTTCTGATAAAATCATCAGCCTTTATGCCATTAATTCTAGGTTCGAAGATAGCAACCATCAATGGTTTGTAAGTTTTCACAAGAGTCCTAAAATTCCGACGAAAGTTTGGAGAAGCAGCTCTTTAGACATTCCAAAACATAATTGAATCACACATTTAAATCAGGAAAAAATAAGGAGATTTACCTTAAGCAAACGGCTCAGCAGCTTCCTGGACCACCGCCATAACATTCTCTTCATCCAGCGACACATCGCCCTCCGACGAGACCAGTTCAGGGTCACTGTCACCGATATAATCACTGTCGTCATCATCATCTTCATCCTCTAACTTTTTTGTAACAACATTAGTCACTTTATCAGGAGGGCTGCCCTCATGATTTGTAAAGTTGCCATGAGATTTCAGAGAGTTATGATCTGTAGGGGGTTCAAGGCCAAGGGAGCTACCTCGAGTATGGTTAGGTGGAGTATCAGTGGCAAAGGACACGGCTGAGTGAAACAGAGGATTTAAGCTAGTTATAATAGTAGCTGGGTTTGAGTGGCGAAGTTGGTTTGCATGATGGGTACGTAGTTTACGTTGAGATTGCATGGGAGTGGGCCTATTAGAGTCAGGTATGTGGCTAGGAGTGGCGTTATTGGTGGCCATGGCAGCTTGGTTTCCTTGGTCATTTAACTGGTTGTGGGCCTGCATTTTCTTATGGTGGTTAGGTGTTTTTAGAGGTTTAGAATAAACAAAGTTATGGTGGGTGGCTGGCACGTGAGCGTTCAAGGTTGAGGGTGTAGCTCTCTTAGGATCTTTCTCTTGTATTGTATCAATCTCTTTAGCCAAGATACAAGATCTAGATTCTTTACCAAAACTATTCCAGTTACCTTGCCCATTATCCTAGAAATTAGC
Organism: Atalantia buxifolia; assembly: GCA_030444775.1. Classification (NCBI taxonomy): domain Eukaryota; kingdom Viridiplantae; phylum Streptophyta; class Magnoliopsida; order Sapindales; family Rutaceae; genus Atalantia; species Atalantia buxifolia. The sequence continues at coordinate 28,206,963 of CM059832.1, read as the reverse complement.
ACTTTCCTTGACTCCACGATTTTTGCCTTTTCTAGTCACAACCACCCATGGGCCAAACTTCAGATTGTTCCCACTAGTGCTTCCGATGCCAACCGCCGCATCGCCTTTTGAGTTTGCATTAGTGACAAACTCAGCTTCAAAGCCGTGACCATCATCATCTAAGGAGTGCTCCGGGCAAAGCTCACGGAAATGACCACATTTTCCACACCGAAAGCATAAGTGGGGAAGGCTTACATACTCTACATTCTGGATTTTCCCATCCAAGAAGAATTGGGATACAAGAGGCTTGTTAAGCGCCACTTCCACCGCAATTCTTGCAAATTTTCCCCTTGTAGCCGATTCAGTGTTGTAGTCAATTCTAACCACCAACCCAATTATTTGCCCCAATATACGTAGAATCATTTTATAATAGTAATGGAGTGCCATAACATGAAGACGGATCCACACAATGACCGAGTCTATCTCCTCCTTAGAGCAGTCAAAAGATGGAGACCACCGTTGCACCACCAAATAATGCCCGAAAACTGTCCATGGTCCCTGTGTCAAAACATAATCAACATCACTTGCTAATTTAAAACGCACAAAAAAGTAGTTATGCTCTAGATCAATAACCGAAAATCCATGGGTCATGCTCCACAGGGTTTCCAATCTATTACAAAGGGCTCTGTATCCAATGGAGCATCCCAATAATTTCACAATAACTGCATGCTGCCATGGTCTGATCAATTGAGCATGGATTTTCTCAGAAAAAGAAATAGAGGGAATATTATCTACGCTTGCGAGGACAATATCAGCAGGTTCAAAAGCCAAATCCTCCTCTTGTCCAAGGAATTCCTCATCTAGACTCCTCCGTGATTCCATTAGTTTATCCCGAAAGGATAATGGTTCAAGATTTTCACCATCATCCCCATGAGCCCTAAATTTGGCTTTTTTGGTCGAGCGATCATCCGGTAGCGGCGGGGGAGAATTCTTTTCGAAACTCTTTTTTTTTTTAATCTCTATTGCTCAAGTCCTTATTACTACAGTCATTGACAATTTCTAAGCTTTTATTGTGCACATATGATATTAATGTTAATGATTTCCGCGAGGTACAATACCTTGAATGATATTATATGGTTGGTCACCAAATCTACAGATGATACTTTGTGGCATGAGCTAATTATGTTTTATGTGTTTAAAATGTTTTTGTTATGTTTAAAGGATTTTAATGACTTTATAATGATGTGCTTTTATTTTTGCTAAATGATGATTTACAAAGGTAATTTCTCTTATTATTATATATATCTAAGAAATTTTATTAAATTCTATTATAATGGCTTTCAATATTGTGCATGAGTTTACTTACTGAGTTGACGGCTCACCCCTCATTATCACTTTTTTTGCAGATAAAGTTAGATGATGTGAGCTCATGGTCTGAGGAGGAAGACTAAGAGCTTTGTTTCTTTTGGGGATTAATGTTACATTGATAATCTAAGAATAATTTAGATTCCTTTGGGATGATATTTATTTGAGAATATGTTATTTCAGAATTTTTTTTCTTTTAGAGGTTTTGGAACATTTATTGTTGGTTATTACTTTGAAAGTTTTAGATATAAGAATGATGAAATACAATTTCATTTCAATTCTACCATAGTGCCTTGTTAGTAGAATTCGGGTGTTACAGACTCAGGAAAAAGTTTCAAATTTCGGGCAATGATCAACAGTCGCTGGTTAGCGGATCAGTTTGGCTTGGTTTACTTGACTCATTCTGACCTGGTTCATCTTAGTTTGGCTAGATTCAGTGCAGTTCACCTTGGTTCAGTTTGGCTGAACTCGGTGAGTCGACTTAGATTTAGGGTAAAAAGTTTTGGCAGCAAGTGCGAGCGCGCTTGGACTCCAATCAAGCTGATTTCTATGGCTTTGTATTCCTCTCATCAAGCTCTTCGATTTGACATATTACACTGCTATGTTGAGCACTGATTACTAGCTTTGATATTATTTGTTGGAGAATTTGAATGATTAAATACTCAAAACACTTTTTTTTCTTCTGAACTCAATACAACTCCTCAATCATAATTCTTTTTAAACTAAGAAGCTTTACTACTTCTTTTTGCAAAAACCAACTAAGAGAGGTTATACTTGTTACAACTTAATCACAAACCATACATTAACCTAACTACCACACAAATCATAATCATGCATCAAAGCTAACAACTATGCTCACAAATTTCACTAATCACATTACTACATTTAACACCACAAATCTTAACTACCTAAAGAAGCTTCCATAGACTAGATCAAAGATCATTTGAGCTTCAAAGTTTTATAGATCAAGTTTATAATCCTGCAGTTTCTAAGTAAAATTTATCATTAAATCAATTTTTTTTCTTTCTAAGAGTTTGTCATTATCTCTAAATGGCTAAAACTTTTATGCTTGTCATCTTTATTATCAAGAAAACAAAGTTTTTTTTTCTCTTTTTCTACTATGATCCATGCGGTGCTTTAATTTTTCATTTAACCAACTATATTACCTGAGATCAATTATTGTATAAACTACTTTTATACAAGAAAACCATGAAGGACTTTAGGTTCCTCTGATGGTAACAAATTGAAGATTTCATAATTAATATTAACCTTAAAGATCATGATTAGCAGTAGATAAAGATTCTCTTCAACATATGTGGTCGAGACTATGATGACATTAAGCAATATAATCGTTGTGAAATGGAAAGATGGTAAGAATAATTACTATAGCCAAGTGAAATATATGAAGAATCCTCAAATTATTATTTGAATATTTTCCATTTAGATAATTCAAACCATTGTATGAATTGGGTATTTGATCCCAATTGAACGCTAGGGGTGAAAGCTTATTTTGTTTTTTAGATTAATTTGTCACAGCTTTCGTGCCTACGGCTGATATATTTTTATTACATTCTCATAACTGAGGGAATTTCGCTTGCAATTTTTCTAACAGATATTGCTCAATTATGGTAGACTATTATGACATTCATATTTGACAGAATTATAGTCATTGTGAAATGAAAAGATAGTTAGAATAATAACCATTGTGAATTGAAAAATATGAAGAATCGAACTTTTCTGTTGAATAATTCCGATTTTAATTACACTATTCAAATCTTTGTATAAATTGGGTACTTGAGTCTATTGAACAATAAGAGTGAAAGTTATTTTGTTTTTCCAAAAAAATTAATTCGTCACAGCTTGGATGCCCATGGGTTGTCATTTTTAGTACCTTCTCATTTAGGCTAGGGAATTCCTCTTTTAATTTTTCTAACCGATATTGCCCAATTATGGTAATCTTTTCTGGAATCCTACAGCACTAACCTTTCTTAGTAACAGCTTTCCTAACTTATAAAACACAGCTTTGAAAAAAAAAAAGTTCGGTCCCCAAGAACATATTTACCACGCAAAAAGGAATCCACAAGTCTTTCAAACAATTAAAAGTTTGACAATTTAAACCAAGATTCTAGCAACGACTTTAAAAAATTCTTTGATTTTTTTACCCACTTTATTCTCTTTTCTCTAGTCTTTTTATGAACCCCCAAATCCCTCCTCTTTGTGCCATTGCCCTATCAGCTCTTATCATTTGCTTATGCTAGTGGCAAGATGATCACAACAACCAAGCCAAATAATAAACCGGAATTGTTCCTTTATATCAATATTTCATTTCTTCTCATACTTCATTATTGTTATTCACAGAAGATCTGCCCGAGCTGTGGCCCTATACAAGTTCCATATCCTCTAAGCACAAACCCTAAGTGTGGTGACCCAAACTATTTACTTCGTTGTGATTTGCACTCTCACAAGCTTTACTTTGATGCTTTGAATGGAAGTTCTTATCTTGTACTAAGAATCATGGCTTCTTCGCAACGCATAGTCGTGCAAACAGCATCGTGGATAAATGACTCTTGTGTTACTCAAGACATGGTGACAAGTGAAGGCCTATGGTTGAGTCAGTCACTCCCTTTTAATGTAACTTCATCAAACACAATCTTCCTCTTCAATTGCTCACCCCGTCTCTTGATCTCTCCTCTCAATTGTTCTTCGTCTAGCCTATGTCACAATTTCTTGGAGAGTCCTGAGCATGTTGATAAAAAAAGAGCCCTTCAATGTGCAAGTGAACTTGAACCCTGCTGCACCTTTATTGCTGGCGGCATGCCTTCAGCATACAAGATACGGCTGCATAGTTCAGGCTGTAAAGCATTCAGAAGCGTCCTTTATTTGGATCCAAATAAGCCGGCGAATCAATGGGAAGAAGGATTAGAAATACAGTGGGCTCCCCCGCCTGAACCGGTTTGCAAAACACAGCTTGATTGCTCCGGGGCTTCCAAATGTTTATCCACCGGTAGAAATGGCGTCTATCATTGCCTTTGCATCAAGGGCTACTACTGGGACCATGTACTTGGAACTTGCCAGAGAAAAAGGAGAAATCGTAGAATCGGTCTAAGCTTAAAGATCTCAACAGGGGTAATTTCTGTTTTCTCATTAGCTATTGCAGTGGCTGCAATAAAAATAATATGTTCTCGGAAACTTGCCAAACAAGCGAAGCTTGCAAAGGAAAGAGAAGACATGTTGAAATCAAGTAACATTGCTGGGAAACCTGCTAGGATATTTCACTTGAAGGAGTTGAAGAAGGCAACAAATGGTTTCTCAAAAGCAAGGATTTTGGGAAGCGGTGGCTTTGGGGAAGTTTACAAAGGTGAGCTTCAGGATGGCACTGTGGTTGCTGTAAAGTCTGCCAAAGTGGGAAACATCAAAAGCACCCAACAAGTACTCAATGAAGTTGGAATACTTTCACAAGTCAATCACAAGAACTTGGTTAGGCTCTTGGGTTGTTGTGTAGAAGCCGAGCAGCCATTGTTGATCTATGAATACATCGCAAATGGGACACTTCATGATCATCTACACGGTAAGTACTCCAGTTTTAATTTAACCTGGAGCACAAGGCTGAGAATTGCAATACAAACTGCTGAAGCATTGGCTTATTTGCATTCTGCTGCATATACTCCCATCTATCATAGAGATGTCAAGTCAACAAATATACTGCTGGATGATGATTTCAATGCAAAGGTTGCTGATTTTGGGCTCTCCAGACTGGCTAAACCGGGCCTGAGTCACGTGTCAACTTGTGCTCAAGGAACATTAGGGTACTTGGATCCTGAATATTATCTCAATTACCAGCTCACAGATAAGAGTGATGTTTATAGTTATGGGGTTGTGTTGCTTGAGCTTTTGACTTCTCAAAAGGCCATAGATTTCTCAAGGGACCCTGATGATGTTAACCTTGCCATATATGTGAGCCAACGGGCTAGCAATGGTGCAATCATGGAAGTTGTAGACCCACGTCTTCAAGGCCACGAGGCTTCAGTTAATATCTTGATGAGTTTAAAACTTTTCTCAGAGCTTGCAGTTGCTTGTTTGAGGGAGAAGAAAAGTGAGAGACCTAGCATGACAGATGTTGTTCATGAACTCCAGCGCATAATTGAGATCGTAAATCAGGAAAAAGTTTCTAATGATGTCAACGTAGAGACTGCACCTGGAGTTTGATTCAAGAGGATGTAAGGATTATGTATGTTATAAACGTTTATTAGAAATAAAAAACTTCCAGTTGTTAGAGCTATAGCATTAAGATCAATATTGGTGCCATGTGAGGCACCAAAGCTATGATAAGTTCTTATTTGGATTGAAAGTGTCATGTTTGATGCTCCTCTATAAAATTGAGTCTGCAAGTGAATGAACTGACATGGAGATACGTCTTTTATCTGTTAGCCTTAATTTTTATTAGGATTAAACTTTTAATGTTTGCTTCAATGGTTGTTTATATATAATAGGTAAAATCTCTTAGTTGAAAATACGATGTCTTAGTTATTGTGTTAGTTTATATTTTCAATTTATACAAGATTATAAAATAATGATAAATAATATGGTATCAAAATCAAAATCAAGCACCGAATCTCTTCTTTGAATACTAATTTCCAAAACTGCAATTCGGTAATTCCTTGTTTCTAATTTTGATATTTCATTTATTTTCTTATAAGAATAATAGGTCCATTGTAAAGGTTGAATAAAATAATAGTGTAGAATCATTATTTTCTTTTTCTTTTTTCATGAACAATAAATGATCGATATGTAGAATAACTATCTTTGAATATTCATGTTTCAAAGAAAAGATGTGGTGGATGAATACAGCAATGGAACCAATACTGGGCGGGGCCACAGGAAGCTGAATTGATTCATTTGAGTGGTGGAAATTCATATAAAAATATAGGATCAGATGCTCACTTTATGCAGAAAGCATTCAATTCAAATGATCGACCCCTTTAGATACCATTTCTAAATGAGGTGATTGGAATCAATTGTGATTTATATATATGCTTTATGGAGGTGCAAACAAACTAGTGAGCTTGTTGAAATGTGAAAATTAAACTTTTCCAAATATATATATTGAAGGATATAATAGTAATTTCATATATGTCAAGTAATATAAGTATATCTTTTATTTTGTTTTGACTTGATCTACGTCAAGAAAAATAATTTTGTTTAATTAACTTATGTAATAAATAAAAACGATGATAGAAAATGAGGAAAAAAAAGTTTATACATGCCCTCGAATGAATATAAAGTTTATGGTTATACCAACTCAATAAAACTTATTTTAATTATTTTTAATTTATTTTTTTTAATTTTCAATTGATGAGTATTTTTGTAATTAAATTAAATGAATAATTATTTTTACTTAGTTAAAGTTTAATGTTGATTTATAAATTTTATGTTATTTTTACAAATATTTATTATGATTTGTCACCGCTATATTTATTTACTTATTTTACCTTCAATTTACTAGTCATATATTTATTACGATATTGATGCCGTGATCATAGAATTTTCCTATATAACAAATAACAAATATGAATTTATTCAAGTTTAGATGAAGTCATGAAAGAGATATAATTCCAATTTTGTTGCCTGTTTTGCTTGTGGCAAAATTGTGTACGCCATCTAATCCCTTCCAATTTCTGATGTTTCCTTTTTTTTTTTTTGGAGAAAAAAACACGGTTGCTGTTCTCTTACTACTACATGTAAGAATTTACATCAAGATTTTAAGACATTAGGTAACGATTTTCTTGTTCCGCTTGGTTTGTTCAATACACCGTTCTGTTTTCTGATTTCTCTTAATAAAGGTTAAGTATTTTATTAAAAGGCAACCCCTAAGTTATACTAGGAAAAATAGGAAAAATATCAAATAAAAATGAATACTGCTCTTGTACCAAAAATGAAACCTAATGTAGCGGAAACAAGTCATAGATATGAAAATAAAAGGAAAAATAAACCATTTTTTGAATATTATCCTCCCACTAAAAATACTCCCTAGAAGAAAGAATATCAACCAAATAATGATAAATTAGTACCTATAAGCAATACATGAACATTTTTAGATTTAGACTGTAAAATAGACCCCCGTAAAGCTTTAGTTGAATGGGGAATGCAAATGAGACTATTTTTAACCTATAATGGTTCTAAGGATGATTGGAATCTAGATACAAAAGAAGAAAAAATAAATCTATTTGTTGACATCTTAATAGCCAGTTTCACAAGAGATGTGTTCAACTGGTGGAAAGGACTAAGTAGAGATACACAAAGATTAATAAAAGATTCGACTAAAATAGCCTTAACAAGAAGTAAAGCATTAGGAATTGAAAGAATAATTGAATATATTGCTAGTGAATTCTTAGAAGAAGATTGGTTAGAAAATACAGTAACAAAAACAAAAAATGACAAATTAGAGGCAAGAATGAAATTAATAAATTTAACAATTTGCAATATGTGTTTTGTAAAATAATATACTTGTGAATTCAAAAAATATTATTATACACAATTCTTTAGTAATGAAGATCAGAATGTTTATAAAAATCTGTACTACACCAAATTACCATATCCTTGGAATGGATATAAGCATTTTACATGATTTCAATAGGCCATCTTTCAAAAAATTTCCATATAGATGTAGGAACCGAATACACAAATGTTCCTCAAATAACCAAATCATGGATTAAGACCCGTAGAGCTAGAGGAATAAAGGCAATATGGAGCATCGCCAAAGATCTTTATAAAAGAAATTTCAGAACAATTATCTGTTTTCAAAATTACATCCTTGTAACTTCGGAGGATAGTCATACACCTTCAAATATCCTTCTAGAATTCATCAATGAAATCAACACCATGAAGTTTCCAAGCAGCAGTGAAACCCTGCAGCAAGCTTATCAGCTTATGGATATAAAGATGCCCGATAGATAAAAAGAAGAAGCTCGTGGCAGACAAAGATAAAAAGCCGATGCCAGCTCGTGATAAAGAAGATAAAAAGAAGATGCTCAGAAAAAGAAGAAGTCAAAAAAGTCTTGTAATAATAGAATAAGAATGATGTAAGCAGTGAAGTCATAGGCTAATCATGTAACAATAAAGTAATAATGTAAGAAGATATAAAAAGGAAAAAGAAGGAAAGAAGAAGGGGAGAGTTTTTTCCTCAGATAATTTTGAGATCTCTATTCTTCAAAAATCGATGGAACGCTAAACACTCAGGGGCTCGAAATCCTAAATCAAAATATCATCAACTAAAAACAAAATAACCAGAGAAAAAGAAGAGGAACCTAAACCTAATCAACCCTTCTTTAGCAAGACGATCGAAATCCACACAGTAAAGCCACTTAGGTCCGTAGATCCCATTAAGGCAGGAGGCCGTTAAGGGAATAGAATGTCCAGGCTGCAGGTCACCAGAAAGAGATCAGAAAGTAAAGAAGAGAAGATGATTTAGGTAATAATACTCTACTTTTATCTCTTGGTGGAAGTTGTTGGAAGTTGTTGATAAAATGATTTGTGGAGGAAGAGCAGATTATTTAAATTGAAACAAAACTTTTAAAAATTATTAGAAACATGGATAACAAAATTTATTTAGGAGAATCCAAAGAATATATGATAAATCCTACCACAAAGATAACATATAACGACTATATAATGATAATAGATTTCAATTTAGGATCATTTAAACAAAGCTCATATATGTTTGGCAAACAGGAACTTGTTAGAACAGAAGATTTATTAGCAGTATATTCACTTAATCTGCCCCAAGAATTAAACCGAAAAATAATAAAACATATCGAAGTAGATAATTTAAAACATAATATAATTATGTTAACAATAAAAGAAGGAATTGATATAGCAAATGCATATTTAGAACAATAGGTTTATACAGAAGGACCTTCTTATATCCATAACTCAGATAATGAAGAATTTGAAAAATAAAAAAGAGTATATAGGTTGGAAACCAAGGTGTGCAGACTACTGGTCCAAAGGAGAATTAAATATCTTGGTTGATTTGTCAAAGATCTCATCACTCTGGTAAAATAATGCCACGTACTTTTCTAAATAAAAATTTGTACCTGCATGTTTATACATATATCAATAAATTTAATGGATTTTGTAATCATATTGAGATTCAAGATCAATATTAATCTCTTTGATTTAGTTTTAATTATTTGTATTTTAGTTTATCTCATTTGTGTTTTAGTTTATTTGAAATTTAGTTAAATAAAGCCAAAGGCACCAGATGGTATCAGAGCCAGGTTATGGCAGGTTGAGTATCAAGATGGCAGACCCAATACAAGCAATAGTTAATAGTTTATATACATTAAAGGTATATAATAAAGAAGAAATAAAAAATTTAGTAAAAGCAATAAAAACTGATAAAAATAATATAAGAAATATAGAACTTGAATTAACCGAGGAGCTTAGAGATAGATTTATGGATACAACACATGGTGAAATTTTGATAGAAAAGAAAATGAAATTTATTGATAAATTTATAAAATTTCTAATCTACTAGTATAAAACAGAAATATTATGAATCAAACTGTTAATACAATACAAGAATTGACAAATAGTATAGACAATATGTTTTTAGGATGGGAAAACATAGTAAACACATATATAAATTTAATCAACCAGAAAATATATTTATTAGAACAAGAAAGAATAGGTCTAGTAAATTTAGGACCAGAAGTTTATTCTAAATTTATAGATTTGTATGAATTTGATAACCATTTATTAATGTTTAAAGAAATAAATAAAACTTTAGAGAAAATAAAAAATCCATGTAGAAGGGATGAAAGAAGACAAATACATCTATAGCAATAAAAATTAAAAATAGAAAGAATTAAAGGGATTCATATGAAATTAACCAAGAAGAAAAAGACAAAAACCGTAAGGTACATTTATTACAACGTAGGCGCTCCTTGGTTATAACTTCTAACCATTACAACAGCGACACCTTTGCGCAAGGATAATTTAATTCCCCCAATAGATAAAACGCATTTCAAATATTACATGTTCCCCATTTGATGGGGGCCCGACACTGGTTACACTCAAGGGTGTAGACTTCTATAGCCATTACCCGACACAGGATTATTGATAATATATACATGTAATTATTCTAGAAAAGAATTAATTTATAACTAAACTAATTCAAGGCTCAACTCAGAAGTGTGTGTGTATATTCTTACAAATCTTACACTAAACATCTACAGAGTTTTTTATTGTAATCAAATCATATTTTTAACCCATTTGAGATTATGATTGAGAAATTCAAAAATAATTTTAAATAATTTAAAGTTAATTTTATCGTTTTAGAAAATTTTTTAGTGATCATTTTTGGTAAAACTATAAAGTGTAAAATCGTGTGAACTACTTCATTTTGAAACAAATTTTAAAAAGTAATAAATGACTAGTTTTTTAAATTTAATTTTGAGAGTTAATTTTGTCCTTAATATAATTCCATGTAAATCTACATATATTTTATGTAAAATCAAAATTATCAAAAAGAAAATTAAAATTATGCTCATGATATGAGTTATAGATATTTTATCATAATAAAAAGAAGAGAGGTCCCAGTAATATCAATTATTGACACGCCACAAACGGCCAATTGATCAATTACGAGATTGATTATTGACACGTCAATTGATTAATTGGCCGTTACATGAATTTTATGCCAGCTGATCCTGCATTATTAATTCGATTATGACTCTTAGACATGTGTTTGTTATACAAATGATCAATTACGAGATGGATCTTTAATTTAAGAAATTAAAGAGAAAAATATAAATATTTAAAAATAATAACAATAATAAAAACTACACTGCACAATTCAAAAGAAAGAAATTCTAGAATACATTTATTGCATTACAACTAATTAATACATGCATAATATATATAATTAAATTTAATACAACAACCACTTATATAATAATTTACAAAATAAATATACACATATCATGACATTATTTATTTATTATATAAATGACATGTTACAACAAATATAGCCTAAGATTTCTCAAAGAAAGGACCAAAAACCATATTTTGCCACATAAACCTTAGCTGATAGAAAGCTGAAGCTTATCATCTGGGTATATGGACGGCCTGTATTCATTTATAGTTCTCATTAATTGCTATAACCACTTGTAGGAATCAAAAAACTAAAGAGAAAAGACCATGACATATGAAAGTTACTTTTTGTGATAATACTAAAAAGCAGGAGCTTGTCAAATATAAACTGTAGCCTAAAAGCACTTAAAAACAATTACTCATTGTTAGAAATCCAAATTCTTGCTATTTATTTTTATGTGAGAGGCAGGGGCAGCTTCAAACATAGGCAATTAGATAATTATCCAGACCCTATATATTAAAAAGGTCTTATTATAGTCGCTTAGTCCTCATATGTTAGAAGATTTTTTTTCTTTATTTTCTTAATATATTCAAATTAATTTTTTTAACTTACTTAAAATAAGAAAGCCTATTTTTTAAACCTCTCTTTAATTGATAATTATCTTACATTTAAATTTTTCACACAAATTTTATATTTGATAACATTAATGTTAAAGAGTTATAATTAATAGCATTAATTGTTAATTCATTATTATATTTTTCCAAGAAAAATATTAAAAAATTATTTATCTATTTAATTATTTAATATTTTTAAATTTCTTGAGCTCTTCTCTACAAAGAAAACTATTACATTTAATATTATATATCTGTTTAAAAAAACCTTAATAATTTAATATTATGAAATTTCTTGAAATAATTGTCTCAGGAATTTGTTTTTTAAAATCTTGATTGCTTTTCTTTTTTTGAAAGTTCTAACTATCTTATTGATTGTTAATTTTATATATACTTAAAAAAATTTATTAAATTTTGAGTTTTTTTAATATTTTTTTGAGTTTTGAAGCTAGTAAATGCAAAGAAGTTTCATAAAGAAATTTTGCCTAAGGCCCCTAATACTCTAGAGCCAGCCCTTTAATAAATTTTATTAGTCTCAAAAAATAAATATATTTTATTGGTTAAATGTTTGGTAAATTTTTTTTTTAGAATAACTATGAGTTTTAAAGGTAGTCATTTATATTTAGTAAATCTTATTGTTGAACTATATAAAAATGCAAATCACTAAAATAGATATAATGTTGAATAAAATTTATTTACACATTTATAAATATGTATGTATAATATTTTTATTGTGTGCATGATAATGGATAACTAAAAAAATTTTATTTTGTAAATTTTAATTTTTACTTTATTATCTCAATATAATTAATAATAATGATAATCTTCAAATTTAATAAGTTCATTTCCTAATTGGATAATGATAATTTTGAATTTTTATAATATATGTGAGGATATATATAAAATTGTATTAATTATAAAAATAATTCTCAAATTCAGATTTTGAAAAGTTAATCTTTCTTTATTTTCAAAATTTACTGTAGGATAGATGATTTTAAACTAAAATTAACTTTTAATTTTTCAAAATTCCAAGTGGCCATGTCCGTGCCCTCACAAAATCTACTGCAGGATAGGTGACTTTACACTAAAACTAAATTTTAATTTTTCAGAAATATTTTTGAATCTCTTAAAAGTAATTTCAAACGGTTATTAAAGTAAAAACTAGTTATATGCTTTTATCAAATCAAAAGAAAACTTCAATTTTACCATACCGAAAGAAAAATTACGTATAAAATCTGAAATTGACAGAATTCTTCGCGACAAAGCAATGAATGTGTTTGGTCAACTCCCTATCATTCATATTAAGCAGCCCACATTTATTTCCTTCACTTGCCACCCATAAGAGTCTGATCTGTTTAAAGCAATACCATTAATTTCTCTCTCCTCTCCTTAATATCTACCATGCTCAACAGCATGACTCTCCATTCATCAAATCATCATTGATAGTTAGTTGTTTGTTGTTCATGTTCTTCTAACCAAAACCCTAGTCATTGATATTTCAGGTTCTTGTTATCTTCATCATTTTTCAAGCTTCAACTCAAGCTTGTGACATGGACTCTGTGGAGATAGAAGGAGCAAGCAGCAATGCTTACAGCAACAGAAATGATGATAACAAAACTATTTCGTTTGATCGAGCCGCCGCTAGAGGAACATTCTTAGTATGGGAAAATCTATTTGCTGTTCTGCCAAATTTTGGAAACAATAAACCAACAAAGAGATTGCTTCAAGGACTTTATGGCTATGCTGAGCCTGGAAGAATTATGGCTATTATGGGTCCATCTGGTTCTGGAAAATCAACTCTTCTTGACTCACTGGCAGGTTTGTTCCTTTATTACTTCCCATCAAATGTAATCATTTGCAGGTTCTTCTAATGTGTGAAAAAGTCGATAGAGAAATTATTTTTCTTGTTTTAGAAATTTTGTGGGATGATTCTGTTGTTTCTTTTTCTAAATAAACTATCGATATATATGGGCTGTTAGGAAAATTAAATTTGAGTTTCCATTTTAGGGTTTTAAGATTGTCTTTGCATCCAAATAAGAGAAATCCCACTTGTGAAGAAATTATTTTGGGATGTGTGAAAAAGTATGGGTAGCTAGCTGTCACTGAATATTATATCACGGACAATTGTTATTTTTCCTTTGAAATCTCTTCTCCTTTTTCTCCCTCTTTTATACTAACGTAATAGAACAATCAACATCTTAAGTAATAGTGACCCGTTTGATTAGAGAGAAGACTCGGCATAAAAAACTAAAAAGAGAGTCATAGTACGAAGGTGTTTCTTCATTTTTTTTTTCCTTTTCTAGGTGACACTTTGATATATAGGATCAAATGTTGAAAATTTTCGAAGGCTAACGCAATTTGCCGATCTTCTTGCCTAAATTTTAATATTGGTAAAAAAAGAAATATAACTTTTCTAACGCTATGTTTCAAGAACATAATATCAAATGCTTTCCTAATCCTAAACATTGCTTGATTTTGTAGCTTATTTCAAAGTAAATTTCTAAAAACAAGTTGGGCCTATATCTCATTGATAATTCAAGCCCAACGGTATGAGATAGACATTTGGCAATTAGTGCATTTGATATTGATAGGCAACCATAAACCACATACATTACATAAAAACCTATGTGGCGTAGGCATCACCTGAACCTGCTCTAAGTAGTGCCACCACCCACTAAGAGCCTGTTATTTAATAGTTCTATTGGATCTTATAATGAGATCCACAAATTAAATAATATAATTTTATATGCTTTTAAATAAAAAATTTATGAATTCCGTTATAAGACTCTTTAAACTTGTAAAATGACAAATCTTTAATGAGAACGAGTCTGCTGCGATGATGCATCTTGTCAGCAATTTTTGTTTTTTTTTTCATACATTGAAAATGGGTGGGGCCAAAGCAAAGTCGTTGTGTCATGTCCAATGGTCCAACAAAAACAAAAAACTTGTTGAATGAGACAGCTTTAAAATAGGGAAGCTAGACTAGTATGTAGGGACACATCCCATCTCTACGATATTGAATGAGACAGCTGGATTGCTGTTTGAGATGAAATGATTTTAAAAATATTAGCATTATACTATATTTAATTTGACTTCTTAGTAGTTTACACAAGGATAATGTCGTTCAACAAGCCTCATGATATATAAGAAGTTTATAGATTGAATTCTCCACACGGTCACTTCTAGAGAGAGATTAGTGTAATTTTTGTTTATATCGTGAAAGTTTGGAGTAGGGTATGTGACAAAACAATAATTTTAAAAAAAAACTCTTTAATGGTCTATATTTTATCTCCCTAGTCCCTCCATGGCTACATGCTCCAATTTGAAATCAATTGTTTAATCGGATCAACAATAATTTTGAAAAAAAAACTTTCGTATGAAGAAGTTATTTTTTTCTAATTTGTTTATTCTTCTAATATATTATTTTTATTATCCCTCTATTTAAATAAAATTTATATTTATCCCAAGAGACTTGACGGGGTGGTCGAATTCAAATTAAGGAAAGGTAGGAGCTAAAAGTATTTATTTCGAATTTATCAACCAAAAATGTAATTTGTATTTATCATACTTCTATATGAATAAATTTATGTTTATCATACCCCTATCTCAGTGTTTTCGTTTGTTTAAATTGTCACAGGTAGACTCTCAAGACATGTGATCATGACTGGAAATGTTCTTTTCAATGGGAAAAAGACTAGGGTGGACGGTGGTGTTCTTGTGAGTATTTTTTTTTGAAAAAATTAGTCAGTATTTCTGATCTTTTCGGAGTGAAAAAGATAAACGACTTCCAATTCACTTTTTTTTAAAATTTAACATTGAGTTTTAGGTTCCATTTTGTATTAGACTAATTCCCAATATCATATATGATTTTTAAAATAACTACTTGAAAATTAATTTGAGTATAATGGCATGGCTAGCCTTTTCTATCAATTATTACTTGAAATTATAATTTTTTCTAAGATTTTACTATTTCAGTCTAGTTTATTTAAAAAAAAAAGTTTACTATTTGACTCTGAAGACCTATGCGATATTACAAAACATTTAATTCATAAGTTTAAGAATTTAAAGTATAAATAAAATAAAATTTAAAAAAATTAATAAAATTAAAATTATCAGAGAGGGATGGGCCACATATAACTTTAGGGTGGCCAAGTTGTTAAATGAAAAAAAATTAAATAAAATAAAATTGAAAAATTTAATTGATCCATTTTATATGATTTCATCTTTAGCGCCATTTTTTTTACAAAATTATGTTATAGCCTAAAATTATATATTTTGTTCATTATAACCCTCGCTAGTGGCAAATTTGACCTCTTGAGTTTTGATTTTTGTTATAACTGATGGAAGTTAGAGGTTCTCCATTATTGCCACCTTTAATTGAAAATCCTGATACTATCGCTGAGTCAAATGAGGTGAATAATGTTACAAATAAAAAAAAAATGTATCTCGTAAAATTCACTCCAAATCAGAAGGCCTGTACCGATGCAACAAATTTTTTAACCTTTTACGTTTCTGTTATGTAAATTTCAGGCTTATGTGACCCAACAAAATGTGCTGTTGGGAACTCTTACAGTCAGAGAAACCATAACATATTCAGCTCACTTGAGGCTTCCAAGCTCCATGAGCAAAGAAGATATAAAGAGCCATGTAGATGGAACAATCCTGGAACTAGGTCTCCAAGATTGCGCCGATACGGTGATCGGAAACTGGCACTTAAGAGGAATAAGTGGAGGAGAGAAAAAGAGACTAAGTATTGCCCTTGAGATCCTCACAAAGCCGCAGTTATTGTTCCTTGATGAACCTTCTAGCGGTCTTGATAGTGCTTCAGCTTTCTTTGTGATTCAAACACTCAGAAATATCGCCCGCGATGGAAGAACTGTTATCTCTTCAATTCACCAACCGAGTAGTGAAGTTTTTGCACTCTTTGATGACCTTTTCTTGCTATCTGGTGGTGAAACTGTTTATTTTGGAGAAGCAAAGTTGGCTGTGGAGGTACGTCAAGAAGTTTTCTTTAAGTAATAAGCATGATTTTTAGATTTTACAATTGATATCTTGATGACAACATTCAAGTATTGACGCAAAAGTTATTAGAGGGAAAAAAACAAAAAACAATAAACTAGGTCTTCTCATTTGCAATATTAGTCATTAATGAAGTTTCTATTGCTAGAGTATAATTAGAGAGAAAACTGTTAAAGAGACAGAGAGCTGACAAAAATAAGGTAAAATCAATGTCGGTAAACTGACAACAGATTTACCTTGCTTCTGTCAACATTTTATCAACGTTTTATTAAATATCATTGCTTAATTAATTAGGCAATGTGATTTTGAAAGAGTTGTGACGAGAGGATTCACACGCTAGTCTTGACCGTAACACCATGCTTTAACCACCTTTAATCTCCTGGGTAAGGATAAGGCTAAGGCCAGCCTTAGTAAACATTAATGTTAAAATGTAACACTTTGAGTTGAATTATTTATTTTAAAGTCCAATTATTTTATAAGCGTTATGCTACCTATTTGAATACTGCGAATGATGGCTAGTCTTGCGCATTTTAATCTGATTGTTTATACGGATTTTTGCAGTTCTTTGCCGAAGCTGGTTTTCCATGCCCAAGTAGAAGGAATCCTTCGGATCACTTCCTGCGTTGTGTAAATTCAGATTTTGATGCTGTAACAACAACACTGAAAGGATCTCAGAGAATTCGAGTAAGTACATTTACCTTTTACTGAAAATGAGATTAAATTTATATTCCTAGTAACCCATCCTAGTCCTTGAATTTAACTTTTCCATTTGTGTAATTAAAGGATGTCCCAAGTTCATCAGACCCTTTCATGAACATGGCAACAGCTGAGATTAAAGCAAGGCTTGTTGAAAGCTATAGGCGTTCTAAATATGCCAAAAGGGCAAGAGCTAGGATTCAAGAACTATCAGCCATGGTAAGTATTTCTAATCACTCTTGGGCTCCCCAATTTTAATTGTCTTCATTAATATTTCACATCACCACTAGTTACATTTTCGCTTCTTTTACTCTCTTAAGTTTCTAAATTAAGAACACAACAAGAGAGGTTTATAAATATATGAATTGCAGGAAGGGCTGGAAATTGAAACCAAAACTATAAGTAAAGCTAGCTGGTGGAAGCAACTTTCAACATTAACCCGAAGATCATTGGTGAACATGTCAAGAGATGTGGGATATTACTGGGCAAGAATAGCAATCTATCTAGTTGTATCCATTTGTGTTGGCACCATCTTCTTTGATGTTGGCACTGGCTACACTGCAATCCTGGCTAGGATTTCTTGTGGTGCTTTTATTACAGGCTTTATGACTTTTATGTCTATTGGAGGCTTCCCATCTTTCATTGAAGAGATGAAGGTAATCAACAGAAATTAATATATATATAATTTTTTTTTTTGGGAGAATGACACCTTAAGCTAATATAACGGTAACAAAATAATCAATTATTGAAGGTAAATGTGTACTTTTCAGGTCTGAGATAATCCGTTTGCATGTGAAAATATTACAGTTACAGTTTAATTATGTTTTTTTTTTTTAACTGTTCAATGAGAAGTTAAAAATTGATCAGATACCGTAGTAAAATAAGGATGTAAGCATCATTCTTCGTATATGTTTTACGCATTTGATTCATTTTCGTTGTTTTCTTGAAACAGATTTTTCATCACGAAAAATTAAATGGGTATTATGGAGTTACAGTTTACATCCTATCAAATTTTCTCTCTTCATTCCCCTTCTTGGTGGCAATTACTCTAATGAGTTCGAGCATAACGTTCTTTATGGTGAAATTTCGGCCGGGATTTTCATATTTTGCATTCTTCACTATGAATATTTTCCTCTGCATTTCTGTGATCGAGAGCCTGATGATGGTTGTGGCTTCATTGGTTCCCAACTACCTGATGGGAGTTGTGGTTGGCGCCGGAGTGCTTGTAAGCAATGTTATTAAACATTAAATCTCAGCATCTTATTATTATTATTATTATTATTATTATTATTATTAGTTATTATTATTACAGACTCTGTATGTAACGTAGCAAATGGGGATCCAAGGAGAGAGAAAAAGTTGTTGGAATTTAGCTGGTTCAAGGCCAATTTGCACCGAGCTGTTACATACAGAATCTGTAACGTAGCCTTGTCCTAGTTATAGATGTTAACAATTTTCGCAATTAATGTAGGGAATCATTATGATGACTTCTGGTTTCTTCCGATTGCTGCCGGATCTTCCCAAGCCCTTTTGGCGCTACCCTATTTCGTATCTCAGCTATGGTTCATGGGCAATCCAGGTACTTCTATGAATCCCAATCTTGTTCTGATCCTCTTTTGAGCTAGTTGCCAGTGGAAAAGTCTATTGACTTATTTATGCGGAATTCATTCTTAAAAAGTGTAAGGCGATTTTGACTGATTTTGGTCGAGGGCAAAAATGGAAAAATGACGGACTTATAGAGAAAATAATATAATACAAACTAAAGGGGCTCAAACGTAAATTTTAAATGGAAATAGGCAAAATTTCAGTAAGACCCTTTCTCTTTGAAAAAAAAAATCAACTTGGGACTAAGTGTGCCCCTACCCTTAACCTTTCTTTAATGCAATCTTACTCCATTAATACATTCATTTATTTTTTAAAAAAAAATTATTGGTATTATTTGTCTGAAGTTGTTATTAGTAGTTTGAACAATCAATTAATTAAAATCCCTCTTTATCTCTCTTTTATTTGTCACTTAAATCTCTAAATAATCTTTCACCTTTGTTTGCCTCAATAGATGACTAATTTAACTATACATAACTCTTGTAACATAAAAAAGACAAAATTGCCGATAAAAACATTGGCTATGGAAGAATTAAATGGTTGTTGTGCTAATTATTGCTCGGTGTTATATTTCTTGATATTTGTAGGGTGCCTACAAGAATGATTTCCTGGGCGTGGAGTTTGATCCCATGTTTCCTGGTGAGCCAAAACTGAAAGGCGAAGATATAATCAAGAAAATATTTGGTGTCTCAATAGATCGATCAAAGTGGTGGGATCTTTCAGCCATTGTTGTTATTCTTATATCTTATCGGCTTCTTTTCTTCATCGTTCTCAAGTTCAAGGAAAGAGCTTGTCCAGTATTCAAGTCAATTTATGCCAAGAAAACTCTTCAGTATCTCGATAAAAGGCCTTCCTTCAGGAAAATGCCATCAAGAACTTTCTCTTCAAGGCGGCACCAACCTCCCCATTCACTATCTTCTCAAGAGGGTCTCAGTTCTCCACTGAATTAGAAAGCAGCTAATTAACTAAAGTGCTCATTTTTAAGTTGAAAGCTGCTTATTGCAGCGGTTACTACTTTATTTGTAATATTCTTCCTCATACAAAAGATACTGTCAAAATTTCAGATTTCTTTGTTGAAGTTTTTATTTACAGGAAATGTTTGAAATTGCTTCTGATTGATGAAAATAACGAACATATTTGTATATGTAGCATAATGTAAGAGACATATCGGTCCACTTGAACTTCCATGAACGTTATGATCTTAACTATCACTTTGTTTGATCGTTTGGTGTCAACTTGGTTTCTTTCTTCATTTTGATAGACAATAATCAATTTCAATAGCAAAGCAATTTTTTTCAGTTACTTGCACCCAACCCCTCCCTGCACCCTCAAATTAAGTGTATGATATCCATCTTTGTGGTGATTACAGCGCCATCATCATCCATCATAGTGATGTTCGTTCACCTTGGGTAGGCTTTTAGTTCCATTAAGGAGCCCTTTAAAATCATTGGCACGAACAATTGGCAAAACTTGAGACTTTGGTTTGATTTATTTTATTGTAGCTTGCCATTGGAAAGATTCTGATAAATGAATCTTTGCTGAATGTGTTTCATTACATCAATCATTAATACATGTTATGTTTTATAAAAGAGCCAAGTCTCAAAGTAAATAACTAGTGAAATAATCTAGATGTGTGAAGACAAAGCCTCATCTTCAAACATCCAAATTGCCGTGTAGGTGTTTTCTTATGTCACGACCCAATTCAAAGAGCATCAGTGTTGGGCCTCTTTCGGCCTCACTTAATCTGGGCTTTGTCTTGGGCTGTTGAATGCTATGGACCTTGAAACTATTTGAACCTAAAAAAGTATATATTTCTTTTAAGTTTTTATTTATAGATGCATACAAATCCTAAAATTTTAAATTATTTTTTTCTTGTTACATAATCTTTATTTTCATAATTCTTAATTTTTTAGAATTTTCTCAAAAATTTAATTAAAATTCAAAACATAAATAAATATTGTCAAATGGGATGGGTGTAAAGAAATATTAAAAGAATAATTTATTTAAGAGTTTAATTGAAGTTTCAATCAAAACAAAAAAAGGAATTAATTTATTTTTGGTTATTTAGATAATTTTGTAAGAAATTTAGGGGCTGTCAAAAGGCCTACTGTGCATATCAAACTTTGAAGAAAAAAAAAACTAGAGAGAGACACAAGGGAAAAAAGGGTTATAGAAATGCTAAAAGAGAAAGATAATGCGGAAATTCTGTTAATTTCATATAAGAGTATAATGAGTTTAGAAATAGATTTGTAATTTGAAATATGAAATTTTAAATTTTTCTAGTTGAGTTTATTTAAGTAAAATAGGTTTAATGAACATTTTAGTAGTTTCATATAACTCCACTTTTTTTAGTACGGAGACACAAGCTTGATATATATGGTAAAGAGAAACATACTAAATACTGAATTCTCAATTCGACTCTCGCTATAGTAAGCACTATAATTTAAAGCATTGTTGTAGCATATTTTCCTTGCCATCATAGTCAATAGCCTTAAATAATGTACCAAACTTGACATTTGCAATTGCATCTGCTCCGAAAGAAAGTAAACATTATTTCCAAAGCAAACATTATTTCCAAAGCAAAAGATGAGTCGTCACCTTTTGTCTCGCCATTGGTCATGAAAGTTCTCATTTATAGGGATGGCAAAAATCCCAACAGGGGCGAGTACTCTTAGGGATTTTTCTCATTTGGGGAGGGTACATGGATAATTTTATATCCGATTTCTTATTCGAGGAATGGACGGAAAATATTTTTTACCCAATATCTTACCCGGGGAAGGGATGGGGATGAGGTGAAATCCCCATCCCCTCCCCATTTTCTCCATTTTAATTTTTAATTATATTTTTATTTTTTAAAATTACTAGTAAATAAATAATAAAATTTGAATTATATTATAAAATTATAAATATTGGTAAAAATAACAAATATCAAAATATTTATATTATTAAACTTTTAGGCCTAATTAACTAATTAAAGTCTTAAATTTTTATTTAGAACATTAAAAAGGTCGGGTAGATTTTATTTGCCCAAAAATTTTGTTTTAATTTTATTTTATTATAAATATTAATTACGTATATATATTTATTTCATTTATTTTATTGTCAATATAAAAGTAAATTTTTTTTCTTTTTATTGTAGGATTATGAAGATTGACAAAGATAATTATTTTGATAATTTGTATTTTGCATGTGACTTTTGTAATGGATCAATATTAATGTAAGATATATTTCGAACTTTACTTTTATTTAAATTTTTTATTTTAAAATAAGTAACTCAAAATCGAAAATAAAAATATGTATTAGTTATTCAGGGGTCGAAAACTCTCGGGATCCTCTGTTATTATTGGGAGGGGATAGGAATTCTCTCAAGTAATTTTGACAGGGACAGAGAGGGAACGAGGACATACGCAAAATATCGAGGATGGTTAACAGAAGATTGGTCTCCTCCCCTCCCCATTGTCATCCCTACCCATTTATAGCATTTATATTGAGCTAGTGAGCCAGATGCCTAATTTCGCGACCAATTAAACTGATCATTTCACATGATTGAAATGATTATACGAGAAATTTGAGGCCATAATTAAGCTCCCTTACTAGGGCATAAAGATATGAAATAAATGCTATACCATCAGCTTCCTCATAATGTTGTTGACTTTATTTATGCTTAAACTATTTTTTTCTTTGAAAATTATACTATTAAATTAATGTTTAGGACTTGTCGTAGTCAGTCCCGAACCCAACATGTTTTATTATCCTAAGCTAATTTACAAATTTACTGTAAATATTTGTTTAAATGTCAGTACATATAAAAAAGTAAAAATAACATATATATTAAGTAACTTGATATCAAAACTCTTAGTATATGTATTTAGTAAAAAAAAAATAACAATACAATAATAAGCTTATAATTTAAATCATTAAAATTGTTTAAAAAGATTATTCATGAAATTCATTTTAATGCGAAATTCTTGAATAATTAAATTTAATGAAAAGAAAAAGGATAGCATATATGATATTAGTGATGGCGTTGTAATAGATTGACACATATATATATATTTTTTTAAATTAAACCTAACCGTAATATTTTCTTAATAATAAGTTAAAGCTGTAATAATATTTTTTCCCCATAATGATTTCAATTAATTCAATAAATATATAATTTAATCATTTTATAAAATAAGTTTTTAATTCAAATTAAAAAAATAACTGGAGACATACTTGAAAATAAAATAACAACGCTATTGTTATTTGAAGAATTATAGAAAAAAGGGATATCAATGAAATTTTCCTGGCCCGGCTGGTGCTAGCCCCATGTCTAGCCTCTCAATATTATTTTAGAAAATCATCTCTCCCAATAAATATCCTGAGACTTGAATGCCCCCAAATATAGAAATGATTATGGAAATAAAATATAATGTGCAGTGTTAGAAAAAAAAAAGATAAATTATCATTTAAATTAGTACTATAACACCACATAGTTTTATAATTTATTTTATCAATCCTTTTATTAGTTTTAATTTCTTATATATTTTTTATGATTATGATTATATGACCCAATAGTAGTTGCATATTTTACACTGCAGCATATAAAAATATACTAATATAAAACTGTAATAAAAAAAAAAACTGGCATGAAAATAATATATCGTAATCTGAAGTTTAATTTGAACAAATACAGCGTTGTGATTAATGATCGATTAAGAAAATAAGACAATAATAGATCTTGATCATGCATATTATACACAGTTGAATGAAGCCGGTTGTTACATTTGAGTTGACGTCAGGGGGGGAGCAGCAGACGGCTAGTAGTCCCTGCAAAATCTCCTTTACACCACTGATTTTTCAGTTTATTAAAATATAACTATACAAATTACAAATATTTTTTTTTTCTCCTAATGCATTTTGATTCCATATAAGTTATAATCCTGGCTCTGTATTTAAACATTGTACAGTCTGAACAATAAATATTCTCTTCTTTTCAGAAGCATGAAGTCACAAACCACACAAATGTCTACTGTTCTTGCTTTATTCTTTTTCATCATATTATTATAGGTAAATGTGTAATAAGCTTAAGTCGGTTTAATACCTAACCCTAGCATGTGCCACTCTGATCTGAAAAGGTCTAAAATTCAAAGGAACATATAAAATAACTGACATAATTAATAAGCATATAAGTTGGTCTGCTACAATAAATAATATTATGTATAAAGAAAGTTCCACTTTCAACTATACTCCCAAAACATTCAAACAGGCAAAAAAAAAAAAAAAAGGCAAGTACATTACACGAAACATATAATGCTTATATATACACTTTTAAGAATTGCAGTGGTTGGGTGGTTGTGTTTGCCATAATGTGTTCCATTACTTATATATATACTTTTAAGGAAAGAATGACAGCAACGTCCTGTAATTTTATGAAATTTTTATGAAGACTTCTTTATTTTTAAAATTGGTCATATAAATTACTTTCGTGGATAAAATTTAGATGAAGTACAGTTGGTTAATTATAATTAAAGAACATATATAATTGTCTTATATGAGGTTTATGTGACATTTTTTAAGAATAAAAGTGTTTATATATATATACATACATACATACATACATATATATATATATAGTTTTGCCCTCTCCCTCTCATCTTCTTCCTTGCATAAATATTAATGAAAGCATTTAATGGCAGGTTTTAATGCCTAACTGGCTTTGCTACTAACCTCTGACAGTAATCTGTGACAATTCTAGATGAAAGAAACCCACCATCTCATCTTTCATTATTTTCCTATATATAAAGTCTCCAGCCTCCTACTCCTACTCAGAACTTTTGCTAATTTTGGCAGCAAGAGCTCCAGGATTCTTTGCTAGACTACTTGAACAGTTATTATATAGCAGGCCAAGAGTCACCGCCATTTTTATTTGCTTTTTCAAAATCAAAACTTCTTGTTGCTAGTTATGGAGATTGAGCATGTTACCAGTGGTGGTGTTGAAAATGGCGGTGGTGCTGCGGAAACCGAGGAAGGGGCCAGGGCCGGGGTCGGAGGAGGGATGTATTTGGTATGGGAAGAAGTAACGGTGGTGGTGCCAAATTTTGGAAGTGGACCAACTCGAAGATTGCTCAATGGACTCACTGGTTATGCTGAACCTGCCAGGATTTTGGCTGTTATGGGCCCTTCTGGCTCTGGAAAATCAACATTACTTGATGCTCTAGCAGGTTTGAATAACGTAATTATTATCATCATTATTATTATGTCACATATTGAAATTGTTGGTTAATCTTTCAAGTTTGATAAACAAATCACGCTCATATAATATAATTTAGCATAAGAGAATGAAAAATATAACTCAAATGTCTGATGTTGTATTTGCAAGTGGTGTTTTTCAGAATTTGTTTTGGAAATAAATTTCATAATGAGTTTTCGGAACTATATAATGTGCAAGTAAAATATTAAAAAAAAACGAGTTTAGTATAAAATATTTTAAAAGAGAGTTATGAGATCAATTTGTTTTTTTGAAAAAAATAGTGAAATGATAATTTCATTTTTCATTTTTTATTTTTCATTGTCGTAATATATAATGCTGTAGCAAACAAGTTTTCATCATTTTTATTTTCAAAAACAGAAAATCGCCTTTGAAAAATTACCCCAAACAACCACGTTTAGCTTCACAACTCACTGCCGTGCACTTTATTTACTTAAACTTAAAAAATTGTTAAACGATAAAATAATTCGAACATCTTTGATGTCCAAAATCTTTTACATACATAATTTTGAAGTTCTTTTATTTTTTTCCCAGTAACTGTGATATAAAAATTCTGATTTCAAATGGACTTTCTTTTAACCCTAATAAATATAAGCTTCCTAATTTAGTATGGGTCTCTATTGTACCTGAAACATAATAATAGCGACATGACAGAAGCTCCCATAGAGACCCTAAACAAAATTAGGATACCCTCTTAATTTAAAAATACTTGAATTTTAAATAATCTTACTTAAGTAATTAAATCACTTCTTGATTATTTAATCTAAAAATACTTAAATTTCAAATAATCTTACTTAAGTAATCAAATCACTTTTTTATTATTTCGGTTTTTGCTATGCACAAGCTTTAATTGGTCCCAAGTATTGTACAAGGAAGAAAAAAAGAAATTGGCTTGCATGAGCTTGATTCACCATCTTTAGTCAACAAGAAGTAAAGATGCTGGACCTTTGAGACAAGCAATAAATAACTTTGTGATTGTCATTAGAATATCTTTGTTATCTAAGGTTTTTAAACAATTACATTATTTGAACAAGATGGCAACATCATAATAATAAACGGTACAAATCGAATATAGTACAGAATGCAAAAGCATCAGTGTCAAGTCTCAACCACCGCCAACAAACCTGCATGGCCAATAATAACAGAATTTAATTTAATGAAATTGGACACTTAAGAAATATTGGAAAATAGGATCCAAATCCTTATAAACGCGTCTTCAATTGCGCAGCTACACATACGGTTGTGAGTCTTTATTGGCCACAACACAGTTCTTCCAATAATAAATCATCATAATACAGTCCTTTTTTAGTATCAGTATTCAGATACACGTTTTTAAGTTATGAGACTTGAAAAAATTATTTTTAAATCCCTTAAACTATACAATTTAAGAATGCATTCACATTAAAAAAAAATAAAAGCACTCGCACTTTATTTGGAGATAGGGTAGCAGGTGGCAGAGATTGGAAAGGGTCGGTGCTGTGCAGTATGGACTTCAATCTTTAATGTATTGTTTAATTTACTTTGGGATCTTTAATGCGTAGTGTAATTTCTGTTAACATCAAGTCAAATAATCAATTATACATCCACGAAGTAGGTGGTGCGCGTGGTTGAGTTCGTTAAGTATATATAATTTATTTTTATTCAATTATTATTTTTTAAAGTAATATTACCTTCTTTCATCTACGTATTTCATTAAGTTTGAATTTTATGAGTAACAAATAATATAATCGTGGTGAGTGATTTCATTTTAAGATAGGAGGAGAAAGATTGTGTAGATTGACAAAATGGCTACTGTCAGCTTTCTTTTACATGAAGACCTATTTGAGTCTATATTACAGAGAAGGAAAAAATGATAACGGTGATGTATGTGTCTGAATCTTTTTTTTTTTTTTTTTTTGGAGGAAAAAAGAAAATGATTTTTCAAGGAAACATAAATTTTATTCGGCATCAAATATTATTACTAATTTCATTTATAACATGCAACCTAGACATCATATCAAATTATGTAAATCTTCTACTAACTGATAATTATTAAAGCATTACATGCACCATTCCTCGTGTGTATAAACTTCTGCACATTAGATGTAAATGTAACAATCAAAGAAAATTAAATTTTTGGTTTAATGATCATTGTTGATTTTGGGATTTGATGCAGGTAGACTCTCAGGAAATGTTGTCATGACGGGAAATGTTCTTCTTAATGGGAAGAAGAGAAGACTGGATTTTGGTGGAGTTGTAAGTAACCTGTAAATCTTTGTTAAATGGTTTCAAGTCCAGCAATAAAAGCAAAGCCAAATTACTCAAATTCAAACATTTTTATTTGCATTTGGAACCATATTCAAGGAAGAATTCCATCTGATCATGTTCTAATTGATATCTCAGGCCTACGTAACCCAAGAAAATATAATGCTGGGAACTCTGACAGTGAGAGAAACAATAGCTTACTCTGCCCATTTGAGGCTTCCAAGCAGTATGAACAATGAAGAAATCACTGACGTTATAGAAGAAGCAATCACGGAAATGGGTCTGGAGGATTGTGCTGATCGGCTGATTGGAAACTGGCATTGGAGAGGAATCAGTGGTGGCGAAAAGAAGAGATTAAGCATTGCACTTGAAATTCTCACCAGACCTCAGCTTCTGTTTCTTGATGAACCAACAAGTGGCCTGGACAGTGCCGCGGCTTTTTTCGTGGTTAAGATCCTGAAAAATATAGCTCATGATGGTGGAACAATCATCTCGTCAATCCACCAGCCGAGTAGTGAAGTCTTTGCTCTGTTTGATGACTTATTTCTTCTATCCGGCGGTGAAACTGTTTATTTCGGAGAAGCCAAATCAGCTCCCACGGTATGTAAAAACTCATATTTCTTGCATAAGCATGGCCCCGCAGTTCGAATCTCTCATCAAAACAGAACCTGAAATTTCAAATAAGTTGAACATCTTGTTCTGCAAGTAGAAATCTCAAAAACTTTCAAAACACAGGACTTTAGTTACGAAAATGGTCGTGTTCCAACTGCATAAGCAACTTTTTTGTAACCAAAACAATTTTTTCATATCCTGTCATTTACATATTCATGAGGTGATGAAAGATTTACATGGATGCACCTCTGACAGTAAAATTAAATCTATTTATACATGCACACAGAGAATATACTAAATCTTATCCTAATCTAATAATTTTATATTATTAATTTTGCAGTTCTTTGCAGAAGCAGGGTTTCCATGCCCAACGCGAAGAAATCCTTCCGATCACTTCCTTCAGTGTATTAATTCAGACTTCGATGTTGTCACAGAGGTTCTGATGGAATCTCAAAGAATATGTGTATGTATATGGTTAATACGTATTGTTATAATTTCCTATCAAATTCTTGCATTGATCTTTACTATGTTTCTCCTTTACCGTCTGTGATTGATATTGATTGCAGTTTTATGCAGATTTACATGAAATGTAGAAGTAGCAAATGCGGCTTGGGGTCACTTTTATTCCTTTTTACTTTTACAGAAGCTATTGTATTTACAAGAAAGATAAGATCTGTTCAAATACAATCACGCATCCATTCCAAAACGGGCATAAAGCTGCTAATTTTTATCAAGGAAAATGACTTGACTAAAACATAAGCATGTCACTTTCAAAATGTTACAACTAGCATGAAAGCATTCGGTTCAGTTTATATTTTCAGCTTCCAATCCTTCAATTCAAATTTGGACTGTCGTTTCATAAAATTTATGTTTGTTTATTTGCTGACTCCAGGAAACTCAAAACCCTTTAGGTCGTATAAGAAACTTACCGACTTCAGAGGTCAAAGGGATTCTAATTAAGAAATACCGGTGCTCAGAGTATGCAACAAGGGCAAGAAGTAGGATTCAAGGAATTTCAAGCATCGTAAGCATTTCAAACCCAAGTTTTGTTTTAATCTCCCTTTTTCCTTCAAAATAACTCCAGTCATTATGTAGATTTGTAGCTGCCCTCAAATACAATATTTGTGAGGTATTGTACAACTAGGTGTTGCAAAATCCCAAGTTGTAGTGATGAATGCCTAACCCAGCATAAGTTCATGTATAAGCGAGGCACAACAATTTTCCGCCAAGAAAATTTGACAAGCATTTATTGATATTGCAGGAAGGGCTTGAATTCAAAAGAAAGAATGGAAGCCCAGCAAAATGGTGGAAGCAACTCTCTATATTGACACAAAGATCTTCACTGAACATGTCTAGAGATTTCGGATATTACTGGTTAAGGATAGCAATCTACATAATCCTGTCAGTTTGTGTTGGTAGCATCTTTTATGATGTTGGAACAAACTATACCGCAATCTATGCACGTGGTTCTTGTGCAGCATTTATATCTGGTTTTATGACATTCATGTCCATTGGAGGATTTCCATCTTTCATTGAAGAAATGAGGGTAAATACTCTCATCTTACCATTTAGACAATTCTATTTGTGTAGGTGTTAGTAACCTAACCATGGTGGCAATGGTTTTTAGGCTTTTACTGATTCATTTTTCCTCCTCTAAAATAGGTCTTTTCTCGAGAAAGGCTTAATGGGCATTATGGGGTAGCTGTGTATATTCTATCTAATTTCCTATCTTCCCTCCCGTTCTTGACTGTGATGTCCTTCGCTACTACATCAATTACTTATTACATGGTGAAATTTAGGCCAGGAATTTCACATTTCATTTATGCCGGCCTTGATCTTACTAGCTCCATTGCGGTAATAGAGAGCTGCATGATGATGATAGCTTCAATGGTTCCAAACTACTTGACAGGAATCATTATAGGAGCTGGATATCTTGTAAGAATATTAAGATCACGAAATTTCAGTCCCCCCCCCCCCCAAAACAAGTAGGCTTATGTTTAACACTGATTAATGAAATTGTTCTTAGGGAATCATGATGATGACATCAGGGTACTTCCGATTGATTCCTGATATACCCAAGGCCTTCTGGCGTTACCCAATTGCTTATATCAATCATGGTGCATGGGCATTACAGGTAAGATTCATTGAAATTGCCTATCTCTACTGTTAACCAAAATGCCTTCTAAAAACCAGAAAACTAAACCGAATAGTTGTGCAGGTAATTCTAAATATATGAGACTCAAGAGACTGTTACTATTTACCTTGTCAAATATAAATAACAAATTTATCTCTAATATTGACATGTGAAAACCGAGATATCATTAAGGAGGCATCCTACTAGATTATATCAGAATAAAGCATTAGCAGTAAGATTCATGTAAAAGGCAATAATTTTCAGATCAAAATATTTAAATTCACCGTTCTTATGATGCAAAATGTAGGGAGCTTACAAGAACGACCTGATCGGGCTTGAGTTTGATGCTATCGATAGGGATGGGCCGAAACTTACAGGCGATGTGATCCTTAAAACAATGCTTGGCATGAACCTGGACCATTCAAAGTGGTGGGATTTAGCTGTTGTTGTTGCCATTCTCATATCTTACAGAGTTATATTCTTTGCTATTCTTAAGTTCAGAGAAAAAGCTTCACCTATTTTCCATGCGGTTTACGCCAAAAGAACTCTCCATCATCTTCAGAAAAGACCTTCATTCCGAAAAATGCCACCTTTTCCTTCCAAGAGGCATCAAGTTCTGCATTCATTGTCTTCTCAAGAGGGTCTAAACTCTCCTATCCACTAGAAGCAGCAGCAAATTATTTTTACACAAATACTTTGATTATGTTTGGACATCAACTGTGGCAGGAAAGAAAAAGAGATAATAAAAGTACACCTTTATCTTCCAAATAGGTAACAGATGATACATGCTAATGTTCTCATATAAGAGTTTATTAAAGTTCTCTGTAGCAGAATCATATTGTATGCAATTATTGCTTTATAACCTACATCAGGCATTGCTCAAACTTGAAACAATATATGACATATGGCTACTCTAGTACTAGTAAAGAGTATATTCAAGACTCTCCAGGCTATACTCTCTGTTTCTGATTTACGCTTTGTGGACAACCGGTCCACTCAGTTTTAATTTTTCTCCTTTAATGCATTTTTGAGTTTCAAATCACTTTAAAAAACAAAAAAGAAAAAAAGATTCACTTGTCTGTAATATTTTGCTTTTTAAACTTTTCGAGTTCAAGGTTGCAGGGCAGTTAACCATTCCCATCGTTTCCATGGAGTCTATTTCTGTTTGTAGACAACAAAAACCAGATTCCGCATGGTTAAGACAATGGAAAAGTGAGCAATTCAAAACGCCAGTTGAAATAAGACAGTTAAATGATAATTTTACAAAAATAATAAAGTAATATAGGTTTTTAAGCAAGTATAGGATAAAATCACCTTAACTCCCAAACTACACTTTAGAGCTGTGGTTTTTAACCATCACAGAGTAGTAAATAAGCTAGGCCAGCTTTCTTGATGGTTAAACAAACTCAAATGCAGTTTAGGCTTTTTCTTATTTAACATCATATATATTGTTCTCTTCATAAGTAAAATAATGATAAATAAGATAGCATGTATCGGACAAATTTCAATGAGTGGTAGAAGACCAATGTGAATATGACAAAGAATGAATGAATTTATACACCACCCAATACGTGAAATCTGCTGTACATGTCACACATCACATGTCATGTACATAATAAATTACTAAATGATCAACAGTATAACACCCAATTAACATAGTCATTAACTCAGAGCAATTCATCCAAACAACGTAACGTAATATCAAAATTGTAAAAGATTGTGTTACAAATTTCAAGTAAGAAATCTTTGTATTGAAGAATTAGCAGTAGAATGCTTATTCTGTCTCCAGACCAAAACAGAATTGGTCTAAAACATTACAGGACTTTGGACTGAGTAAACAATATTGACTCAAAATGGAAGTGTTAGTCGCATTTTTGTCTCAAATTATCTCGAAAGTCTACCATGTTAGCCAAGGTTCAGCTCCAGATTTTATCATTTCTGCTTGACCCACAGCCATAACAGTTCCTGCAATTGATCATACTTCACAGTTAGATATATTAAGCTTCATCACTGATATAAGCTTGAGATTTAGCTCAAAATGGTTGACATAGATCAACATCTTGATAGAATTCAACTAAAGTTTAAACTTTACTCCACCAGACTCATCTCATGTTTTCTTTTCATTTTTGGAGCTACATCAATATGCCAAATAATTGATTCAGCTAAGTTCACTTGCATTCCAAAAAACCATGAGTGCTAGTCCAGAAGCAATTAGCAGACAACCAACCTAACAAGACTCGGGAATGGGAAGTGCACTTCTAGCTTCGTAATCTGCCTCTATACACATAAACCTGAGGATCCCTAGAATAATAAATATTTCCATAAAGAGCAGCATGGATTTCAATCCCCGAATAGATTAATGTATCACGATAGAATACTAAAGTGTAACTTTCAAAGGTTTGAAAAGAGAGTGTTTCCTTTTCAACTCACAAGCATTTCAAATCAATGCATATAAGAAGAATCCCAGTAGCCAATAAAAGCAGCTAGTGGACAAAAGACAAGTAGCTTAATCATATGTCTGAAAGCAATAACACCAGCCTCACGACTTTCTTCATTATGAATCCAACCCTGTTGCTGCCTCCGCACGAGCTGCCCTCTACTAATGTCAACAAATTAGTCAGCAACCTTGAAAATCACAAATAACCTGTCAACGGAAACGGAAGGACTCTATTTTAATTATAACATCACAGAGAATTAAAGAAGAAAGAAAAAGGGTAAGTACTATCCATCTGCTCTCAAAGAGCTACATAATATACAAACAAGAGTTATCAACAAGATGGTTGTTTTAGAAGCAGAAGATCATGTTATTATTTAGACCAAATGCAGGAACATAGACCAAAATTGCAGACAAGGTGTTGAATTTTTTATTATCATTTTCGGTTCAATGCTGACAAAGAAATACAGAAACATAGAACAACAGATAATCAGTTGCTAGTGCTTCTTCAGGACAAAGGAATCCTATTGTGCCAGAGTGTAAAAAACTGCAATAAAATTTCAGTAGATCCAAGAACATTGCCAAATCAAATATCATTTTTCCGCATCCAATAGATTTGGGCAACAGATTTATAGAAAGTTGAACACGAGAACATTTTGTGTGTGTGTGTGTGTGTGTGTGTGTGAGAGAGAGAGAGAGAGAGAGAGAGAGAGAGAGAGAGGGAGGGAGAATAGCAGCGGACAGAGCATACCAAGAAGCCAAATGCATGTTTTCTTCCACTTCAGGTTTGCTGGAGGAGTGAAAAACAACTCATGTATGATTGCTCTCTTCCGTAGTAGATAAAACTGAAATTATGAAATTATATGCCACCATTTCTGGAAGTCTAGCTTTTATCCTTAGTAGACAAAATAAAAACTAGAAATGTGGACAAATATCACAACAACAAAACTAGAAATTTCATTAAAAGAAATCATCTAAGAAACGTAAGAAGAGATCAATGGATTCATAAATAGATTCACACTCACAATCAGAATCCTTTCTAGAAAGTTCGAATCTTCAGAAAGTACCAATTCATTTGTTAGTCTCAATGTACAATAGTCAAAGTACAATAGAATGCTCTCATCTAAGAATAATCTCCCGACTTTGCATACACTCAACAGTTAAGGTTGAAAAATACTCCTGCTGGCTAATGTTTCTTCTCATTGGGCACACCATTTTCAACTCGGCTGTCAAACCCATGATAAGGAACTTCAACCATGGGACTAGGCACAGGACGCTCACCAAAGTCCTCAGGAAAGCATTCAAAATCAGGGCCAAAGTTGAACTTGACAACACAATTGGGTTGATTGGGAAGAGAATACATCGAAGCAGCAGGGTAGTATCGACCACCATATAAATCCTTGAAAGCTACCCCTTGGCATACACCATTTTTGAAAAAAGATATCTCACTTCCTGCAGGAAAGTAATAAAAAATTTTATATAGTCGACAAAATGACTCAAACGAACCAAATAAAAATAAATGAAATGTGCCAAGTTCAGAGAGACCGACTATACCAACAGTAAACAATGATTTAAAACACACTCATCAAACATGGAAATTGTGATCCTTAAGTTAACAGTAAGCAGCAATTCCATTCAAAGCATGACACAGCACACAGCTGTATCTCCTCTGGAAAGATATGAAAGCAAAATATCTCAAAGCAAGGTGAAATACTTATTTTTATGATGGTCACACCCAAGAAAATTTGGGCAGCTTAACCGCAGAACACATTCCAAAGTCGCCAACTCTTTTTCAAATTTATACCCAATTTACTAAATCATAATTATAAGTTACTAATAGGCTGCGTTCAACTCAGTTCCTATGTAACATAACCATAGGAGCAATAATGACTTCCAACTCAAAGTGCTAGCTGATAGACACATGTTATATTTTTCAAAAAAATAAAATGAATAATTTTGAAGAAGGAATTAGTTTTGTATAATGACTTATATTTCATTCCACTAGGTATTGAATGAAGATAAAAAATTTGATACTTGAATCACATAGTGAAATCCATGATATGTGATATAGATAAAGGGTTCAGGAAAGAGAAAAAACTGACAACTGCTCAGACTTAATTAACACCCTACTCTAGCCCCACACTAAAAACCTTACGCAAACATTGATAAGTAAATGATCAACGCCTTAAGTAATAACAATGAGTACAAGGCAAAACATCAAATAACTCCTAAACGCAACCACTTTTCCAGTATACATTAGAAAACTCCATACTTATGATTAGTTTATTCAATTAATAGTTGTTGACTCATTTATGGTAAGTTTATTCAATGCACAGTTGTTGAATCTAAAAGAATGGGCATGGACACAGACAACCACTTTCTTAGCCTTCTTATTATCACTTCAAAAAGAGAGAAGAAAATAATTATAAAGCTTCAATTAAGATATTCAAAGAATTAACAAGGAAATTTATCTCCCAGCCACCTCGAGAACATTAAAAGTGCAAGTCGCCTCCACGAGTTTCTAATAATATCTCAAAATCACCTCAAGTCTTAATCTTACATCAACCAGCCACTTTCCTGCTAACTCTGTTATCCACCATTACATAATTTAAGGTAAAACACTATTTTGCCCCTTGAGCCTCCTAAAACAATGTTTTACCTTCTTAAATGAATCCAGAGGCAAAATAGACTTTTACCTTAGATTCTTTAATGGTGGTTGATGCAGTTAACAGGAAAACGACTGGTTGATACAAAAGTAAAACTAGAGGTGGTTCTGAGATATTATCAAAAGCTGATGGTGGCTACTTGCACTTTTGATATTCTTGAAGTGGTTGGGAGACAATTTCCCAGTTAACAAAGACAAATATTGTATTTCAAAGTTCAGACCAAGCATTGTTCAGGCCAAAATTAATTTCAAATAGTCTTGCTAGATGTTATAACAGATGTACAATTCCATAACCTTCCTAAGGAATGAACCACAATAAATGGAGATCTCTGTCTCAACTTTATAATAAATTGACTTTTCCATTGCTCACAGGATTTATCTCACATTTCTCCTTGACTCCAGCTTCTGCACAACTATACATTTCCAACTTCGTTACAAACTTCCACTACAGAACACAAAATCCTGAACCCGTATAAGGACGTACGATCCTTATCTACCCAAAGAAACAAATAAACAAAAATCAGAATTTATTTCAATTTGTGTAATTAGATTATCTACAGTGTCATCTTTTATGAACAGAACTCTAGTACATAATGAATAGACAAGACCAGATTCTAATAAATTAGCCTTCGAAGAGAAGGGAATCAGCAGGAAAGTTGCAACCATTCATAACAAGAACACTTTTAGAAAGATATATGAATTTTATGTTAACCATTGTAAAATGAAAGCTCAAATGCGGAGGTGTGACAAACCAGAATGGTTCCATTATCTAAACAACAATTTACAGAGACAAAAACGTCTTCATTATGCACATTGTAATCAGCAAAATATCATCCTAAAAAATTATCCTTGCCAAAATTGAAGACATACAACAAAGTGTGCACTTTCTAATCCCAAGATCAATCTTAAAGATACAAGTAAATCATATGTATACCAAATGATGCAAACAGAAAAAAATCATAAATATTTCCTAGATAAAAACATCAACAAATAAATTAGTTTAACTTGGTTTGGCCTCTTGCAATAGAAGCAAGAGGTAAAGAGTTCAATCCACCTCACATCAACTTTGGAGGGGAATAAATTTAAATCAGGGTGGGGACATGAAGTGAGGTAGGGTTCGGATCAGCGCAATCCAATTTTTATTCTCCACAATTCAATGCAACAGCAAGATAAAACCAAACCAAATGTACATCAATGCTTGCTAATAATCAAATAACATAACCAAAATTACATAAACCAATAATAAACTCACCAGGAACCACTTTAGGTGGATCTTCCTTGGAATCAGGTGCACAAACATACCTCTGTCCCTTGTACCAAACAAAATGGGGTGGCTTAGGTGCATATTGTCCTCCCTCTGGCAAAATGATATAAAAACCAATAACATCACCCTCCTTATACCCTTCCTCCCCATACTTCTCCCTCAAGGCCTTGTGCACCTTACTCCCATCAATATCCCTATACCCAAAACTGTTTCCATCGTAACCAACTGGTGCCTGCAAGTCTCCCTTCTCTGTAGACCACCCTAACCGTGTATGCCCCGTCTCACCCAATGCTACCACCTTTAATTAAAAGAACTTTTATAAATTCCAATAATTTATTTCAATAAACCAGAAGAAAAAGGAAAGTTTCAAAAATGGAGTTAGGACTCTGTACACTGCAAAAGAGTAGAACTCAACTTCACAAGGAGCACAAAACCTTTATCTCAGTCATAAGAAGGAAAGGAAATTTAAAAAATCTACCCCATTGATAATGTCAAAATAAATGATTTTCCTTTAACATCATGCATTTGAATGCTATACTATTTTAGAGCAACAATTCGGACACAATGCCATTGTAGATTTTGGTTTTCAACCATGACTACAATTTACAATGTAACTGGTTTATAAATTGTTTCCGAATGTACATATGCATAGATATATAGTTCAATAGCTGATTGGAAGCTAAGTAAACAATAATTACAAGTTTCTTATTGTATATCGAACAAAGAAAAAGCAGCATCAAAATGTTACCTTTATTTCATAATACCATGCTCCTTCTACAACCCCTCTTGTGGCTCTCACCATTCTATACCCTTTAGTGCTACCTGCAGTCAGCCTATCTTCACTCAACTCCACTTTCTCTGCTTTATAAACCTTTGAATAAACATAAAACGTTAAAAAAATAAAAATTAGAAACAGAAAAAAAAAATTGTACGACAATTGCCTTAAAAAGATACATGAAATAAACCTTTGATAAGCAGATTTTCATTTCTGGGTTATCATCGCCTTTGTCGGGGAATCTTGGAACTGGCGTTATTAACACAGTATCCTCAGGGGATACTTCTTTCTGAGTGTTTGTTTTGTTCTTCTTTTTTCCCTTTCGTGTAGTTCGTGAAACCCACACATTGTTGTTCTTCTTCTTCGATTTCTTAGCTGCAGTTCCAGATGACGGTGCCAAATTTGCTTTTGAGATTGAATTGTTATTAGTAACCGCGGTTTGCTGCTGTTGTTCTCGCGCTTGTTGTTCATGAAGAGTCGTTAATGAAGAGAGTGGCTTTTGTTTCTTAGGCGGCGGGTCGTCATCCTCGTCGTCTTCTTCTTCGACATCATCGTTTTGGGCGGCAATGTTGTCACGCTTTGGGGATTTTTGAGTGTCGTCTGAGGCTGTTGGGTCGTCGTCGGACACCGATTCGGAGATCATAGGCTCGGGCTGAATATCAGGTTGGGCTTCTTGTAGGGCGCCGTTATGCGTTTCAGCTTCCTCAGCCTCTTCTTCGGATACAGAATCGTTAACCATGGGCTCAGCTTCAGGTAGAGCCTCCAGTGCGAGGTCGTTCGGAGGCTCAGGTCCCTGTGCTGCGGCGTTTTCAGTGATAGAATCAGAGACCACGGGGTCACGCTGAGCTTCGACTCCCAATGCGACGTCGTTTCCAGAGGCAGGTTCCTGTGAGGCGTTCTCGGTGACGGAATCGCGCACCATGGGCTCAGGCTGAGGTAACGGTTCGTGATTAGCTTCTTCCGCGGAGTCGTTTAGGGATTCCGGTTCCCGTACGGCGTCGGCTTTCGGGGATGGTTCCGGTTCCTTTGCGACGTCGTCAGTTTGGGGTTGGGTTTCCTGTGCGTCGTCGTTTTGGGGCGGAGTTGGTGGTAATTGAGGTGGTTCTTCTTCATCGTCATCCTCTCTGTAACTGGCTTGGAGAGAATCCATTATTACAGAGATCGATTAATTAATGGAACTTGCTAACTAAGTAACTAAAAAGATATGGCTTTTCAGTCACGGGAGTTTTGTTAGTTAGGGTATTTTGAATTGGGAACTGAATTGACTTTGGGGAAAAAAGAAAACAAGAGAGTGCATACACTTTAGTTTTTGGGGCAACTGACGACAAACTGCCAGGGACTTGAGAGTAACTGAACTGAAGATCTCCTTTCCTACCACTCTCCCATTATATTTGTTTTATTTTTTTCAAACGAAAGGACAACTCACAGATTGCGTAATGGGCTTAGCATTGAAATTATGGTTGGTTGGGCTTCTTATCGTGGCCTTTTACTTTCAACCCTTAATTTTTTTTAAAATCATATTAACCCAATTATTTGGGGAATTACCCTTATAAAAATAAAAGAAATTTATGATTATTATTTTTTTATTTTTTTATCTCTTATGCTCTTTCTCAAGCATCGCTATCACCCCCACAACCTGTTTTCATCGCCACCAATCAATGACCACCTGCAACACATACACATAATGGGTTTTGTTAAATTTTGTGAATAAGTTGTGGGTTTGATTGGTATTAAACTATTAATAATACTTAATAATAGTGATTACTTCACTTATTTTCTGTACCACCTGCAACACATAATGGGCTTTGTTCGTGAATATGTGGTGTGTTTTGTTATTGATAATGATGGTGATCTTATTATGAAGAAAGCCCGAAAGGTTTTCAAACTTTAAAAGAGAATTTTTGCAACACATATAAAAAAGCTATTTGAATTTTGTCTTAGTCAGGACCAAATCCAAACTTGGGAAACACGCGAATGGTTTCAAGTTTTAAAAGAAAATTCCCACAACATATATATATATAACCATCCGAATTTTGCCAAGACATGTTCGAAAAATTCTACTACGAATGCGTGAAATGTTTTCCAGCTTTAAAAGAAAATTTCTGCAACATGTTTAAAAAAACTACCCGAAATTTTAACTGGACAGGCCCACATAAATGCAAGTATCCGAATTTTTTCCAGACAAACCTAAATCCAAAGTTCAAAAATTGTTACAAGGACAAGCCAGTTTTTTCTGTTAACAAATTTATGAATACAGCTGCCTTCATGCCGAACTATGGTGCCAGTTAGTTCAATGGATTTTAAAAAAAAAATCTTTTGAATAAAAATAAAAGGTTTAAAGTTTAACGTACTTACACGGATTAAAAGGATATTGGACTGAACTTGTTAAAAAAAAATTATACAAACACAATCCATATGTACTACTTGAGAGGGAAAGTATAACGCACAACTTATAATATCAACTAAATTGATTCAAATTGGCTATTCACGCATGGAATAAACAACTCGTGTGTTTGATGTTCGACTCCAAGAGATTTAAAAAGAAAAGAAATTTGACAAATATATTAATTGACTCCTGTTGAGTTATGTCCCACATTAGCCAGTAAATGGGAGATACTTGAGTTTATAAGGAGGTAGGTCACTCTACTTAAAAAGGCTAGTCTTTTAAGTTGGATGTCTAGAAATTTTATGCTAAGTCCCCCTAACAAGTGATATCAGAGTTAGACCTTATTAGCTGGAATGTGATGGTGGAACAACTCAGGTGTATTGGACGAAAAGACCGGAGTCTGACGGTGGTTTCGTCCGAGGGGGGGATTGTTGAGTTGTGTCCCACATTGACAGTAAATGAGAAATATTTTAGTTTATAAGGAAGTAGGTCACTCCATCTAAAAATGCTAGTCTTTTAGGTTGGATACCTAGAAATCTTATGCTAAGTCCCCAGCAACTCCGAAATAATTCTTGTTTAACATGTGATAATAAGAAAATAATCTAAAAATTTAAAGACACCTAAATAATTATTGTAATTAACCTTCACATAGA
This sequence comes from Atalantia buxifolia, assembly GCA_030444775.1. NCBI lineage: Eukaryota > Viridiplantae > Streptophyta > Magnoliopsida > Sapindales > Rutaceae > Atalantia > Atalantia buxifolia. The sequence goes on along the minus strand of CM059832.1, from coordinate 28,166,397 downwards.
TTGAGATTGACTTGAGTAGTAGTTGAGCCCGTGCATGTACATGCACGTCTCCACTTGTTGGACTTTAATCAATATTGCGGCCGTTGCCATCTTTACCTTCACGTGTATTTGCATCAATATCATGATCATAAACAAGCTTTACTTTCATTGATGAATATTAATGTTTAATTACATTTAAATTTTAAATCTAAAAACTATTGATGACAGTGCCGTAACAATTAAAGCAGTCACTTGGACCTTAGTTCAGTGGTAAACTGTTACCTTTACAGTTAAGCATGACTATGAGAGTAATGATTAGAGTCGCTATGGACTCAGCCTCCCTCAATTAAACATAATTATATGAAGATTATTTATAAAGTCTTTCTCCCTTGCGAATTGCTAGTAGAGTAGAGACATCCCGTTGTCTAGGTATATACTTCATAGAATTAAAAATATAATAATGTAAGTTGTCTAGGTATATACTTCATAGAATTAAAAATGTAATAATATAAGTCTCAGTAATATCAATGTAATGATCTGTTGTAATGTACGTCCCAGTAATATTAATATAATAATGTAAGTTGTCTAGGTATATACTTCATAGAATTAAAAATGTAATAACATAAGTCCTAGTAATATTAGTGTAATGATCTATATACTTCATAGAATTAAAAATATAAGAATGTAAGTTGTCTAGGTATATACTTCATAGAATTAAAAATGTAATAATGTAAGTCTCAGTAATATTAGTGTAATGATCTGTTGTAATGTACGTCCCAATAATATCAGTGTAATGATCTGTTGGCATAATAGTTGTAAATATTTGTGTAATACAGTAACATAATGCTTAATCAGTTAAAAAAAAACAATTAAAGCAAAATCATATAAACATTGAATCCAAACCTTAAAAGCAACCTGATGCATAGCAGAATATCGGTAGCTTTATTTTAAAACGTAAAAATATTGATGCCGAGAATCTGATCTCGATTGTGCAAAAAGCGTACAAAGCGAAACAAATTAAACATGAAATATGACAATGTTCCATATGTATTCATCTCAATATCCCTAAAGAAAAAGGTTATCCCAAAAAGTTCATCTTGATGTAAAGCCAAAAACAATTATATGTATAAACCCTAAACACCTGAAAACATAAAAAGATAAAATAAAAATAAAAATAAAAATCGTACCTTCATGGGTTATTGTGAGTAGTATGGAATTGTTTCCATGCCTTGACTTGTTGGAGTCTATTATAAATTATAATTGCTGCCATGGCTACCATCTTCTCTTGTACTATCATCTTCAAGGTTCTTATTAATCTTATCTTCGCAAGCTTTATTATCTCTTCCATTATTATGATCAACCAATACAAGTACAAAACAAAGCTGTTCAGCTGGTGATCTGAACTTCCACAGTTGAATTTCATCATCAAGTTCCAGCTTATTTCTATTTTTAACATTGATCCACTCTTTTATGAACACATAACAAAGGCAACACGCTATCTCCCTCTTATTCGCATCAAATTTGGGCATCCTCCGCAGCTTAAAAACCATGCCATCATATTCTTGAAGCAAAGGGTCAATGAACTTCACTTTCATCTCTCCTTTATTCTCAAGGTGTCTCTTCTCATTATCAGTCAAGAAGTCGGGTGACTTTATTTGATTCATTGGAACTGACAGGCGACGCTGACGATCAGATAAGTCCGCCTCATACAAATGCTTCTGTATTACCAAACCAATCTTTGAACCATTCAGTTGTTCGATTCTTTCCCTGAATTGCCCGGGCAAATCATCTGGAGTCACATTTAGAACATTTTCTTTTTCTCTCTTCAGTTTCCTGTTGGATTTTGAACCGTTTTGTTCCCTTTCAGCAAGCCAAATGCTTGCCTTCATAGCATCACCCAGAAGTTTATTCGGATTATTGTCGGAAAACTGGAGTCCGTCCTTAGAATACAAGCCAACAAAATCAAAGTTACAATAAGAAACAGGTTTCTTGAGAGCCTTTTCTCTTTCTTTTGCTTTCTCATCAGAAACCCTAGCCAGCATTGTCCGAGAATCATTACATGACCTTGAGGAGCTTCCACATTCAAAAACTCTTCCTTGATCCAAACAACTCACAATAGACTTTTCTTTTTCTTTGTGAATTATACTTTCCTGCTCAAGTTTGTCGGAAGCCAAACTTGCAACAGCCATTAGAGCTTCAAGACGAGTCCATTTTCTTCCAATATCGATTCCTATTTCTTCAAAATCCTTCAAAGTCAACAAAGAGAAAAACTCTTCTTCTTCAGCCATCTCCAATTTCTTCCTCAAAGTTCAAACTATGAATGACAGATTTGAAAATAGAAGAATGACAGAAGAGAAAGTATACGTACCTTAATGTTATGATTTAATTCATAGTTTTAACTGACATGGAATTATTTATTTCTTAAAAAAAAAAACAAGTTCGAAGAGGAGACAACTTGAAGTTTTAATAACGGAAGCGTAATTTTAGGTGGAGAATTGATATGAGATTTATTCACAGTACACTAACTTTTTATTATTTAATTGGATAAGGAAAGCACTAAATCAACAATCAAGATTTGATTAGAATTCACATGAGAATCATAGTGGACAAATTCTAATCATTGATTCGGTGACTTTTTCTATCTAAATTTATATAAAAATTACGAATTGGTAAGTCGGTATACTGAAAATTACAATTAAAGTGTGTTTGAAAATGATGGATTAGTAATCCTAATTTTGCCGGGATTCCTTCTTCTCGCCATCATAGGAAAACTTTGTTATTCTATATATTAACGTCCCTTCTTTCTAAACAAATTTTGTGCGCAAAAATTTGTGAACAGGTTATTGCGTTTTTTTTTTTTCCTTTTTCTTTCTTCAAAAATCGTGAATAAATGGATAAATACACATTGATGAAGCAAATTGGGGAGGGATCATTCGGAAAAGTCTGGCAAGCTATAAAGAAACAGTCCGGAGAATATGTTGCAATCAAAGCATTAAAACAAAGAATCTATTCTTGGGAAGAATGCTTGAATTTGAAAGAAGTGAAGTGTTTGCGGAAGATAAATAATCATCCAAACATTGTAAAGCTTCAAGAACTCACCAGCGAAAACTACAGATTATACTTTGTGTTTGAGTACATGGACTGTAACCTGCACCAACTTATGTCAAACAGAAAGCAATACTTCTCGGAAGCTGAAGTCACAAATTGGTGCTTCCAAATTCTTCAGGGGCTAATTTACATGCACCGGCAGGGTTACTTTCACCGAGACCTGATTCCAAAAAACTTGCTTGTTTCTAATGACACGATTAAAATTGCTGATTTTGGACTTGCTTGGGAGGTTGATTCTTGTCCTCCGTATACCGAATATATAACAACATTACAGTATCGAGCTCCGGAGATGCTGTTAATGTCAGGTCAATATAGCTCAAAAGTTGATATGTGGGCACTGGGGCTTATAATGGCCGAGTTGATTACACTTCATCCTCTGTTTCCGGGTACTTGCGAAGATGATCAGCTCTACAAAATCTGCAATGCAATTGGGAGTCCAACAGAGGAATCTTGGGCTGAAGGACTCGAGCTCGCAAGGGCTTATGGCTACAAATTTCCAAAGTTAGAAGGAAACAATCTCTCTTTGCTGATCCCATCAGCTAATGACGATGAAATGAGCCTCGTTGAATTGTTATGTTCCTGGGATCCCTGCAAAAGGCCGACGGCCGCGGAAGCGTTGCAGCATCCTCTTTTCCATGGTTGCTTTCAGGTTCCGAGGCCTGTTTTTGGAGATTCAGAGACACATGCAGGAAATGATGAAAACTTGGCAAGCATTGATTCCTGCAAGCTGAAGGTGACGCCCCCAGCTAAGAAGAGTGGATGGAAGGCTAAATTAGTAGACTGGTTTCTCAGATGGGAACCCTTTTTAACTCTCCTTTTATTTGTGGCTTGCATTTTGTACATGATTTACTTTATGATTTGGTATCTGTGAGCATTCTTGTGGCTTTTTTTAATTTGCATTAGGATTGTAAAAGTTGTAAAAGGCAATGAGAGTTAAGTAAATATTACATACACAAAAAAAAAAATTAATGTTAAGTTCCAAATGATTCTTAAAAATGCATAATAATTATTTATGTAACTTTTTGTTCTCATATCTTCACAAGCCTCAACCAAAATTTTGATTTTATATGCTTATAGAGGGTGTTAGAAATAGTGTAAAATTAATCGAAGCATGATTTAGATTATAATTTAATGTTGATTTGATTTTTTGCTTACTTTAATCGTACAACGATATATATGCGCATAGAAAATTATTATGAAAAAAATGAACCCAAATCCATAATTTTATATATTTTTAAATTAGTTCATTTTCATTCACTTCATAAGGGAGGATTGATACTTAACCCTCTTATGGAATTAATAATTTTAATTTGGTTTAATTGATCACTTATAATTCGAAGTCTATTTGAAGTCTAATCACATTTATTATTACTTATAATATAGTCCATAGGTCCACCAATATTAGATATCCCTACCGCAAGTCTTATCAAAATCAAAGGTAAATAATATGTTATCGGCTGTTATTGAAAACATCAATTTATTTATTTTGTGTTTTCACCGAGAATTATATATAGTTTGGGAGAGAATTAATCAAGTGGATTCTTTAATTAACCACCTATGATTGATTAGAGGTTTGTCTGGTTCATAAATTTAATGTGTTCGAAAACAATCTAAATAAAGAAACATTAGAGGCAAATGCGACCCCGGCTAGCCTTTGTATATCAGACAAATTTTAATGTACTCTTTTGTTGTAATAAAATTTAAGAGAAATCGAATGAGTTCCTAGATCAGTTAAATTTTCATGTTTTCTACTTGAATTTCTTTTTTATTTTTTAAATTTGTTGTAGAATTTAATATTTGTTCAAGTATACTAAATTAACTACTATATTTATAATATTAGTATATTATTATCACTTATCCTTATTTTATTTTTGTCAATAACTTTTTAATTGAGTTAGTTGTACCTCTTTCCTTAACTCTAAAGTAAAGGGTTTGAGTCTCTATAATATAGTTGTGGGAGCTTATTGCTATGTCAGGGAATGAAAAAAAGTAAATTAATGGGAAAAAATAATGAAGATGCATATATGAAATAATATTATTATATCTTGATTTATATGAATTTTTTTTCCTAAATTTAATTATAAATGACATGTCGTCTAGTCTAGTGTATGTGCGGGCTCATACTACTTATAAAATGTCACCTATTTGTTTTTTAAAGAGATGACATGTCATCCAATTGGCGTGAAAATCTTAGCCCATTTGTTTGTTTGGGGCTTTACAAGAGACAGCGCATAATGCATATGCATGTAACTTATCATGTCGATTTCCAATGTCCTCAGCAGAAAGAATATTGAGTAATCTCCAGGTATACACCCTCATTTATTTCATTTATACCCCACACACCTTTTAATTAATTATTAAAGAGTAAATGCTAACGACAAGAATAAAAAGGAAACAAGTGTCTACGTAGGGATGGCAATAGGGAGGGGAGGAGAGGGGAGGGGACCAATCTCTTAGTATTCATTTTTGGTATTTTACGTATATATTCGTTTTCCCTCCGTCTCCATCATAATTACTTGAGAGAATTTTCATTCCCTTCCCGAATAATAACAGGGGATCCCCGAGGATCCTCGATCCCCGAATAATTAATACATTTTTTTTCGATTTTGAGTTAATCATATTAAAATAAAAAATTCAAATAAAAATAAAGTTCGAAATATATCTTACATTAATACCCATTACAAAAGTTACATCCATTAAATTAGTCAATAACGCAGTATGCAAGAGATACAAACTTCTTTTACAAACTATTATGAACAAATTAATAGTTTATTACAAAATTATTACAAAAAAATCGAATTTAGATTCAAAATAAATTTTTCCAATGATGGCGTGGACACTTTATAAATGTGGACTATTCCCTTTGCAGCATAATAGTTAAGTCGGAACAAATCAAAAGTAAATATTAGATTATATTAGATTAGATATTAAAATTGTGATTCGTTGTGGGCAATTATAACATCTAAAAATAAATAAAAAATAGATTTAAGTTTAAAATATTTATTGAATATTAAAATTAAAACAAAATTTTTAGACTAATAGAATCTACCCGGTCTTTTTAATGTTCTAAATAAAAATTTAGGACTTTAATTAGTTAATTAGGCCTAAAAGTTTAATAATATAAATATTTTGATATTTGTTATTTTTACAAATATCTATAATTTTATAATTCATATTTTATTATTTATTTACTAATAATTTAAAAAAAAATTAAAAATTAAAATGGAAAAATGGGTAGGGGATGGGGATTCCACCTCATCCCCGTCTCCTCCCCGAATAAGAAATTAGATAAAAAAAATTTCTCGTCTCTTCCCCAAATAAGAAATTGGGTATGAAATTATCTCCATACCCTTCCCGAATAGAAAAAATCCTCGAGAGTACACGTCCCCGTGAAAATTTTTACCATCTCTATGTCTACACCAAGAATGTCCGAGATTTTTTTTCTTTCCTTTTCTTTTTTTGTATTTTCTGTGGACTCAAACAATAACAACAGTCAAAATCGCAGCACGAGTCTAAAGCATTTAAGCGGTGCCATAAACCCCCAATTAATGATGTCTAGATTCATCATCAAGAAAAATGTCTTTTTTTCCTAATGCGATCATTGTATTCGGCTTTCGAAACTGGCTTGACAAGACCAGGCAAACAAGGAAGTGTCAACGACTGGAAAATAAGCAGCCCACTAGCTCCACAGTTGATGCAGCTCAAATGCTTCCTTTTATATATTCCATGATGGCCACCATTTCTTAGTATGCGGGATTGCACCACGAATAGTCACTCGAGGTTCCAGAGGTATGTGAAACCTATTTGTGATTGGAAGATTGTGCAGATACGCTTCTCTCCTCTCCTACTCAACGCCGAGAAATACGATGAGTCAAGGAAAGAGCTGGAGTATAATCCAAGTAAGACACGTGGCATATTTGGGTAACGTAAGACGAGAAAGAAAGTTTATGGTACAATTAATTAATGAAAGTGTGCACTTGAATTTAAAATAACTACTACTCCTTGATTTTTTAAAATAGATAAACATATATTACAATATCATTTACTTGATATATAATTAACATTGTACCTCTAAAATTTCTCAATATTAGACAAGTCTGGGAGTCGGACAAATATTAGAAGATTTTATCAACTGTGAGAATTGCATTTTAGGCTTACAATCCCGGTTACTAGATTTAATGAATTAAAGAAGTTCGAGGTTTTATTTCCAAATATGCGCACATGCATTTTTTTTTTCGTATTCCTTTTATTATTAAAGCCCAAGTGCCTAACGCAACCTAATCTCGTTTCCATCCATGTGAATGGAGTTCATATCTCACACCTTTCGAAATTTTCATCTTTCAGGCAAATCTGGAATAATGCACACAACAATTTCTTGCCATGTAGGAATATACACAATCGATTCCTTCCTGACAAAATTAACCGGATATTATAACTTAAATAATAGCTTTTCTCAGATTCCACATTGCCAAACAGCAGCAGTTCTTACAACAGGGGATCAGTTAGCTGCTTGATCTCCATTTAGCCAACCAGAAACTAGCTCGGCAAGAGACTAGCACAACAGACATTTGGTGCCAAAAAGTCGAGTTCTCTTTCTGATCTCTATCTGGTGCACTCTGGTGAATATCGATCCATTCATTTCCTTGGAAGTTAAACATGAAGGAAATCTCGACTTCGATTCCCTCCCAAAATTTGATGAAGAGCTTCATCCCCAAAGAATCTGCGAAGCTAACTTGAAATTGATCTTCTTGTCCAAATGAATAATGCAGCCAAGTCCTATAAAATAACAATGCATTCTAATTGGGCCCTTTAAAAGATTTTTCAAGAGAAAAAAGTTGTACCACAAGGAGGAATTTCATCATTGGAAGTTTGTTTGATAGCATAAAGCATACTTTTTAAGAAAAATATTCAGAACATTGACTTGCAATTGATGAAGCATTTGAGAAATTATTATTATTATTATTATTGTTATTGTTGTTATTATTATTGTTATTGTTGTTATTATTATTATTATTATTATTATTATTATTAATAACAACAATAACAATAATAATAATAATAATAATAATAATAATAATAATAATAACAACAGCAAGGGGAATAACATACCAGCAAGGGGAATATTCCTATTGGTTCTATTGGCCGAAGTTCGTCTAGCTTGCATCAGCTGTAGAAGAGGATGCCCTCTTTTTCCGCCTGTGCTTTGGTTTCACAGCATCTTTCAATGTTTTCTCTCCCCCTTTATGTACTCCAGTTTCAGAAACATCCACTGCCGAAGTTGATGGAATAACATCTTCAGGTGGTTCCTCTGGCTTTGCTTCATTGGGCTTTCTTTCACCTGTTGGGTCTTGCTGTTTCTTCTTTGGTGTTAATGTTCCTGCGAGTTGTAAGCTTCACACAGATCAGTTTCTCAGTGAATCTTGTGTGTCCCCAGTACATGCTCACTCTGTAGACTATATGCACCACTGGCCATCTGCCCCAGTGGCTTCTCCTCTCCCCAAATTTTGCCACCCAAAATAGCCATTGGTAAAGAAGTTTATAATTCAAAGAATACATGTTCACAAAATATATGCAGCAAGATGCCAATGTAATTTCTTATGCTTCTAATAGTAATTTCCAAAAAGTACCTCGTGAAGCTAGAGAAGCTTTCAGGAAATCTGAATCAACACCTCTCGAGTAAGGATCCCTAGGAGGAGAAGGTAAAATATCTAAGAAATAATAATCAGCAAATCAAAGCAAATACAGAAATAATAATCGGCAAATCAAAGCAAATACAATAATATCATGTGTTAATACAAGTTACACTACCAGAACAAGACAGAAAGAAAACAAATTCAAAACAAGACAGAAAGAAAACAAATTCAAAAATTCTTGCAAAGACAACAATTGTCCAACAATAATTCATAATTGCATCTTAAAAAATATTCAAATATTGCAAAAAGCTAAACAAAGAGTTGCTGCTGTGGAATAGAGGGATCATTTATTCAGACAGATAATGTCCAGCTAGAGCACTCAGAGAAAAAAGGTCTCTCCTTGGTAAAGCTAAAGGAGTGTCTAAAATTCCAAGAGAATTTTTTCAAGCATAGTAAAAAGTAAAAATAAAACAAGTTTGTTATGCCGTTATAGGATTCAAAAAGGATCTACTTAGGCATTAGTAAGAATTTTTCAAATGAAATGAGTTGAATGACATCATTTAAATTGCACTCATCACTTTGGGAGAGGTTCTTTCGAAGAAGGTTCATTTTTTCCAAATCTGAATTCATGTTTGCCTCAGAGGTAAGATTCAAACTTGAAGGTGTTGAGCACCCAAGAATTTTCACTAATCCTACCGTCACATGAATAACAAGTATGAGAAAGGAAATACAAGGTCCTTTATTGATTAGAAGACATATGCAAAAGAAAATAATCAGAAATGTAATAGTTTCACCAAACAAAAACAGTATGGATTAAAACTTATAGATGATTGACCCCTCAGAAGAGATTAGCTATTTCACAAACATGCTACAACCGGCTGATCCCAAAATGGACATCCTGATCCCCTACTCAGTTTAAATTTTCACCAGATGGAGATAATATGAGACAAAAAATTGAAAACAAAAGCATAGAGCAGAGAAATGAGCTTTGAACCAATAAAAATAAACTTTTCAGGCATCAAGAGGTTGTTCTGCATAAACTTAATTTGATGGAGGTTAAAAAAAAAATCTCTTTTATGTCTTAAGCATAGTGGTGAAGCTAGCAAAATTTTTTGGGACGGGCTGGATTTTTTTCTAACTAAATGCTTTTCTATTGTATGAGAGAATTTATTAATAAGAAATTAAAGATACACCTTATAAGGGACATAATAAGCCTTGCTCCCCAAAATATTATATTTGTTCTATAAAAACAAAATCATTGAAATTTGTAATTGCTATTTATTTTTATTTTTTTAAAGCTTAACTTGGACATGGAGACATGAAAAGATGAGAGCTTGAAGTTCAAAGAGAGATGAACTCCAACAAGAATTTGACAATAGTTGAAGAGGCAGTATAACTAATCAATATTAAAATTCTAATACAGGTTCCAATAAGGGCATTTTTGTAATTTTAACTAAAATTCTAGTATAGGCTCCAACAAGGGCGCTTTTATAATTTAATTAAAATCTTTCAACTTCCCCACTGCTTATGTATAAAGGTCATTTTACTCAAATATGAGGTCTTCCATCAATACAGAAAGCTGAGTACTTCCATAAAATGTGTCTGCCTAAAATTATGATGCAAAACGTAACAGGAACTTAGAAAGGCAAACACCTTACCAACTTGCAGCACCACCAACAAAATTAGCAGTGGCACCATCTCTCCTGCTACTTCTGCCAAAATTTGATGATTTGGATTCACCTTCACCATTGTTACCCGGACTAGCATTTTCCTCAGATGCAAGCCTTGGCTTCTCCAAATGTTTCCTCGACAACTCATTAACAACATTATGGCCTGATGGTTCATCTTGTTTTTCTTTCAAATTAACACTAACATCCAAAGTAATGGAAGCAGGGTGACGCTTGATCTTACGTAATGCTCTTTCTGTGTTGTACGTTTCAACCTACAGATATCAATAGAAAATTTCCGGAAGAAGAAATTGTTAGTTTGATGTGCCAAAAATTTAGCAAAAGTTACTGGCAAGGCAAAAGGAAAAAAAATAAATAATGAACTCAGGGGAAAAGTCCCCTGTTGAACTGTTGAAGACTACAATCACTCTACAAACCAGCCTCATTCAGTTCCCAAAATATAAAAGTCAAATTGTCAAAATTTGATCCTCTCATTCCGTTCCTTTACTTAAAGTTGATCAGCTGTCTACAGGAAAAGTCAACACGGCAAACATTCCTAGATTCATTTAAGAGTGATACTTTTGGTTTCATTAGACTCATTTAAAATCCGTAACGAGATATTTAAAACGCAAGGAAGAGATAGAAAAGGATTGCTGAGGCCAATTTTCAGGCAGAATCAACAAGTAATGATAAATAGGTCAAATATACATGTTCTACAAATGGAATATAGCAATGAGAAAAGATATGAATACAGTTAGAAAGGGATGGCTCATTAAATGCAGACATCAGTACCCTAAAGACCTGTGTATAGCACTTCTGTACATGCATCAAAGTCAACCAATAATGGAATTAGTAGGACTGAGCTCTATGTATTCAAACAATAAAATAAATAACGATCAAAGTTCACCTGTCTATCACTTCAAAAAGAATTGAAACTCTACAATTGAAATGTGTCAATCCTAGAGGTAGAACAACAATTGAAACTCTACAATTGAAATGTGTCAATCCTAGAGGTAGAACAACAATTGAAACTCTACACAGCTTGCCTATTACCATTTCCGACCCTAATTGCTGAGATTCAATCAGCAATAACTAGAGCATATTCATGCATACAATAGAATGGTTAGAAGGATACAACCTCCGTTTTCAAAAGACTGTTTAGAACAGCAGAGACTCACAGCATCTTTTATCTTCTTTGTAATGTCGCTAGCCATCCTGGATGCAAGCCTCAAACATTGCATGATAACACTCTGCAGAACACCCTCCCCTCCAGGTTTTTGGATAGCACAAACATCACCATTTGCATTAAGTGTAACAGTCATTTTTCCCACCATAACAGCTTCTTCGTGGTGAGTTGGATCAATCACCTACATGGCATTTTGTCTCATTAGCTGAATGAATATGCATAATTGAAGATTACAGAAAGAATTCACAGGATAAAAGTTAGCGTACCAATAAGCTCTCAATACTGAAAAATCCAAAAGTAACTGCAATAGGAAGATGATGTATTATCAACGGCAGTGGCTCTCTCTCCTGTCAATAACCAATACTGATAAACAAGGTAATAAATAATAAAAAGTGAAACAACTACCGGAAAGGATAGAATATTGCACCCAGGTGTGACATGGTAGCGTAGATGCAGACTAATATCCATTTAAGGTACAGATCAGCACATTTCAAGGACAATTCTCCATGAATATTGATATTCTATTATTTGACCAAAATGCTTTTCCAACAGTATCCAAGAGAAAGATTAAGCAGCTGAATTTTGGAAAGGCTGGACAGTGGACCAGGCAGAAGAGTAATTGTCTAATAACTCCTGTTTTATCATATCTTTTTCTAGCTACATTGAAAGATTAATCCTTCACTACTATATAACCCTCTTCAGCAGTTGAAAGTGTTGTTCCTCATTCTCTTTCAATACAACAAAAAGTCATATCTTACTACCTCATTTTGAAGGTAAAATAGCAAGACAAAATACATTCCTTAGATATTCAACTCCCAATCGGGAATTCCCACATTTATTAAACAAATATGTAAGCCATAGAAGCATCAATACAGTGGAACTCAAAGCTTTAACAAATGCTTCCCTAGGTCTGAATGATGCTTATATACAGTTGTTCAACAATAACATTTAAATTTCAATCAACAGTATCACTAACCTCAGGTGGATGTACTATCACTTCGAGACCATCTTCTCCTCCTAGTGAGCATTCAGGCCTCCTAAACGTCAGGAGAGAAGCCAAAGCAGCAATATTGGCAGCATCAACAAGATTTCTGTTCCCACACAATGATTAAAAATTAACAAGAACACGACACTTAACATTGGTTAAATAAAATAACAATACAAATGCACACAAAACATATGGACGGAGGCAGGCCTATGCCTGGTCTACCACTGGAAAATTTGGCTTATACCACTTAACCTTTTATTATTTCTCATAAAACAATGAAATGTTTATTTTATTTTCAAGTATATCCCCAATTCAACTCTTTTTTTCCCAATTTGAGGTATAGACTTATTTTTTTATAAAATGATTCAGTTACATATTTATTGAATAAATTGAAATCATTAAGAGGCTAAAATGTTAGTACTGCTTTATCTTATTATAAAAAGGTTAAGATTTGGTCTAATTGGGGGAAAAAAAAATATGTCAATATATTATAACATTGCCACTGGGAGTAATTTTACAATAAGGAAATTTCTTACTTGTGCTAAAGTTCATTTGAGTCTCAACTTTAATCCCAATACTACGTGTCATTCAGCTACTGGACAATAAAGGTAAAATTACTTATGACTCTATTCTACCAACCCATCGATAAATGCCACATTAGTCGGAACTCAAATTGGGATTCAAATGTTGGGATCCCTAAGATTACTCAATGATATAGTAACAATTAATATTTTCATAATTTCATGGTTTATTTCCTTCACAATCATACTAGTTCTTTTACTTTTCATTAAATCAAATTATTCAAATATATCACATTCCTTATGACTAAAATAAAAAGAATTTCATAAATAATTTTATTAATGTATAATTTTAATAATCTATATTATAAGTTAATTTGTTGTATTGTTGTCATTCTTTCATTAAATATATGTATTTTACTAGAGTTCTGATGTGGCATTGCTTCATATATATATATATATACACACATACATGAACCAACATTCACACAAAAATTTACCATAAATTTATAAATTAGCCCGAGATACCAAAAAGTCTTGGGTCCACCCCTGTACATGGATACTCACCCCCCATTGTCTAGAATGTGGAGATCAATACGTATAGCCCAAACTAACTTCCCAGCTAGAACACAAAGTGATTCCGTATCCACCGCCCTGCTTTCTCTGCAAGATTCCACAAAACCTTCAAAATTTTTATTTGAACGGATGACTGCAATGCAAAACTTGTGTTTTCATCAAAAGGGTTATAAAAGATAGGTTTAACAGGCAGTCCTCACTCTTTGCTTAGTCCCACCAACAAGGCTTTCCAAAATTTCAGAAAACCTTAGTGTTTTAAGAATTACGAATAACTTTTTTATACAAACATGGGAAGAGAGAGATCACAAGATTGTTTTGCACCCCTCAAATTCATTGAACAAGCATACATCATGTAAGTTTATGACCTAAGGTGACTAACGTAAACTCAATTTCAAAAATACAAGTTAATGAAGACAAAAGTTCTGTAAAACAATAATAATGATAACAATGACAATAGTAGATTTTGAGAAGCATATATAAATTATCACCTCAGACCACGATCTACTATTCGTCCCAACTCCACCGCAGATTCACTAGGGCGACCTGGCTCAAAGGAAGGATCGGCCATTGGAGAGAATTCAGTAAAGATTGACAATGTCCCTTCATTAGGTCGGTCCCGATAAGGTTGAACCAGTTGGCCGGTTACAAAACCCATTATATGAGTCTGACCTAGCTGAACTTCTGATGAACCATCTTCCCTGCACATTCATCATACCATCAACACAAAAGGAAAATAATACATTAGACCATCTGTTCACTGAACCAATAAAACAACAATAATGCAATTATAAAACAACAATATTGCAATCATGCAAGGAAAGAGAATCCACCTGGAAAATTAAAGCACTAACAGTATAATATAGTTTGAGCTTATCCTATATCTAACTAAACATAATTAAAACACCTATTCAGTTCCTATGAACAAATCCCCACAACAAGCAATAAAAAAAAATCTGGGAAAAATATGAAAAAGCAAACACGCACAGTACAAGATCACATCAACCCAAACAAGAAAAACAGAAAATAGTATTTGATTACAGAACTGGCATAAAGCTGACCATAATTGGAGTGAAAAATTAACGTCAACATATCATTTAAGGACATAAACCCTCAGTATAACCTGGAAACTAAGTGCAGCAGGGCAAAAGCACATATTGAGCAAAAAAGAATCAGTATACGAAACGGAAGCAATTACATATTATCACCTAAACCAAGAAACACATTTGTGTACGTGTGTGCGACTGTGCGTCTCTCGCCTCTATCTACGAGAGAGCTAATACTTGCCTGCCAAACTTGATGGATAGTTTACGATATTCAAAAGGATTGCGACCATCGATTCTGATACCAGAACTAAGCGCAGTCTCTATAAATTTCTTCTCATTCACAGTCAACCTCCACGTGTTTGCTAATCTTGCATCCATTTGTTGTCTCGCTTCTGCCATAAAAGTAACAAAATAAAAATGGTTAGCTTCTCTTAGGCATTTCCACAAACAATTTAAGCAAAGTAACAAACTCAAAAATATTAAACCTTTACACGCACCTTTTCTGCAGTTTAAACTTCTGGGCAATCAATCAAAGCATGAAACTTAAACAAATTAAATCAACAACAAAGAATTATACGAGAACGGTTCGGGTAACCCGGAATCTTATTGAGTATTTGAAAACAGCTGATGATTTAGTGCAAGGGAGTAAGTAACTCATAAAAATACACAATTCAAGCAAAACCCTAATCTAATACACAAGTGAACACCGACGATTTGTGGCGCGAGTCAGTGAGCTTTCCCAAAACCCTAAGCAGCGAGCATGCGGTGGCAGTTTAGGGTTTTCGAATATTTCATTTCATTCGAATTTGGGATAATAGCTCCCGGCCCCCTATCCTCTTTTCATTTTTACGTTCACGACGTAATTTATCCATTTGCACCAAATAGGTTATTATTGCTTCATAAATTATTAATTTGCTGATTTTTTTCGTACAAAAATGATAAAGAGACAAAATATTGACAAAGTAGTTACAAAAGCAATGTTAAGCTAAACTTTTTTCTATTTTTTTTTTAAACATTAAACTAAATTTGATTGATCGTATTTGATACTAAGTGAGTAAATCGAGCCTAGTTAATTTACTATTGTTTTTGTCTGCATATTTTATTTAATTTTTTTGTCTAAATATCAGTGCTTTTTCAATTGATTTATTTGGTCATAAGCTATTTAACTATGATCCATCTTTCTTTATCAAATTTCATTTCTCTATCTCATTATTATTGTAATATGGACTTATTTGTTGTAATTATAGGCATACTAAATTCAATCTTTACACTAAATACATATACATAAGGTAATAATATTTGCATGGAGTGATGCACATGAAGTTTTACATAATATTGTATATGTGACTTCACAAATGAGATAGACACACTTATACATGGAGATAAAATTAATATATTGAATAAATTTGTCTTGTAGTAAAATATTTTTTAATTTTAGTGGCCTATGCAAATATCATTGCACATGATCATTGTCCCTATTGGCAAAGGAAATCATAAATTATAAGTCATACTTTTCCAAGTAAGCCTTGTATGATGTACCTCGTTTATTGCTTTTCAATTAGGAAGAAACCTAGCTAGCTATTTATTTCGGTGCCTATAAGTAGACAGAAAATCAAATCTCACTCGTTTGTTAATTTTTCCATTTGATTCTAATTTATAATTTGTTAAAGATCAAATACACAATATGGATGAGTGGTTAAAGGAAGTTTATGAAACAAAGTTCTTTTTATTGTCAAAGAATTTGTTTGTAACAGTTGCACCATAAGATTGTAGTTGTAGCATTAGTTTTTGCATCCCTTTTTCTCATACACAAATTTAATTTTTTGAGTTCGGTTTTATCTCCAAATATTAATTCAAGGATACTTTTGAGAATTGGGATATTAAAAATCAAGTGATAAATCTTGGACCACAGTAACAAGCTTGGTGGAATCTAAAAGTCGGGATTTTGTTGATGTTACTTACTGTAAATGCAAGTTTTATGCTGTAAATTCTAATGGCAAAATTTATAGTTGCTTGTGATTTCATAGGTGGTGATCATGCCACAATGACAGTATTGGCAAGTTTGCCTAAAGAACTTGTTTCAATGAAATTTGAGCGATAGTATTTAGTAGAATTAGCCATATCATAAATAGTGGTTGCAAGATTTATAGAAAGAAATCAAACATGTAGATTTAAAGTTTTTGAAGCTAAGTTACTTTTACAATCACAAAGTTGAAGGATTTGGGCAGAAGAATAGTCCTGTTGGGTTAGGTCATAATTCTATATCCTTGTCTACTAAAGCATGACATAATTTTGAAAGCGAGCCTAAATGTATTATTTCTGTTACGAAAACATTGAAAGCGAGCCAAAATGTATTATTTTTGTTAAGAAAATAGACAGTCACAAGCCTTGAATCAACTAAGGACAAATTAAAATAAGTTAAAAATAAATTCTGGCAAAAAGAATCAAAAAGAAAAAAATCAACATATAGAAATAACGTGGTTCGATACTAAAATATCTATATCCATGGCTGAAGAAACCCAGCAAGGCTTGAAGCTTTTTTATTAATTTGGTTAATTACAATGAAACTTTAGAATACAAGGATTAAATCTCTTGCATTGAGAATTTTCTCTCTCTCAAAGCCACTTAAAATTTTATCTTAGATGCTGCACCAATCAGCTTGTCCCTTTTACATCCAGCTCTAGAAACTAGTTGTTTAGTGTAACAGCTTTACCAGCCGATCCCACACACGCTAACTCTGCTTGCCACCTCAACAAAGAGTGACAAAATGTAACTAACTGCTTCATAAATCTGAACCTTAGTTCTATATTGTTATAGCTTTATCATCTCTACTCTAACACCTATTAACTTGACTTACAAGCTAACAATCCCAATCAAGTCCAATGAGTTTTTGAACTTACTACTAGCAATAGTTTTGTTAACATATTTGCTGGATTAACTTTAGATGGGACCTTGATCACATCAACCACTCCACTACTAATTTCTTCCCTTATAAAGTGCACCCTTACATCAATATACTTATTTTTCTCATGATATTTGATAACAGTGGGCAAAAAAACCGCAGTCTTAAAAAAACCAAACCGAACCGGTGGTTCAGTTCTAATTTGGACCGGTTTTAATTTTTTTAAAAAAATTGAAATATATAATTTGTAAAAAAATCGAAATGTCAGTTCGGTATTCGGTTCACTCAGCTGAAACGAAAAACTGAATTATTTTTTTGTTTTATTTAAATCGACATGTGTTAATTTTTTTTATTTTGTGTTGTAAGTTGTAACTATTGTAGATGGAGTATTGGAGTTTGGTTATGTATTTTGAAATCTTAATATTTCATATTTTATGAGTACCTTATTAGTAGTTAGTAAGATATTAGTGATAAAATGTGTTTTGAATACTTTGTATTTATTGTTAATATTTGTAATAAAATTAGGATGAACTAATTGTTGAAAAAAATTATTATATTCATGAGGTCCAATGGGCTAACAATTTGGAATTTCAAAATAGGCCCAATAGTTCCTGAATAAAAAAAACTGAACTGAACCGATCCGATCCGAAAAGATCTGTTTATGTTTGTTTTTTTTTTTTAGTTTGGTTCTTATTTGGTTTTTTTTATAAAATAACTGATTTAAATCAATTCTGGTTAATTTCAATCCGAATCGAACCGAACCATGCCCACCCCTAATATTTGAGATTTTTACTCATATGTATAGCACTTAAGCTATCATAGTTTATAGGAATTGATCCTTACTTAAAACCCAATTTAGACACTAAGCCCTTCAGCCATAATTTTTTTTTACAGCCTCTGTAAGAGTAATGTATTTTACCTCTGTAGTTAAGAGAGCAACAACTGACTGCAAAGATACTTTCTAACTCACTGCACCACCATATATAATGTAATCAAAATCAATGATAAACTCTCTCTTGTCCAAATCTCCTGCAGAGTCTGAGTCTACAAATCTAGTAACCTTACTCCAAGTTGTGTAGTACTTTTAAGGTATCTTAGAATCCACTTGACAAATTTAAGCTTGTTTCTTTACCTGGATTCCCCATAAATCTACTGACAGCTCTAACCTTATGTGCTATATCAAGTTTAGAACAAACCATAGCATATATAATGCTACCTACAACATTGAAATAGAGAATCTTCTTCATATACTTAATATCTACATTAACTGTAGGTTCTTGCAGTTTTGATAGTTTGAAGTGTGCAGCCAAAGGTCTAGAAACAAGCTTAAATTTGTTTATAGCAAACTTACTCATAACTTTATTTACATAACCAGCTTGTGTGAGAAACAAGGTCTTAACATTTCTGTCTCTTATAATGTCCTCCCTAGAAGTCTAGTTGTAGTACCCAAGTCCTTTATTTCAAATTCAATGCTTAATTCTATTTTAAGTTTCTCTATTTTCTTCTCTTTGCTCGCATGCTATAAGCATGTCACTAATATAAAGAAGAAGAGAGATGCCACCACCGGAAGCAAAAGTTTTATAATATACACAACTGGCATATTGACTTCTGTAGCATCCATGTTTGATCATGAACTTAACAAATCTCAAATATCACTGTCTAGGTGGTTGGTTCAAACCATATAAACTCTTCTTTAGCAAACATACCATATTTTTAGTCTCTTCTTTAATAAAACCCTCTGATTGAGCCATTAGTATCTCTTCATCAAGGTACTATGCAAGAAGACAAGTTTAACATCTATTTGCTCTAACTATAGACCATAGAATGTTGTACTAGCCAGTAAAACCTTTATAGAGTTATGTTTAACCATAAATGAAACATCTCACTAAAGTCTACCTCCTCCCCTTATATAACCTTGTATCTAAATAGTTCAACACTAGACATTTTTTTCTTCGAGTTTAAAAATCTATTTACAACCAACCAGTTTCTTATTTGAAAGTTGCTTGACCAAGATCCAGATATTATTCTCCTTAAGTAAAGTTATTTCTTATTTCAATGTAGCCATCCATCTTGATTTATCACTGTTGTTCAAGGCTTCCTCGAAGTTTTTAAGTTCTTTACCATTCACTTCATTAGTAATTGTAAGTGCATATGATATTATATTAACAATGCCATAACTTTTTGACATTTTGGTGACTCTTCTTTCTTTGTCCCTTGCAAGTTGATAGTTGTACAACTTTAGTGACCTATGCATTTTCTAATAATACATTATTCTTTGACTATTAGTGGCAATGATCTATGTTTCTACTTTTGTTTGCATCATTGACCTTTCATTAAACATTACGTCTTTATTGACAACTGTTCTTGAAGGCTTGCCATCAATGCACCAAATCTTATACCCTTTGACACATTCTAAATATCTAATGAAGTGGCTCTCCACAGCCTTAGGTTCTAATTTAGCCTGACTTATATAAGCATAAGCAGGGTAACCAAATATTTTGAGATTACTTAAATCTGGTGGTTTTCTTGACCAGGTTTTTTGGGATGTTTAGAAATCTAAAGTTGACAAGGGATTCTACTGATCAAATAAACAGTTGTAATAACTGCCTCAACCCAAAAATGCTTAGCGAGATTAGCATTAAACAAGATACACTCAACTTTTTCAATTAAGGTATTACACATCTTTTTAGAAAGATCATTTTGCTATGGAGTATTATTCATTATTTTATGCCTTGCAATGCTTTGTTTCTTGTAAAATCCATCAAACTCACTATTGCAAAACTTTAAGCCACTATCTATTCTTAGTTTCTTCAATTTTCTTTTAATTTGGTTTTCCATCAATGTAGTTCACTCCTTAAATTTCTATGAAACCTCATTTTCTGTTTAAGCACATAAATTCAAAGTATCTAGCTCTACCATGAGATAAACCTGAGAGGGTCCCCAAAGTTCTGAATGAATATAGTCTAAGATTTGTTTGGTTTCATGTTTCCCTGTGTTAAACTTCTACCTAATTGTTTTCCCGAAAATATACTTCTCACGGAACTCTGATAAGTAGATCTGATAATCACCAAATAACTCCTGGTTGCTCAGTTCTTTCAATCCATTTTCATTCATATACGTTAACCTTATATGTCAGAGCTTAGTCTTATCACTGCCCGCACTCACTGAAATCCCTAAAAAAAATGAGGATCCAACAAGAACATAAAATTCTTTCATTCTAATTCATTTCGCAATGACAGCACTATTTTCAAATACTTGAATTTCACCATTTTTGGCCTTTGTACTACAGCCTAATTAATCAATCATTTCTAAAGATATTAGATTTCTTTTAAGATCTAAAACATATCTCACTTGGTTTAAGTCTTTGACTACTCTATCAAACATCTTATTGTTAATGGGTTTTATTCCGGCAATTTACAAGCAAGGTTATTTTCCAACAAGACTTTGCCACCACCAATGCTATCAAAAGTCTTTAAAAAATCTTTATTAGGATACATGTGAAAAGAGCAACCAAAATTTAGTATCCACTTATCAATATGTTGTTTTTCTATAACAAGAACATATGCAGCATCTGAATCACTTTCATCTTCTGAAGCAACTATTGCATTTCCATTAAATTCACTTTGAAGCTTTCGAAGCTTTTTTTTTCTCATAATAGTCTTTGATGTAATGTCTCTCCTTATGACAAACATAGCATTTCCTTTTCCACTTTTTCTTATCGATTTTATTCTTTTGATTATTATTCTTTTTCTCTCTAATGTCTTTTTTCTTTTATTTTTCTTTGGCAACCAAACCCTAGCCATAGCTCTAATATCATCTTTCTATTCTTTTCTTCAAATCTTTAGATTCTAGAGAATTCTTAACATCTTTTAAAGTGAGAGTTTATCTTCCATACAATAGAATATCCATAAAATATCCATATAAATTTGGAAGTGAACTCAGTGCCATATCTTCATCTTCAAGATCAATATTAACATTCTCAAGATCTAATATTAGTTTGTTAAATTCATTAAAATGATCCTTTTATAGCTACTCCTTCCTCCATTGAGAATGTATATAATCTTCTCTTCATATACAATCTTTTGGCCAAAGATTTCTTTAAAAATAACTCTTTAAGTTTTGTCCATAAACCAAATGCAGTCTTTTCTTTTGGCACTTCTCTCAGCAATTCATCTAACAAATAAATGCAAGATGATAGTGTTGTGAGCCTTATTGTTTATGAATTTTAAGTCTCCACCTGAACTTTAAGAACCTTCACCCTTTTCCTTCTTTGCTTTTAATCTTTATCATCAAGTGCATTATCAAGCCCTTGTTGGATGTCGTTGGATGAGAACTGCTTGCATTTTAAGGCTCCACAAATAGAAGTCATTCTCACCATTAAATTTCTCAAGATCAAATATAGTACTTGCTATTTGGAGATCAAGAACTGCCAACAGCAGGCTCTGATACCAATTTGTTATGATATAAGAGCAATCAAAAGCTTTAAATCAACTAAGAATAAATCAAAAAAAGCTAAAAATAAATTCTGACCAAAATAATCAAGAAGAAAGAAGAAAGAATCAACACACAAAAATAACATGGTTCAGTACCAAAGCATCTACATCTATGGCTAAAGAAACCCATAAGGTTTGAAGCTTTTTTTTATTGATCAAATTGCTACGATAAAACTTTAGAGTACAAGGGTTAAATCTCTCACAGTGAGAATTTTCTCTCTCTCTCTCTCTCTCTCTCTCTCTCACTCTCTAAGCTATTCAAAATTTGATCTTAGATGTTACACCAATCAACTTGCCCCCCACCCCTTTATATCCCGCGTCAAAAACCAACTGTTTGTTGCAATAACTTTAACCACCAGCTTGTCCCATACATGTTGACTTTATTTGCCACCTCAACAATGAGTAATAGAATATAAATAACTGCTTTACAACTTCACCTATGATATTTTATTTAAGGTGCTGATCCTTGGACGAATATGATGAAAATTTATAGCATGCAAAGAGCGAGCATTGTCTCACAAGTTTGTGGTATGTTTCGCATATGTGTAAATCAGCTTATATATGTATGTATGTATGTATTTTGATTTCTGATTGATTTTATTTAATTTTATGAGTCAAAACTTGTTCATGTGCATACGTGATAAATAAATAAAATAAAATGAATAAATGAACAAATTAATGTTAGGAAATTAAGGATCGTAGCATTTTTGTAACCAAAGAAAAATTAAGAACAAATAAAGATAAATGAGACAAAAAAAATGATGTGAAAAACACCAGAAAGATTAGGGTAAAAATCATGAACAAAGGTAGAAGCATTTTACTATTAAAATAAGGATTACAGTACTTTTCTCTAAATATAAGAAGAGAATAATTACATTCTTTCTTATATTAGGAGAAAACAACTTTCTCATTCAAAATTGAGAAAAAGTTACAATTATAAATGAGAAACTAATTTTTCTCTCTTCACCAAGCTCACAACTCTTTTTTCAAATATTGAATGGGATGCTTTCCTCTCAAATAAGCTGGTGGCTTGGATTGTCAATAAGAACATAAGAAAATATGGTGAAATGGCTGCGTTTCTCAGCTTGATAATCTAAACAAAAATAACAAGTAGTATTGAACAATTCACATGAGAAATTCAATCCTCGCCCACTTTCACTTGCACGGCATTACATTCCCATTTAAAACTTGTCAACAAAGTGAAATTAAATCCGACATCATAATCATTTGATGGAGAAAATTTTCGCGACCTTAATATAATTAGCTTTCACTTAATGTTGATCTTAGGGCCCGTTTGGGAGAATTGCGCCGTGGCAACCAAGTTGGTGGATTACTGCTTGCACTCTCTAAATTTACTTGAAATTGTCCTGAGAACGCTACCAATCAGTTTAATTGTGGCAGTTTTCCACTGTTTGGCAGCAATTCCAATCGGACTCTTAGAATATTACCTAAATTGATTGGTAAAGATCGATATTAATATCAAATTAAACCGCCCGCGGCTCCACCAAAACTCCCCATTTTTTTGTTTTGCCTGCCCGAGAAAAATTTAATGTTAGATCTACGAATGTTTAATTGCTGGGGCTAAATGGGGCATGACTGTTAGATTATGAAAGAAAACTGATTTATCAACCAAACTAATTGACTCCTACAAAGAATTAAGTAGTTTTCTTGACGCGACATATTTTAATTAATATTTAAAAATTTTATTTTCGCCACTATCATTCATAATCAACAAAGTTAATTGAATGGCAATTTAGTCTATATGTTTTGCCGTCAATATTTGACAATACATAAAAATCTCGAAAAGAATAATAGATGATAAACCCCATAAAAGTTTTTTGGCACTATCAAACGCCCCCCTAGCAATGACTATGCAATCGTCAAGTGTCACAATTAATGAATTATAAAGCCCAAATTAACTTTTCCACAAGAAATTAAAGTCGTAAGCGCGCATTATCATGGGGAATGAATTTATCTGATCATGTCCCCCACGACACCCTATAATTTATGTTATATTATTATCACGTAGATCACTTTAATAAATGAAATTGTATATCAGCTAACTAAGCCGGTCTCTATCATGTAGTGATCATTAATAATTGCAATAGGTGTGCAATTCATAATGTATCCCCATGTGTTGGAAGCTCTGTTTTTGAAATTCAATTATGGCCGACCATGCTTTCATTTTCTCCTTAATAAATTTTCGACCAATTATCATACCTCCCGCCGGAAAATTTCACCGGCACTTTATTGGGATTTGTTCAGAAGTTAGCTTAATTAATCATGTAAAACATGTTCAACACACAAAAACTATTGGGATTTGTTGAAAAGTTAGCTTAATTAATCATGTGAAACCTGTTCAACGCACAAAAATTATTGGGGTAAGAATTAAAACCACAGCAATGTTCTATTGTGTGGAATATGTTTTTACTTTCTGACTTGATAATCCTTTTCAATTGAAATATTAATGTAATTTTAAGAAACTCCACATTTTCGTCTCTAATGACCAATTTGGAAATGCTGTAACTTCTAAAATAATTGTTATTAGTTATGTTGTAAAAATAATCAGCTGTGAAAAGAATTAGCTAAGTGTTTGATAAATTTTATTTTCAGAAATATTGTAGTTTTGAAAATAATTATGTACGTTTGATAAATTTTACTGTTAAACTACTAAGAGAAAATAAATAACTAAAATATATATAATGTAGGATAAAATTTACCTGTACATATAAAAACATGTACATATAATATTTTTAATTGTGTATTATAATAATTTTTACTAAAAATAAAATTTATATTATATTGGTTTTATTTTTTTATCTTAAAACAATTGATAATTAAATTTATAATATAGTGAACCAAATTTATTAATAATTCAACCAATAAATTGATATTCATAAATTTATATTGATGAACTATAATAAAAATTTATTAAAATATTGATTTTGTTTCCAATTTAAATAAGGATAATTTTGGGTTTAAATAATAATTTTAAGGATATTTATAAAATTGTATTAAATGATAAAATTGATTCTCAAAATCAAAATCTAAAAGTTATTCATTCTTTACTTTTTAAAATCAACTGTAGGAGGGATTGATTTTGATAAAAGTGATTTTCATTTTTTTTTAGCAAATACTAAAATTAGCTTTTAGATTTTCAAAATCACTTCCAAGTCTCGCAAAAACAACCTCAATCGGACACAAAGTACTACTCGAACTTTCTAATTAATAAATGAATGATATCTCATTTATTAGACAAATTTGGTATATTCTTTAAAAAGTATATTATTATTCTTTTTTTAAAAAAAAAAAGGTAAATTTCAGAAATACTTTTTTTTGCCTTCAATTATTTTGCAAAAACAACCTCCTCCTACACCTCTCCTCATTTATATTTCTAGTTATTCATCCCAAACGCTAACCAAATTCTCTCCGGCAGCAAAAATTGATTTTCAAGATCTTTAAAATCACGAATTAACTGACAACTTTAATAAAAATATAAATCTTATCATTAAAATTTTAAAACACATTTCAGAAATTGTCTTCCTCCATTGGCAGGCAATTTTGGGTGCTCGTTTAGTTTAATGCCGCAAACACAAAAAGTCAATTAACGTCTTTTATTTTTTTTTAATTTTTATAATATCACACCACTACTTAAAATTTTTGGAATCTTGTTTAAGAACCACATAAAAGGGGCGAAGATTCGTTCGGCCGATCCACGTGCCCGACCTCAAGATTCTAAAATTTTGACTAGCGGGCACACCCACTTGTCTTTGGCAGCAACAAATCATAGGCCACTCATCAGTCATCATCCTATTTGGGCCCCACCCATCAAAGCCAAATCAAGACCGTTGAAGAGGAGTGATGGTGATAATTTAATAATTACAGCCTTTAAATGGGCCAACAATCAAATCGAGCCGATGACTGCAATAAAAATGATCAAGTATGCAGCTGAAATAAAAATGATCAAGGGGCCATCGAGGATGACCCATCTTAATGGAATCTTTTTAATCAATTTTTTTCATTTTTTATAAGAACCTTTTTAATCATTTAGTTAATGAATTTTAAATTAAAAAAAGTATTGAATAGATCAAAACATGGGTTAACTACGATAATAATTAATGATACATAATCTGATCATGATCTTCTATTTATTAGCTTATAAATATAAAATCTACTGATATAAATATATAAAATTAATATGATATAATTAAAAGAGTATAAGTTCGTGTAAAGTTATTTATTTAATAAAATAATTTGAAAAAAAAAGGGAAAAAAATCTTGTGTGAGACAGTCCCACAATCACATTATATCAAGTTATAAATTTATACTAAAATATCAAAATTTATATATATATATATATATATATATTAAAATTTTAATAAATGGCACGACACACACGTAGGCACGTATTCTTAACATTGAAAATAAAATCAAAACAGCGTTGTGCAGTCATTTTCATTTACCAAAGTATAAACTAAGAAAAATGGAGACACCTTACCTCAACCTCAGTTCATACACCCCTTCCATGCCTTGCACACTACAGCGGAAATATCAACTGACCCATTGAAGAAGGCAATCAAGTCTTGCTTGATTTTCCATCAAAATGGAGCCCACAAAGGTTGATCAGAGACTGCAACCGTCGAAGTCTTTGATCATCAAAGGTAGGTGAAACTCACCTGAATGCAACACACCTCACAGTGAAATATTTTTTTCCCATTCAGGATGGCCAATAAAAAGAGTTACTTGGGAAAACCAAAGCAACAACTACCCCCAAAACAAATAAAAAATTCACCATATTGGTGAAAGATTGACAAAAAGGCCATGAGAAGTAGGTAAGACAAACAAACTTTACCACCTCCAAAGAAATGAAAAAGCAGTCACATATTGGAAAGGAAGTTCAGCAACCCCATTAATTGTATTATTTTACTCACTGCCTTTGTCATTGATTGTCACTGGAGTTGACAAATACAAAAAGCTCAGCTATTATTTAGAGGTATTTATAATCATAGAAACTATAAACTACCTTCTTCTCTAAATGGACCACCACAAGCAACAAACTATTTTCTCTCTCTTTTATGGCTTTGTTTAGGCCATGAAAGGAGGTTGTGTTGATTCAAAAAATGATCAGTACTCATGTGAGTAGTTAGCTCACTGCCTCACTGTGGCCTTTTCTGATATATGCTCCATCTGGGTCACCACATATGGCACACAAAACCAACTAAAAAATTTGTCACTAGACACCACATGCATATCTTAGTTTTGAAGTGATTCTAATATATATATCTGGCCCTCTTCTTTTGTTTCCCTTTCTGCCTTTTCAGTGGTTCTTTCAGCGGTTACCATGTCCATGTTCCATTTAATATTTTTCATCCGGGTCCTTCTCTCAGTAAGTTATTTAGTTTTTCTTGATTCTGCTTCATGGTGCCCACATCAATATGTTCAACAAAGCAGTCAACAGTTTGAGCAGAAAACCGATCGGTTCTGGGAGTTCAGAGAGGAAACAAACAGCTGGATTGAAGTAGAACTGCCATATGATCTTGTATCTTGTGTTAATGATAACTGTTCAAAGGTGGGTTCAATTGATCAAACCGGAGCAACTAAAGAAGGACGCTTAGAAGAAGTAAAAACTAAGCAAAAGGAAACCTTGAAAAAGAAGGATGGTGATGGTGGAGTTGATGAAAGTTCTGATATTGTTCTGCCTCTGAGAAAAAGAATTTCTCTTACAAAAATGTCGGAGACATCCATTTGGGTAACTGGTGTTAGTGGTTCCGTGTATGAAAGGTTCTGGAATGGAGTACAGTGGGTCATAGCACCCCATGATTTGCCCATATCAGCAGGTCCTGCCATCTCCGTTTTCATTGTCAACCAGAGAATTCTAGCACTGGCAGAAGCAGGAGTTTTGTACCAGGTACTAGTTGCTTCGAATTTTCTAATAGATCAAAGTCTATGCTATTCTATGCTATATTTAACTATTATTTAGAAATTTTGTAAACAGTAAGCCAGAGCAACTTATATGATTGACTACTGAATTCTAAGTTCAAACAACAAACTTATCCAATTTACCAAGAGCATATGAACTTCAATCAATCCACACCAAATATTTACCTTAGTTTTTCATCATTCATTTCCACACTCTTGTACCAACACTCTATTCCAGTTGTTCCTTAATCTCTTGTAGATGCAACTTGGTGACAACTCACAGCCAATTTGGGTAGAGTCCATACCTGCAATCGATCAAAGCAGAAACGAAGAAGCAGAACAAAGATCAGTAATCCAAATAAAGTCTGGTGTTGTTTCACAAGACGGGGAGTGAGTACATATACTTAGAATTAAGTGAATTATGTACAGAAAACTTCCATGTTATTACCTACATGTTGATTTTACTTTACCGCCTACCAGGAGAGTTTATTTCTGCACAAAGAATGGATTGCTGTTAGAACTCAGTGAGGTTGAGCCTCCAAGGTAAAACTCATTATACAAGTGAGAGCTTTTATAGCTAATGCTAGTGCCTTCAACTCTGAATTCCAGTCTATTTATATTGTAGATTGTAATGAGGAGACTCTAATGTTCACGACGTTTGTGCTATAAACCTACAACAGATGGCTAAATCATGGCCGACCACCAGGTGCAAATGTTGCAGCCATAGCTGATGCTGGTAATGTTAGACCAGAAGTTGTGTATACTATAAGGTAGTCTCTCTCTCTCTCTCCCCTTCTCTCTCTCTGTGTATATGGGATTCACAAATTAACTAAATAAGAATCTATTAAATACAGCTCTACAGGTGACCTTTATGAGTATGATAGAATCTCAAAGCCTTCATGGAGGAAGCATATATGGAGCAAAGGAACAGCAGCCAATGCTTCTCTGATACCATTAATGGCATGTACCTTACATGGCTTGATTGGAGATCACTCTACCTCTCTGTTTCTTTTAACTAAGGTACTCTTTGTACCCACAAGTACCACTAATGTTTCAAGCAAATTCTACTTCCAATAAAATTCGACATATTTCCTGTTCAAATTAAACAGATATACAGAACAATACCAACAATGCCAACAATTTTGTTTAAGGGCTATGACATAATGTACAGATAACGTGTGCATCTTAGGAAGACCTTGCTGAGTCTATTGCAAATATTTTATTTCTAGGTCATATCCTCATGAGATCTTGCAAATATACAGGGTGGTAATTTAGTTGAGAGACGTATGCAACAAAGGAAGTGGAAATGGATAATCCATGGAAGTCCAGAGGACACACATCTGACATCTATCACACCAGTTCAGCAAGATGAATCAAATGAGAAATTCTTCTCATTGTTTGTGACGACATCTGCTGGAGCTGTCTTTGAATATCAAATACCAAAATATTCAGGTGAGTTATGCAGATATATAATAAATAATTTCCCGATGGGAGGCAGTTTTTAAGTGGATATTAAAATATACACACATACATATAATTTCTATGGACAGGTCATGTGTTATCTTAGGTACAGATGCAATGTTCACTATGTTTTTTTTTTTTTTTGAAAAGGCAATGTTCATTATGTTTAATACTGTGATGAGTGAGTATATTTCCATGAATTATCTGGCTCTAAGACATCATGCCATCTCATAACAAAACAGTCTAGTCAATTTCTGGAAAGCATAGCCTAGTCACTTTTGCTCTCTTGCCAACTCAAATTTTACAAGAACTTCTAGTGAAATTGGACTATCTTCTCCATTTACTCATGAATCTAACGAAAACCAAATTTGTCTGATTCTTTTCTGTTCATTTTTTCACAAAAGAAAGACCCCCTCTTTTAAGACAAAAAAGACTGCAGGATGTGCCAAATACCAGAAAGTAGCTTCTAGATAATCATTCTTTAATTACTTTTCTATGCAACTGATACAAAGCATTTCCAGGTTCAAAATGAGAATTCAATCAAAACATTTTTAGATAAACCTTACTTCTGCATAATGCATAACATGTGTTAGTTTGTCATGTGAAAACAGGCACTTCTTACTTCTGCATAATGCATAACATTTGTTAGTTTGTCATGTGGAAACAGGCACTTCTCAAGAGAATCAATTTTCTGGAGGATGGATATCTCACTTGCATCCCCCACATGCAAGAGTGGCCAGAGGGGCTGTAGGGCTTCCATTTCAAGTTGGCAGGACAATATTTCAACTGGATGATGGTAGACTTGCTGAACTGCATCTATCTGGACTAGGTGGAGAAAATTCAGGGCCAACTAATCAACTTAGTGTTCGAAGAAAAGTATCTATTAAATACGTATGGTCTATACTAGATGCCCCAGAGACTGAAGGATGGAATGCGGAGTACTGCACTGAAGAACGTAGCCCTCTGAATTGCATGGTAGGCACAAAAGATGAACCATATGATTTAGGTATTACAAGAACAGCAAGAAGGCGAAAGGGGAGCCAAGCACAGTATAATTACCTATTTCCGAGTATATCAGGTGGTAGAGTACAAAATCCTGTAGAAGAATACAGTTTACCAGATAATTGGATTAACAATTACTTCCGTCTGAGAGTGATGCATGGAAGCAGATCATTTTTCCTCATCACAGATGGTGGTTTTACTTTTGAATATCTTTATGCTGAAAGTGTATGGCTTTGGCTAAGGCATGACCATTCAACACCTATGAGAGGGGTACTGGGAAACTACAACGGAAGCTTATATATGGTTGACTTATATGGTAGTTTGCTTATCAGAGAAAGAAGCAGCAATGAGCTGGCATGGATAAATTGTACTGCTATGAGGAAAGGAAGGCAAGTAATAGGAGGTCCTCCATGGGACGGAATAACAGGTAAAGCTATGAAAGTTACAGCAGAAGATGCACTCTTCTTTGTGAGCAAAAATGGGAGATTACTACAATTCACAGTAAGTAGCAGATGCCAAATAAAATATCTCTACTAGGTCAAGCATTTACAAAGTAAGTAAATTAAAAAGATAATGAGATTGACTATGCTTCTCTGTTTTCATAGAGCAGATTCTTATAAAATCAGGGAAATTTTCTTATATGCATAGGTTGATGTTTAGTGGTTCAATTCACTCATTCTCTCCTATTATAGTTACATCACAAATCCTAAGAAGGAAGCAAGAAAGTTTCACCAGTCAGTATTATATAAACCAAAATTGAAACTGCAAGAGAAAAAATTTTTATCTCCATCCACATACACAACACCGTGCACAGTGAGGTAAACAAGAGAAGTTTGTTCTGTATTATAGAAAATATAATTGGATTAAAAAATATAAGAACAGTTGCAAACCTTAATACGGAGACAATAGGGACTCAATCAATTCAGGGGAGGTAAACAATATTCTGTAATTTCCTTAAAAAATAATTCAGAATAATAGTAACAAAAACTCCCAATTGTTCTGCAGGTGGCTCTAAGGAAGTTTAAATGGAAAGATTGCCGACACCCTCTAGATACTAAAGTTGCATGCATAGTTGATCAGGAACTTTTGAGGGAAAATATAGTATTTGTTGTTGGAAGAAATGGTCGGTTATATCAGTATAACAAAGTGACTGAACTGTGGCACGAGCACTATCAATCTCAGCATCTGGTTTTATCCATACTTCCAGGGACTGCAATGAGGCCATCATCAGCATCACTAACAGGCTCCCTTTTCATGCTTTCGGAAGATGGAGGACTAGTTGAATATCACTGGAACACCTGGGATGGGTGGAACTGGGTGGAACACGGCACACCTGGTAAAGGTGTAACCTTGGTTGGTTCACCAGGACCATGCCTTCATGAAAATCAACTGTTCTTGATTGGGTCAGATGGGAAAGTGTACCTGAGATACATGGACCAAATGACATGGAGATGGAAAAATTGTGGTTTCCCGCATAAAGCAAAAGAGAATTCTGAGGATGAAACACAAATTGGGGCCAGAGAAACTACGGAAGAAGTTTGTAACGATGAAAATTTTGAAGCTAGCATGGGCAAGGATGCAGAGGACCTTAATGATCTTAAAAGCCACTGTGACCCGAAGGTGATGTTAGTGACTAGCAGAATATTAGTTATGCTTATAACTTATTACTCATGTGAGTTCAACTCTATGCAGGTGGCAGCTACAAGACCAATTCCATTTTCTGAAGATTCAGTAATCTTTGACCTAAGAGATGGCAGAGTAAGCAATCACTATCACTATAAGAGAGCCTCAACACTGGTTATCCACTGGCTCTAAAATGGATGTGGTGCTACTTTCTATATAGTTCTTTTCATTTGTTCCAAGCCTCTAGTCATAAGATGTATCCTAAGTAAACTAGTCAAGAAAATATGAAAATTTTCATAATAAAAACTACTTAAATTCAAAATTTTCTTACATAATTACCCACTCAACTGCAGCTGGGAGAAATGCGACGAGTAGAGGACACGCATTGGGTATGGTCGCGTACCATCAACACTCCAACAAGTTCGTGCTTTGCAAATTATTGGACTGCTGTGGCATCATGAAATCAAGTACAAGATTTCAATTAGAAATCACACATCAGAAACAGAAGAATGTACAAAAAGACACATGTACATATACAAACTGCATAGTGAACAGAGGAAACCAAGTAATAGAAAGCTTTATACGCTTTATAGTATGTTCACTTGATAGAGGAAGAGGTAAAAGAGAGACAAGCTCTACTTGTAGATGCAAGAGTTCAATGTTAAAAGGTTAACAGAGATGTAAGCCAGAGTCACAAAATAGATTATTCAAAATACACATCGGTAATGTTATGCTTACCAAATGGAGAAATCAAATTGAGAAATAAATTTGTCTCTCAAATGATGTGGCATGTAATATATCATTCATTTATTCATTAGTATAATGAAATCATGTCATTAATGATATTATAAAAAGTCAACTACTATTACCAAACACATAACAGTTATTGATTAGTGACGTGTCATTGGGAATACAATTTTATATTCTAATTTTTTATGCATATTATTACCCAACACATAGTTTTATGTTAAAAATTAGGATAAAATTGTGATGCAACTGTGGCACGGTATCACAGTTGCACCATAGCCAAATCCTAAAAATTGACCAAAACATAAATAAAAATAGGTATGATTCGAAAAAGGGTTCTACAAATTCTTTAAAGAGTACTAAAAACTTTGAATTGTTTACATTTCAATTTAATCTAAAGTTCTTAGCAGATTGATATGATAGCAAGCCTACAGCCTAACCTAGCTAAAAGTGTGTGATTTGGATTCTAATTTTAGGTAAAAAATAAAATTAAGTTCGCAATTTTACAAGAGTGACCAATATTTGAATCTAGTTTTGATAGAGAACTCGATATAACCGATAGCTTACAAAATTAAATTTAAATAAGTTATTTTTGTCTTTATTAAAAAATTAAAAATTTAGGTTTTGGCGAATAGAGATTGTAATTTTTTTTAAAAAATATTAAATTATTTAAAATATCTTCTATTTATTTTGCAATCTTATTTTATTTATTTTATATCATAATTTTAAGAAACTTGTCTACTAAAATAGTTTCATAATTTTTAATAAAAACTCTCATTAATAACCAAACAACTAAAACTTTTTTAGTAAAAGCGTTACCTATAAACTCTATTAATACAAATTCTGTTCGATAAGTTTTTTTTAACTGAGTGATTATTAATTTCAAGAATTTCTAACCATCTTAAGACTCAATTTGGGATTGCTTTTAATAGACTAAAGAATAATTTTAAAAAATTAAAAGTTGATTTTGGTGTTTTAGTAATTTTTTTTAAAAAAATCACTTTTTACAAAATTACCCATCTCCTAGCAAGTTTCAGAGAGTAAAGAAGAAGTAACTTTTTAAAATTTAATTTTAAAAATCAATTTTATGATCAATAAAATTCTATACATATCCTGACATATGTTATAAAAAATCAAAATTATTTTTATTTAATTAGGAAACAAAATTATTAGATTTAAATAATTTATTATTACCATCAATTATACTGTTATAAAAAATAAAATAACAAAATAAAAAAATTATTTCAATCATCAACTATTATACATGCAAATAAAATAAATATTATGTATAAATATTTATAAATATATATAAATTTTATTCATGTATTTTAATCCTTTGTATTCTTTCAATACTTTTAAATATAAATTTTATTAAATATTTAAATGATTCCCTTCACAACCAAATATTTTTACAATATAGTTAACATTAATTATTGTAAAGTTCATAATATTATCAAATTGCTCCTAAATTTGTAAAAAAATTAATTTCAACTTAGCTTACGTCCCGTCTTTCTAAAAAACAACAAAAATAGAATAAAATAAAATGCTTGATTAATTTGAAATAAATGAAACATTCAATTTGGTTTTTTAAAATTCGAAACAAAGACTTGCCATCCAATGATAAATTTCATCCATTCTTTCTGATCGTTAACAAGAAAAATCAGTCCATCTTAAAACTGGCAATCAAGCATAAGAGCCAACTTTTTACACAGTTCGCACACTCCAAAAAATCTCTCCCAAGAAGCTTCAAATAAAATCCGATAACAAATCTACAGCCTCCATGCTAGAAATTACCATACTTGAAAATTAAAAAACATTCCAGGTAGCGCAACAAATCTAATAAACTACAATTTAAAGTCAATTGAAAACATCACTTAATACAACCATATGATATAGCCATATAGAAAGGCAGATGCCAGGTTACTCTTCGCAAACAGAGACAAGTTCATACAATCCTTCAAGAAAGATATGAATACTGAAAAAAACCCATATTTGAAATAACCATTTGTCCTTGCTCGGCATCAGTATCTTCTCCTGGGACTCCTTGAGCGATGTGTCCGTCCAGGCCTGGAATTTTAAGGTAAAACAATGTTATTGAAAATTCAAAAACTTCAGAAATATATTAACATACTAGCACTAATCAAAGGGAAGTCCCCAAATAGAATTAGGATGCACTAAAATACACTGTAATTTTTCTCATTTAAATTAATCCAGAAACAAGCTTTTTTCATGCAATGGGGGTTACTGTGGTGCCTGTGTCCCTCACACGGTAGAAACATGATAACAAGAGGAGCACCTCTCTATGTAGTTCACAGGACACCTCTCCTTTATGTATGATAAGCCCATATCTAATGCCAATAGATTTGCACTTTGCAGAAAATAGCAATCAGAGACAAACCTCATGTTCTTTCTTTTGAAGGGTCCAGTACTAGGCCCATTGCTGAAGGCCCAATCAACACTCAGGGTCTGTGTAAGAAGTTCACCTCCATTCATTGCAGTTATGGCATTCTGTGCTTCCTCAAAATTCTCATATTCAATCAGCGCATAGCCCTGACAAAATATTTCGTATTAAAGTACTTGCAAGGAAGAGAGGGGAAGGGGAAGGGGGGGGAGGGATCCTAAACACAAACCTTTCAAAGCAGAGATGTAATTCATGATATGTTAATACTACATATCAAATAAATAGTTGCTTTAAAAGAAAATTGTGAAATTATACACTGATTTTACACAGCCATAGAATAAGAAAACTGAATGTACATACCTAAATTTGTCAGTTACTAGTTATGACAAAATCAATTGTCCTCAAACCTACCTCAGAATGAGAGATACCAAAGATATTCTGCATCAATGTTACTTCATATTTACTCAATTCAAGCCACTAAAATAAGCAAATATTGAGCACTCCAACCAAATCCATTTACACTAGCAGCAGCAAGCAGGCAATCTCGAAAATGCACCATACTCGTAGTTTAACTAAAGTGTTAATTATATATACCAGCAATATCGAGCTGATCCCTTATTTATGAAATATCAAGAGAATCATTCTTCCAAACACAATGGTAAAACCAGTCAA
Organism: Atalantia buxifolia; assembly: GCA_030444775.1. NCBI lineage: Eukaryota > Viridiplantae > Streptophyta > Magnoliopsida > Sapindales > Rutaceae > Atalantia > Atalantia buxifolia. Next base: position 28,130,479 of record CM059832.1, on the reverse strand, counting down.
TTTTTAAGGATTAAGATGATGATCCTAAATACCATTGTGTTTTAAACAACGAAAAGATATAGAATACCATATTAAGGCCTTTCCTTCTAAAGAAAATCATATCGTCATAAAATCCTATGTAGTAAAAACCATCTAGCAAAAACCAGTGGAAGCCTATAACAATCAGCCATTGCATGACTGCTAAGAACACGCTCTTTGAAGGTGAAACCTAACAAAGAGTACAAATGAAATTTCATGTATGGAACATTCCAGATCCATCAGTCATCAACCAACCAGTCTAAAACACTAAAAGCAGCATGCAACTATTCTAGGTGTTACGAGCATCCCAGCTTGATCTTGACAAAGAATGAAAAAAAAAACAATCCCAGCTTGATCTTGACAAAGAATGAAAAAAAAAATACCACAAGAAGTCGCATGTTGAATCTTGGAGACAATTTTATAAGGATAACAAGATGATTCTTTTACAAGATTTTTTCAGCTAAGATAAATCAAAAGTTTTTGACCTCAGCAATGCTGAATGCTTTGGATGGTTTGAGTAAAACTAAGTAATTATACAACTCTCTAAGACAGTACTCCACTACTTAAACAGATCCCAAAAATTGATTCCAACTTTTTTTGAGTCAAATTTATAAATACTAAACTGATCCTCAAGCTGAGAAATGCAACAAGAGAAACTAGAATTATAGCACAAATGCATAAAAGACAAAAAGAAAACATCAAATCATATATACATGTCAATTTGCAAATACAGTAAACAGAAATTTTCTCCAGCAGAAGCATAAAACAGGTCATGCATATGACTTACAAAGAGACCCAAAGCGTGAATAAAAAAATGAATGTCTACAATCACACTTACTAAAAGAGAAGAATGAGAGTAAAAGCATACCTTCACAAACCCTGTACGACGATCAAGATTCAAATGCAAGTTTTTGATCTCCCCATATTCACCAAATACATTTTGTAAATCATCTTCTTGTGCCTCTTCATGCACACCGGTAACCAAAATTATCCATCCCTCAATAGCTGCACAATTGTTTTTGCAACAATGAGGAATATGGCAGCTACTACAACAAAAGGGTAAGTAATATAGAAAGAAATATCCCCTTTAATCAATGTACGAACTCACCATCATTGGGCTTTTTATACAAGTAAATTTTTGATATTAGAATTATTTAACACTGTCAACTACAATTAATTATATTTCCAAACAGAAGTTTAAGGGCATATTTAAGGTTAAGGTCCAACAACCGTTGTACAATGAAATCACTATCTATCAAGTTTAAGTGTGTGATTGGTTGGTTGATAAATTTTAGCTGGCAAGTTACGAAGAAGCTTACAAGCATACCCTAAGTTAAAACAACTTCCGACGTTAAAATTTGTAAGTTTCTATGCGCAGCCAAATAATTTTCACAAGCATAGACTTAAACAACACAAACCCCAAAATCTCCCTAGGATTCTACTTGTCTTGACAAATTCTTACTGTAAACAGGCCATACAATTCAATCAAAATGCTAAGTCGACAATACAACTAAAAAGATCAATAAAAAAAAACCCTAAGGGTTTCGGAACTCACATCGTTGGGAACCCGGTCCCCCATCGGTGCCAAGAGACTCAAAATTACGATCAGCGAGCCGGCTATGTCGCTCGGAGTCGACTTCTTCACGAAAACCGCGTCCTTTGGTCTTCTTAGGTGCGCCACCAGTGATGGCGGACTTAAGCTTGGGCTGCGGGGCCCGCGGGGAAGAGGATGCATCGACGTCGGCAGTCCCGTCCTCGTCCATCAAGTCGTCGTCCTCGAAGTCGAGCGCGTCCACTTCTGCGTTCGCCATTTTTGTTGTGTTTTTTTCAAACTTTTAGGGATTTGAGATTTGCGCTGCGTCTTGTGTTTTAATTTTTATTCTGAGAAGACGAGCTGCTCCTTTCTTAGCTAGTTAGCTTTTGCTTTTGGATAAATCTTATATGAGATTGGACCTAAAAGGCTTTTGTATTCGGGTAATTGGGTTTCGGGTCGAAAAAAAAGATCAGGCCCTTTTTTAAAATATAAATATTGGGACAGACATTCGAGAAAAACTGAACAGAACCGAACATAATTCAAAATAAAAATTGAATTCCGTTTGATTTAACATATGAAATTCATGAACATATTCGAATTTTAAAACCAATTTGATTTTAATTTTAGTTCGGGTTAACATTGATCCGAAATTAAAAGTCAAACGAGTTAGGCTTGAAAACAAATGTATATGTCCAAAAAAATAATAATAATAAAATAAAAATATACATAACTCGAACACGTTAGACAAGCTCACAAGTCACGGCAAAATAAAAAATAAAAATAAAAATCGCTAAACCTAATTGCTAATTCTGCTCTTCTCTTCTTTCAGAATCGCACAAGTAGTGTGATAAAAAAAATCTTATCCAAATTTTATCCTGATTAATCTAGCCTGATATATTTGAGTTTTGACTTGAATTTAAGGGTCAAAATTCGAGCTCGTATTTAAAAAGAAAAACCAAATTAAGCTCAGACCTTAACCGACCCGATTCGATCCAACTACTTAATAATTAAAAAAATATGTTTTTATTTGAATTATACATAGTTTTTGTTTATGTTTAATTATTTATATGATTTTATGGTTGAGATATAAATTAGAGTAATTTTTATGTTTAATATTAATATATTAAGGGAGGTAAATTTAAATTAATTGAATGTTAAAAAAAATTAAAAAATTTGATCGGGCTCAGACAAAACCCGAGCTCGACCCTGATCCACCTGGCCCAAAGGCCTAAAAATTAGGTTTTTTTATAAGGCCCGGGCATTTATTTGTGTTATCGGTGCCATGCCTACGCACAAGCACGACCCTCAGCCCAGCCCAGCATCTCACTCACACACACCCACAACCCGCTGCTGCTGTCATTCAGGTGCACCGGCGTTGCAGTTTCTAGCCGATCTTGAGCCGTTCATTTCCGATCAAGCTGCTATCACGGCTGCCTTCTTCATCCTCCGCACAAGGTAAGGACATTAAGGTTACTTATGTTAGCAATTTCGGTGATGAATAGAACTATAGGTTGCTAATTGAATGTATGTTTAGGGAGTAAATATTTTTTTAATTAGTTCGGTCACAAGCTAAATAAATGCATTTGCATAGTTGTAATCTGGATTTTGGAGATGCAAGTTTAGTACTCAGTAGCCTTATTGTACTCATTATTATGATTATTTTTATGTTTTGTTAACTTTTAATTGTTGAAATGTTGTTAAGGATACTTGGTACTTGATATTTGTTTTTATTCTGTATTGATCTAGGCTGTATTCTGCATTGATGTAGGCTGTGATTTGAGATTCTAGAATTTTGCATTTTTAAGATAAATGTAATAAATTATATTTTACTTGATGGAAACTTCTATTACTACTAGGTGCAGAATCATCAATGTTGAAATAGAATGAATTCACTTTCTTTGGATTTTCTTCGGCGTTCATGTATCACATAAAGGCACCCCCCGTGAGTAACTACTGCAGTCTGCAGGCATCCAATGACTACATTAGAAATCACACAGCTTCTTATTTTTATGTTACATGAACTTAAAAACCAAGTCCTTCACAATCTCTACCAGAGCAATATTTGAACTTTAAGACCTCTAACCTTAACAGCAAGTCCCGTCAGATATTTCACGATTTTTTATGGAGTAAGGAATCCAAAAAGCATATGATAACCATGCGCACCTTTATATTCTTGCCATGGTTGCTGCATGTGTAGAAATTCAGATAGCTTGGAAGGAATGGAGGTAAAACCAGAGGAAACACAAATTTATGGTTCACAAATTATTCTCAATGGGAGCTGATTTATGGGGTAAAATCATTTAATCGACTCCATCACTGTTTTTATATAAGTACATATGGAAAGAATTTATCAATATATTGTTAATTCTAAGAAACTAAACAATATAAACCCAGAAGCAATTCTACATTTTGATTTACAGAAAGAACGTTCTTAACAGTTGCCTCAACACAACATGATATCTGACTTTTGGAATAGCCAGTTATTCTCGGATGCAAATTACAAGAATAGTTTAATGTAGAAATGAATGTTGAAGGTCAAGAAACTTCTACATCATGATCAAATACTAGTTTTTCAAGTCTTATTTACAATCAACTGAATCTGAAATATTAAAGAATTTACCAAGATAAAGCAAAGTCACGCTGGTTTTCCTCTCAATCCTCCACCGCTGATATTTTAAATCATCTAATGCTTGCTGCTATATAATCAAGCATGTTTGAACAATTTCATGCTAAGCCAATGAAAATATACAGCAACTACAATGATAGGAAGTGTCAAGGGCACCAAGAAGCAGTAATACCTGTTACAGAAGAGGAACCTTAGGTCAACCAAATCAGATACTAAGAAAAGGAAGGATAAATAAGAATAGCCATCAGAAGATCATCAATTGCTAACGCCAATTACTAATGTCTTTCAAACTCCATGGTCAAATTTGAAAGTCAGATGAACATATGAGTGTAATAAAAGCAAATTCATTACAAATCTCAAAGAGTTAATCAAACTTTATATGATGATAACTAAAAAGTCACATAACACAACAGACAGTAAGCATATTTGCTATATAGAAAACTATCATTTCTTGCACTGGCTCGGTCGCCTGGGCACAAATCAGATACATTATTGTTTCTAGGCAGCAGTTTGATAACAAGTCACTAAAATATTTTCAATACCTTCAAACATATAATTTTAAAAAAGGTGCAAACACAATCTTAAGCAAAGAAAAGACCTTCCGGTACTGAATTGGGATAAAGCAAAACTTACATTTTTCTTCCTTCAAAAGTCTCATTCTCACTACATTATGATCTTTAAATTATTCAACAAACGGAAAAATCATAACACACACACCTCGCAACATAGACAAGAGTTGAAAGTTCCTTGTATCCCTTTGTGTGATAGAATGAACCCCATCAAAGTACTTTTAGCTAGTGCAAGTACATCCAATCACATACTTTACCAGCCCCATGAAACAGCTATAATATCTGCGAAGTGAACCAATCACCGCAAGCTATCATTTCTTACACTAAAAGAGCCATTCAAATACTTGCTTGCTGAAAGCCAATAATTCATTAAGGGATAACAATCTCTCTCGCAAGATTCTTAAATTTGAATTAACGTTTTCATGCCTCTTCTGTCAAGGAATTGCAATGGGTATTGGCTTTTATTTGGAAGGCTTGATAGCGTTCTTTAAAATTATGAAGATTCAATTTTTCCTTTCCAGTTTTAGGAACAAGGATAAAAAATGAATCACTGAAATACAACAAAAATAACTCTAAAACAGTAAATGCAATATCACGGACATGGGCTAAAAGCGATACCTTGCTCCATTAACCAATTACAATAAAAAACCTGCAATACTCAGATGCTGGCAAATAACTCCTTGATTAATTCTTCTGAACCCTTGCTATTTTAAATGATGACAAAATGCCCCTAACTAATACCCAAATGTTTTCGTTCATGCAAAGACTGATATTTTTGCTAAAAACAAAAATCAATAAATCGACAATCGTGCATGTCTAAGTGTCGACAGAGAAGACTACAACAAATGTTTTGGTTGATGACAAGTTGGCGGCAACGGTAAAGATCTAGATCGCATTTTGGGCCTAAAGAGGTAGATTAGGTTTGTCCAATTCTGGTGTTGCTCAGGAGTAGTTGCTGTCATTGGCCGAGATAGTGTGAGAATTGACTGAAAAATTCAAACGGGCGTTTCTTTTTAGAATCATATAGATCAGAGTTTGGGCTCTAACACCAAATCTGCAGTATGAATAAAAGAACAAGGTTATAATACAAACTAGATTTGGTATCAGACCCAAATCTCTGATTCTTATGCTTCCATAACCAAATCCAAGAGCACCCTCACATCCTCATATCACTGCTTCAATCAACTTGCAACCACCATTCAGTCATTGCAAAAACATCTAAGATTTAATTCTTTCAAATAAATCACAAAACTGAACTATGGATCTGCATCGTATTACATTATTGGAGCCAAATATTGAACACAGTGACATATAGATTTTTCTCAATTTATCTTATTGTTTGAAACTTTTTCTCCCATAACCACCCAAATGTTTTCCCATTGCTAACTTATAGCATGATCCTACAAAAATATCTTGCCACCCTTGTTATCTTCAAAGTCTTGATTATTTTATCTTCTAATATAGTCTCTCTTCCTAGCTAACATTTTACCTCAGCTAGAAGATAATTCATACCATAATCAGTAATAATGAACTTATGAATTTTTCTTTCAACCTTCAAGATCGCTCACAAATCCACAAGCTCGAAGAAAAAAAAAATGATTCATTAACTCTCAAAAATTTCTTAATCATACAATTTTTTCTAGATTTTTTTCAGCTATAAGTTATAGCTGAGCAATACAACAAATTTGTTTTTCAATCATTCAACGTTTATAGAGATTAATTTTTTATTTGAATTTCTATTTTATCAAAATTAAAAATTTGGTTTTAGAATGGACACAAAATACAAAATAATTAGTAAAATTTATAAGCATGCTCAGCTTTAATTACTTGAAAATAATGACAATAATAATTAAATACGGTTTAAACAACAACATTCAATAGTTACCTGTCATTTTGGATGGCGGATAGGAGTGCATTATCGGACAATGGAAGAAATTTGGATATGACGGCGGCAAAGAGGAATCCTAGAAAGAATGCAGAGCCAATCACGATGAAGAACCAACCCCAAAACGTTGAAGTTTTGAAGTATTTAAATTGAGCGGAAACCATTTCAGCATTTTGCTGCTAAGAAAGAATTGAAAATTTCATCAAATTCTTTTATCGGAGAAAGACGTGGATATTTTGAACAGTTGTGTATGCTTTTTAAAATCTATTTAGAGTTTTTTATCAATTTATATAGAGGTGAGCAAATTGGGTTTGGGTTCGGGTTGTTTGGGTTCCAATCCAATCGGTCATAGAATTGAACTCAATCGGATTTAAAACGCGAACCCAAACTGAACTGTACAAATGTTCGGTTTAAAAATTTGGGTCTAAATTTCATTTCAGATTGAATTCAGGTTACAGCAGTTCAATTTCAAAAAATTTCCCCAGCAACCACCTAAAATTCCAAAATCTCAAATCACAGCCTACATCAATGCAGAATACAGCCTAGATCAATACAGAATAAAAACAAATATCAAGTATCAAGCATCCTTAACAACATTTCAACAATTAAAAGTTAACAAAACATAATAATAATCATAATAATGAGTACAATAAGGCTACTGAGTATTGAACTTACATCTCCAAAATCCAAATTACAAATACGCAAATGCATTTATTTAGCTTGTAACCGAACTAATAAAAAAAATATTTACTCCCTAAACATACATTCAATTAGCAACCCATAATACTATTCATCACCGGAATTGCAAACATAAGTAACCTTAACGTCCTTATCTTGTGCGGCGGACGAAGAAGATAGCCGCGACAGCAGCTACCAGCAATAACGAGCTGATCTCTTATTTATGCACCATACTTGTAGTTTAACTAAAAGTGTCAATTCTATATACCAGCAATAACGAGCTGATTTCTTATTTATAAAATATCAAGAGAATCATTGTTCCAAACAAAATGGTAAAACCAGTCAATTTTTAAGGATTAAGATCTTCTTAAATACCATTGTGTTTTCAACAACGAAAAGATATAGAATACCATATTAAGGCCATTCCTTCTAAAGAAAATCATATCGTCATAAAATCCTATGTAGTAAAAACCATCTAGCAAAAACCAGTGGAAGCCTATAACAATCAGCCATTGCATGACTGGTAAGAACACACTCTTTGAAGGTGAAACCTAACAAAGAGTACAAATGAAATTTCATGTATGGACCTTTCCAGATCCATCAGTCATCAATCAACCAGTATAAAACACTAAAAACATGCAACTATTCTAGGTGTTACAAGCATCCCAGCTTGATCTTGACAAAGAATGAAAAAAAAAACAATTTTATAAGGATAACAAGATGCTTTACAATTTTAGCTAGTGAAAGATAGGCTATACGCACTAAAGCTATTGAAACTTTGAAGAGCTACAATGTAAGATTATTTTAGTTTAGAAGCTTCTATACCACAAGAAGATGTCACATGTTGAATATTGGAGACAAGTTTTGAAATCAGTAGAAGTTAAGCATCACCTCAAATTTTCCCCTTTTCCGCATAATTCTATTCAGAACTATAGTAGATATTTTAATCCCTATCCTCATCCAACTAAATTTCAATTTTCTCTTCATAATCCTATGGACTGATTCTAATCTTACATGCAAGAAATCATATTTTTAAAGACCCTGAAAATATAAAAATCCTCAGGTCCTCCAAGACAGTCCTAAATCAAAAGACTAATCAATAAAATTGACCTGAGTAGTTGTGGCGCATAGTGGATAAGTTTTTCAACAATGCTGAATGCTTTGGATGGTTTGAGTAAAACTAAGTAATTATACAACTCTCTAAGACGGTACTCCACTGCTTAAACAGATCCCAAAAATTGATTCCAACTTTTTTTGAGTCAAATTTATATATAGTAAACTGATCCTTAAGCTGAGAAATGCAACAAGAGAAACTAGAAATATAGCACAAATGCATAAAAGACAAAAAGAAAACATCAAATCATATATACATGTCAATTTGCAATACACTAAACAGAAATTTTCTCCGGCAGAAACCAATAGCATAAAACAGGTCATGGATATGACTTACAAAGAGACCCAAAGCGTGAATAAGAAAATGAATGTCTACAACCACACTTACTAAAAGAGAAGAATGAGAGTAAAAGCATACCTTCACAAACCCTGTACGACGATCAAGATTCAAATGCAAGTTTCCGATCTCCCCATATTCACCAAATACATTTTGTAAATCATCTTCTTGTGCCTCTTCATGCACACCAGTAACCAAAATTATCCATCCCTCAATAGCTGCACATTTGTTTTTGCAACAATGAGGAACATGGCAGCTACTACAACAAAAGGGTAAGCAATATAGAAAGAAATATCCCCTTTAATCAATGTACGAAATCACCATCATTGGGCTTTTTCTATAAGTAAATTTTTGATATTAGAATTATTTAACACTGTCAACTACAATTAATTATATTTCCAAACAGAAGTTTAAGGGCATGTTTAAGGTTAAGGTCCAACAACCGTTGTACAATGAAATCACTATCTATCAAGTTTAAGTGTGTGATTGGTTGGTTGGCAAATATTAGTTGGCAAGTTACGAAGAAGCTTACAAGCATACCCTAACCTAAAACAACTTCCGAGGTTAAAATTCGTGAGTTTCTATGCGCAGCCAAATAATTTTCACAAGCATAGACTTAAACAGGGGCTATCCCAAACACAAACCCCAAAATCTCCCTAGGATTCCACTTGTATTGACAAATTCTTACTGTAAACAGGCCATACAATTCAATCAAAATGCTAAGTCGACAATACAACTAAAAAGATCAATTAAAAAAAAAACCCTAAGGGGTTCGGGACTCACATCGTTGGGGACCCGGTCCCCCACCGGTGCCAAGAGACTCAAAATTACGATCAGCGAGCCGGCTATGTCGCTCGGAGTCGGCTTCTTCACGAAAACCGCGTCCTTTGGTCTTCTTAGGTGCGCCACCAGTGATGGCGGACTTAAGATTGGGTTGCGGGGCCCGCGGGGAAGACGATGCATCGACGTCGGCAGTCCCGTCCTCGTCCATCAAGGAGTCGTCCTCGAAGTCGAGCGCGTCCACTTCTGCTTTAGTAGTCGTCCTCGAAGTCGAGCGCGTCCACTTCTGCTTTCGCCATTTTTGTTGTGTTTTTTTCAAACTTTTAGGGATTTGAGATTTGCGCTGCGTCTTGTGTTTTAATTTTTATCCTGAGAAGACGAGCTGCTCCTTTCTTGGTTAGCTAGCCTTTGCTTTTGGATAAATCTTACATGAGATTGGACCTAAAAGGCTTTTGTATTCGGGTAATTAGGATTCGGGTCGAAGAAAAAGATCCGGCCCATTCTCTTTTTTAAAATATAAATATTGGAACGGATATTCGAGAAAAACCAAACCGAACCGAACCTAATTCGAAATAAAAATTGAATTCTGTTTGATTTAACATATGAAATTCCAAGTTCTGAATAGATTCGAATTTTAAAACCCGTTCGATTTTAAATTTAGTTATGGTTAACATCGATCCAAAATAAAAACCCAAATGAGTTAGGCTTGAAAACAAATATATATGTCCAAAAACATAAAATAAAATAAAAATATACGCAACTCCAACACATTAGACAAGCTCACAAGTCACGGCAAAACAAGAAAATAAAAAAAAAATCCCTAAATCTAGTTGTTAATTCCACTCTTCTCTTCTTTCAGAATCGCACAAGTAGTGTGATAAAAAAAAATCTTACCCGAATTTTATCCCAATTAATCTGGCCTAATATATTTGAGTTTTGACTTGAATTTAAGGGTCGAAATTCGAGCTCGTGTTTAGAAAGCAAAACCAAATTAAGCTCATGTCTTAACCGATCCGATTCGATCCAACTACTTAATAATTAAAAAGATATGTGTTTTTATTTGAATTATACATAGTTTTTGTTTATGTTTAATTATTTATATGATTTTATGGTTGAGATATAAATTAGAGTAATTTTATGTTTAATTTTAATATAATAAGGGAGGTAAATTTAAATTATTTGAATGTTAAAAAAATTAAAAATTTTGATCGGGCTTAGAGAAAGCCCGAGCTCGACCCTGATCTGCCTGACCCGAAAGCCAAAAAATCGGGTTTTTTATAAGGCCCGGGCCTTTATTTGTGTTATTGATGCCATGCCTATGCACAAGCCCGACCCCCAGCCTAACCCAGTCCGGCATCTCACTCACATATAGTAGTCACACACCCACATGCCGCTGCTGCTGTCGTTCAGGTGCACCGGCGTTGCATTTTTTAGCCCATCTTGAGCTGTTCATTTCCGATCAAGCTGCTGCCGCGGCTGCCTTCTCCGTCCGCCGCACAAGGTAAGGACGTTAAGGTTACTTATGTTTGCAATTCCGATGATGAATAGGACTATAGGTTGCTAATTAAATGTATGTTTAAGGAGTAAATATTTTTTTATTAGTTCAGCTACAACTTACAAGCTAAATAAATGCATTTGCGTATTTGTAATTTGAATTTTGGAGATGTAAGTTCAGCACTCAGTAGCCATATTGTACTCATTATTATGATTATTATTATGTTTTGTTAACTTTTAATTGTTGAAATGCTGTTAAGGATGCTTGGTACTTGATATTTGTTTTTATTCTGTATTGTTTTTATTCCTTCTAAGCTATCTGAATTTCTACACATGCAGCAACCATGGCAAGAATATAAAGTTACGCATGGTTATCATAAGCTTTTTGGATTCCTTACTCCATAAAAAATGGTACAATATCTGACGGGACTTGCTGTTAAGGTTGGAGGTCTTAAAGTATTGCTCTGGTAGAGGTTGCGAAGGGCTTGGTTTTTAAGCTTATGTAACATAAAAATAAGAAGCTGTGTGATTTCTAATGTGGTCATTGGATGCCTGCAGACTGCAGTAGTTGCTCACGGGGGGATGCCAAGAAAATCCAAAGAAAGTGAATTCATTCTTGTTCAACATCTATTTTTTTTTTTGTCTTATCTACGAGATATCCTGGGTATGACCCCAACTGTGAAAGGCACCTTCCGTATCACAATTCAGATTAAAAGTCCCCGCTAGAGCCGGGAGGTACAAGTTCTCCCAACAAAGACGACTTTCCTGCGACTCGAACTGGGGAGCAAACCCAATCAAGCCACTTAAAGAGACTCCATTACCAGTGGAGCCAACACTTTATTGGTCTTATTCAACATCCATGATTCTGCACCTAGTAGTAATAGAAGTCTGCATCAAGTAAAATATAATTTATCTTAAAAATGCTATACCAATCAATACAGCAGGGGCTCGCCTTTGTCAATTTTAATTATTAGGCCGCTTTTTCTTGTGTTTTATGTTTGATGCGTTGCTTTTGTCATTTGTATCCTTTTTCTTCTCGGGAAAAAACAAGAACATGCAATTAACCAGGCAATTTATTATTTCAAAACAAACACTTAACATTTTACATACATTCAGGCACGCCTAAAAGCTTATGATCATAGCATTTGTTAGATTTGTCAAATTTATGGTCCGTTTTTCCAAATCATCAAGGGTTTGTTTAAAAGTACTTTTGACATTGTGAAAAGTGCTTTGATGGTAGATTGTTGTCTCGTCGATGTTCTTTTTCTTGTCTGTCTTGCGGTATTTGTTTTCAAAATGATTTTTTCCACGGACTAAGAATATTTGATAATTTTATTTATTTATTTATTTTTCCCCGAAAAGCATGACTAGATACATTTGTTCCAAACGCCATTTTGTCACAAACCAAGTAGCTAACAGGGAGCTCTTTTTCCATATGATTTTTTAGAGTCTCCCCTTTTCATTCTGAAGTTGGTTCAACGGGGTTAAGTCTTTTTTGTTGTACAAGAAGTCTTAGAATCAAATCAGGATCAAATCGTATGCAGAGGATGTGATTTAGTTTATGATTTAGGTAAATTTTATGTAATAATAAGGAAACAAATTGCAAAATTAATGTGTTTTGTTGGGAGCTGTATAATTTGAAGTCCTTAAATTGAGTTTCACAATTAATTTTACCCTTTTTCCCCCCTGTGCAAAACATGTTGAGATGACATTCAAGGAACAGGAATAGGCAAGGGATGTAGTTGGTTGAGGGTTCTTGATGAACAACATTTACTATTTTAAGGGACCGACAAATTAACTCCTGGGTCAGTAGCTCAGGAAAAAGAGATTGATTTTGAAAGAATCCTATGGGGGCCATACAGTAATTTGATTATTCATGTCTTTTACCATTGTCACTCTCATTATTGAAGACATCCTATGAGTAGTGTATGCAGATGTGCTTAAATTGATAAATTCACTTGAAATCAAAAGATTTGAGTTTGAATCTCGCTCATATTAAAAAAAATGCGGAATTAGACTTTAGATTTATTAAATTCTTGAAAATTACTGTTATATCGATTTTGTAGTGTTTAGCTCAGCATCTTGTCATTAAGAATTTGATATGTGTTCTCTTCAAACCCTGTTTTTCTAATTAACCGGGGCATTATTGAAGAAAACCACATTGAAGATCCTCCCTTTCGGAAAGCACTTTCAAGTATTTTTGTAAGAAAGTGCTTTCAGTGCTCTCCCAATGGCTAAAAGGTTTGTGATGGCCATGGGCACTTCAGCCTTAAGTTGGTCCTCTTCTATTTTCCCACAATCTGATATTGAAGGTCACTTTCGAAAAGATAGAGTAGATTGTAATATAAAGTCGCATAAGATATTGAAAGAGAAAAAATAATTGGCATAAGACATAGAAAGTAAGAGAGAGAGAGAGGGAGAGAGTGAGTGATGGCAAAATTTGTCCGAGGCAACATAAATAAAACATGAGAGCACTCAAGGAGATTTATTGTTTAACTTGTTTAGGCTGTAATGCCAGTGCAATTTGATGCGCTTTTTTTTTTTAATATGAATTATGGGTATTATTTATTTATGGAAGAGAATTTCTTGGGTATTGTTTACTCAACACATTTGTCAATGTTAGTCAAAGATATAGGATGAATAGAAACAAAGCATGGCTGTTCAAATTCCCAAAAATCTAATGGCTCAGCAAAGAATTAATTCTTTCACAGCATTTTTTTTTAAACTTCCCATGGGTTTACAATCTTGTTACTTGTTAGTATCAATAATAATAATAGTGCCATCATTATAAGAGTCCTTATTGTATGTGATCTTCAATGTTCTTGTACTGCCAACATCTTGGCTTCACCATTTAGTCATTCTCAATACAAAGTTTTATTCTCAAGAGCATCCCATTGGTCATTGCTTCAATCATATCTTATTGAAAACATTATAGTTTTTTATGATCAAAGTTTATGATTCTCAACTAATTACTTGTTTTGTATTAATGAAACATCAATATCTATATTGTGATCATGGACCAAAATATATTTGATAGTATAAATGGTCTCCTTTTTTTTATATATATATAGTTTCTATCACGGAGGTGTATGCTAATGGCACATTTAAATATATCAAATGTAAAATAAAAGGTATTTTATCGGAAACCACTTGGGATAAGTCCAAGTAGGTAGAACTCCTCCCTCACAAATGTGAGAGAAAGGGTTCGATTCCCCGCAAACGCGTTGCAAGAGATTAATTTAAATTTCATTTCTTGGAGCCTCAGACCTTGAGTGAAGCTAGTTTTTCTCCATGAGGGGAGTTGACGTCCCTTGAATATTTGAAATGATTAAAAATCTGAGTAGTGCCATATCAGAGTTGATATAAACGAGTCTTAGTATATGTATGATTATAAATATTAGGAGTAATAGATCTACTCAAAAAAGAAAAAAAAAAGGTATTTTATCGGAATAATCAATTTTATGTCTATTAGCGCTCAAATTAACAAATCATAATCTTCTCTTTAAGTGAAGTCCTTGGCATGAAAAAAAAAAGCTTTGATTAACACCTTTGCTAATAATAATAAATATAAGGAGCAAGAACAATGACAAATCATCTACGTTGACACTCACACTGAATCATCACTTCATCAACTGATTTTTGTTCATATTTTTTGTATTAGATAAAATCTAAATTAGCGGATTTTTCTAATTAAAAAGAGAGAGAGAGAGAGAGCAATCCTCTTGAATTGATGAAATGGTCATGGGAAAGCCTTATATTTTTAAAAATTGTCACATAAAAACTTAAACAAACAAATTTTTCTTTTAAATAAATTTTGAGAGTGCGTGTGATTCAAAAAGAGATATATGCTGTCATTTTTAAAATAGATTTGTAATTATGATACTAAATCACGTGATGTTATTTGTTTTTCTTTTTCTAATCGTTTGTTAATATTAATTATGTTGGGCCTAATTCGTAGAACATCTAAGCCCAATTGACTCACTAACAGGACATTCCTTGAAGACATGGACCCACTGGATGCCGACAACTCATACTGAATTGTGTCATCCACAGCGTTCGTTCAAGTTGAAGGCCAGTAAATTACCTATTTGTCCCTGGTTGATTTGAGGAGGAGAAGAACATTCAACGGCTATGTAACATTATAATGGAGGGATCGATGGGGTATTGTTGTAAATAAAGTTTTTGTCTGCAGATACGGAATCTAGTGTTTTAAAAATGACATGGCGCTTGTACGCGGAAAGAGGTTTTGTCAGAATGACAAGTGAGTGAACGACTGAACGTGCACTATTTGAATTACATGAGAGGGAACTCTATTCACGTTCAGATTTAGTGCGTGTGAAACAATCGCTCAAAATTTTTTGATTTCTTTTTAAACTATTTTAACATTTTTATTTCTTTATAGCAAGTATTATATATGCATACCAAAATAATAATAATAATAATAATATATGTGAATGCATTACGCTTCTTACAATAGGTCTGAATACGGTATGATAAAACTAGGTATTTAGATTGTGAGGTTCGATATTCATAGAGATAGAGTAGAATATTCATAATTTATATAATTAAGTTATTAATTGCTAAAGAAAATTGAATTTAATCCGAAATACTTTAGTTATCATTGATGTTGTCAATTTGAATCTCTCGAAATATGATTTTTATTTGTTATTTTAATAACGATATATCGAGACAAGATAGGCACTAGATTTTATAAATTATACTTCAATCACAATTTGCCTGTTGATTGATGATGGATCAAGATAGGCTTGGCATTAGGTATTGGACTTCGTCTTGAATAGACTTTTGACTTATGAACAAACTTATGAATAAAATTTGCATTATTTTGTATAATGTGTTAAAGAAAGACAAATGTATATAAATAATTGTGGCAATTATTATTATTATTATTATTATTTTGATAGGAGCAGTAATTATTAAACAGATGATCATTTGGTGGGTGAAAGGCATTAGTATTTGCCCTTTTAAGTGAATAAAATAGACGTGAATCTTTTTTTACAGTCGCACTGGGCTCCGTTTTTGTCTATTTGTGTAAGGACAAAACCCAAGAACAATAAATAAATTTTGAGAGACCAAAAAACCAAGCAAGAGAGAGAAAAATTACCCTCCCAAGGCTGCTGCTGCAGGTGTTGCACTGCCATCAAATTGAAGTTGTGGTTATAAGTTTTTGGTATTGTTCAATTTCACAAAGGGCCATAAAATTTTATTGAAAGCAAATACATGTAGCTAATGTTGCATTGTGTAACACTCAAGTCTTTTAATTCGCTGTTAAAAAAAAAAGTTTGAATGAAAATGAGAAAGCTTATGATCAATCAGTGTATAAGTAATATTTTCCACCAACTTAATTACATACAAAAAATAGCTTATTTATCTCAAAAATTAAAAAAAATTATATGTATACATAAAATTTTGGAGCTGAATTTAAGATATGTAGATTTTATTTAGTATTGAGATATCATAAATTTTAAACCATAGTTGTTATTAAAAAATACTTTTAAAGTAAAAATTAATAATATGTAGTAAATAAAATTTTTGAGTAATAATTTTAACAAAAATATTATAAATTTTTTGTCATATAAGTAGTGGAGTAAATCAATTTAACTTCTAACTTATATAAACTAGTAGCTACTAAATACTTTAATACTTTAACTTTTAAATTAAAATATACCTAACTATAATACCAAACAAGATTGAAATCAAGTAAGATTGTATGGACTTAAGTGTTTAAATTAGGACTTCTGTTATTTATATTGATTTTACTAAAATCTAGGGGACTCTATGAAAGTTTACTCTTAGAAAATATCCAATTGCAAAGTGCTGCAGCTACTTCGAAGCACTTCTGCACTTGTTCTGCTCACTTATTCAATTCTTGCTTTTCTTCTGTTGATTCAAAAACATCACTGCTAAAATAATAATAAAATATTAGTAAACACGCCCCACACCATTATTGCCCTTTTTCAACAAAGTCCAGATTTTCACTCACTCCTGCTCTCCTTATCTCTGTTCGTTCTTCGCTTTGCTTTCTCGTGTAATCAATTCTTGTAGCTTCAGCCATGGATTCATATGAAGCAACAAAGCTTGTGTTCTCAAGAATCAAAGCTATAGACCCAGAAAACGCTTCAAAGATCATGGGGTATCTCCTCATTCAAGACAATGGAGATAAAGAAATGATTCGTTTAGCTTTTGGCCCTGAAACTCTCCTTCACAACCTCATCTTCAAAGCCAAAACCCACCTCTCAAATGCCTCTGCTTCTGCAACAACCCCATCTTCACTTTCTCCTTCCTCAGCTCCTTGGCTCCCTCCAGCTTCACTTTCTTATGCCAATGTTGTCAATGGAAGCAGCTGCAGTAGCACCAATGCCGCTGCTGCTGCTGCTTCAGCTTCTGAATCTTTATATTATAATAATATTAGTAACAACAACAGCTATTATGCCAGTGGTGACATTGTTGATGACTTTCATCAGTTTCAAGACCATCTCTCTTTTCTTGATGAGTCATCAGAACTAGCTAGCAGTACTGATGCTGATCATCATAATCATCATCACTTGCTTAAAAGGAGTCTGTCTCTTCCTGTGCATCCTAATATGTGTTTTGGATCTGATGATGACCCCAACTCAGGCCTCGGATGGAAGCATTGCTTGTATTTTGCCAAAGGGTTTTGCAAAAATGGAACTGCTTGCAAGTTCCATCACATTCACTCACCTGAAGCAGCTACTGCTGCCGCCACTGTTGGGTCTCCAAGTAAACTCAGTGAGTTTGAACTGTCTCAAGAACTACTACTAAGATCAAAGGCTTCGGTACAGCAGAGGAAACTTGCGGCAGCTTCACAGTTCATGGGTTCTTTTCCTTACAACAAATGCATGAATTTTCTTAACGACACCCAAAGGTATATTCATGCATGCATTTATATATTCAAAATTTTAATTTCACTAGAGGCCCTTTTGCATATCTTGTTTGTTTAATTTGACTTGTAGCATTTTTTTTTTAATTTTTTTGCAATGCTTTAACTTGTTGTTGCAGATCAGCAGCATTGATGATGGGGGATGAGTTGCACAACAAATTTGGTAATTGTAGTAGGCCTGAGAGGAATGACTTTTTCGGATCTATGAACCCAAGTGCTAGGCAGATTTACTTGACATTTCCAGCTGACAGCACATTTAGGGAGGAAGATGTTTCAAATTACTTTAGGTAATTCTTTGTTTTTAGAAATTTGAGCGTAGAATGTCGATAACTAATTGAAAGAAGAGTTTTAATTTCTATTGTTTATGGTTTTTGATTTATGTAGCATATATGGGCCAGTTCATGATGTGAGGATACCATATCAGCAGAAAAGAATGTTTGGATTTGTTACTTTTGTGTACCCAGAGACTGTGAAGCTCATTTTGGCCAAAGGGAATCCTCATTTTGTTTGCGATTCGCGTGTTCTTGTTAAGCCTTACAAGGAGAAAGGAAAAGTCCAAGAAAAGTAAAGCCTCCTTAGTTTCTAATTCATTGTGAATTTGTGTTCTTTGTGTGTGTTTGTTCACTTTCTACATTGATGTTTTGTTGTAAATTTCATGATTTCAGAAAGCAACAACAGCATCAACAACAAATGGAGAGGGGAGAGTATTCATCAGCTTGTTCGAGCCCATCGGGACCATTCGATTTTCACTTTGGTAAGCATATAAACAGCCAAGAAGCATCATCTTCCATTTTTTCGCTTAAAGTCTAGTACTTTTGGGTTAATTCAAAACTTTCTTTATGTATGAACTAAGTAGGAGGAAGAATGTTGTACAATAACCAAGAGATGTTGCGAAGAAAACTAGAGGAGCAGGCTGATTTGCAGCAAGCCATTGAAATGCAAGGGAGAAGGCTAATGAATCTGCAGCTTCACCTGAAAAACAATCATCTCAATCATCAATTCCACCATGGTTTGTCAAATGGATCTCCCATTCCCTCACCAACTCTTTCTCATAGTCCAAACAACCGAACTCGTATCTTTCCATTTGAAGGTTCCGATGAAGAAGTTCCCCCAGAAGGTTAATTAAATATTCTGTTTTTGTTCAATAGTGTTTAATTTGATTTCCTAATTTAAAAAATAATGAAGTTCCATCGCGGTTAATTTCCATTTGTTACTACAGAGAGTGGCGGCAACCCAGTCACAGATTCTCAAATTGCTGATCATCTGTTTCATCGGGAAGAGAATCGACCTACCAATCACAATAAAGACCATAATAGTGATGGCAATAACAAGGAGGAAAAGCCTAACTCCGAGGAAAATGACCTCTGTGATAGGTAAAAGCTTTGGTTTTGAGATGTAGAGAGATTACCCAATAGTAGTAATAACCCAAGTTGGGCGTAATTTCTCATCATTGTTATTTGTCCCCCAATTCTTCTCTTGTAGCAGCTTGGAGCACATCTTGCCGGATAATCTTTTTGCATCTCCTAAGAAATCAGCCGGTGGCCATATCACTGCCTTCTCGTCTGCATCAGCAGAGGTTGACGAGAAGAATACGATTTCAGTTACATCTACTAACAATAATACAAAGCTTCCCTCGACTTCTCTCAATATGGCTTCTCTTAACTCATGCCTCCTTCAAATGTCGAGGTATTGCTTCTACCTTCCATTGCCAAATCACACACAAAACTCTTTTCACTCATAAATTCTGTAGCTGTTGGTTCGTGTTTCTGAAACAATAACTATTATGTAATAACAATTTATTGCTTTTGGCAAATTTTCGGATCGTTATTTGTGAAAGAGCAATTTTATTCCTTTTCAAAAATATGACCCAACACATTTTCAGATTTTGAAAGAACAGCACCAAACTTATCCTTTAATTATTATTGACATCTGCTAGTGAAGTAGGAAGTTAATGATAATTATATTTTTCAAATAGGTTTTCATCTGGTCAAGGAACAATTGGCATGTAGTGACCAAAAAGTGCGGATGACCAGCAATGGGGGGATTGATTTTGCTAAGGTAACTAAAGTTGATTAATCTTTTACACATTTTGAATCTTGTCAGCCCATCACATGCATGTATATATATTGGTGTATATTCAAATGGGATTCTCTTACAACATATATAATTTTTTTAATTCTGGCTTCTATTTTTGCAGAAACACTGGAAGCACATACAAAAGAAGAAAAAGAAAATTCCTCCACTTGCTGTTGTATAACCAAACCGCCACACCTACGAGAAAAAGAAAAGATCTGTCTAGACAAAACCTCCAGAAGATCACAATCCATCATCAATACATACTACTTACAATCAAAACAATATATAAATAATTGCATAGGGTTAAAAGGACAGATGAACTGATTTATGAGAGTGGGTACCCTCGCTCTTTCTTTGTAGGTGAGTTTGCTGGACCACACAACATATATTTTATAAATATATATATGGTAAATAAATACAAAGGCTAGTAGCAATTTATATACTGGATCTCATATTTGCTTTGTTTTGTTTATGTACTTTCTATTTCTTACCCGCAATTTAAGGTGAAAAAATTTGAGTGTTAGTTGATTCAACTGATAAGATGCCATAATAGAAACCATAATGGAAATCAAACTCGCTACTCACCTACATGAATGTTGTGGTTCGAACCTTAGATCTCTCGAATTATCTACAGTAATTTTACCAGTTGAATCAATTAACACCCATGAGTATTATACAGTTTAAAAAGAAGTAAAAGGGTATCACTTACTTTCATTGATGGGTCTATCAAGGCATTTGGTTAACAAAAAGGATGTAGAGAAGTTTAACTCCTTTACTCTGTGTACATAGAAACACTGAGAGAAAAGGACTCCAATTGACTGAAGTGGAGGTTGAAAGCAAAACTTTGGCACTTTTCTCTCTGTTATTATTATTATTATTTTTAATTGCGTTTTGTGTTCTTGTTATTACAGTATCTGTCTGTCATCCATTAAGTTATGATTATGAAACAGGCACAAAAGTGAAAAAAAAAAAAAAAAAGGTTGCTCAAAGAAAGGGCAAAAATAAAAGAAGTGGTAAAGAAAAGTTTGTTGTTTCATGTGATTAAAGGTGACTTTAGAGGACTCTCTTGTCTCATTTTGTGGTTTCTTTTAGGTGGACAGCAGTGTGCAAGGGCCACAACCTCACATGGGGGTTCTAACTTCTAACAATTTTTTTTTTTTTTGGTTTCCTTTTTAATGAAATGGTATCGGGGTACCACCACCACTCCTTTCACTTTCAGCCTTTTAGCCTCATTCTGATTTTTAATATATCCTGTTTTTGTTTTTATGGGTGGTGTTGTTGCCAATGCTGCCCACCTAGTGTTTTGGCAACAGCTTTGAATTATTCATCTGGGTCTACGCGACTGCATGTGCTCCATTTTTTTTTTTTTCATATTTTTGATCCTTTCTGTCTGCTTGCTTGCCCTCCAACAGTTTTTCAAAATTTGGCCCCTCACTGCATAAATGTGCAATAGAAGCTAAAACTTAACAGAAGTGAGTGACTTCTAGTAATGAATATCTCCTGTTGAGTCTTTGTTGTTGGTTAAGGAAACTACAGTATTTCGAATTATTAGGATCATTCCCCATAATTTTGTTGAAAAATACATCGCGTAACGCAACATTTGTAATCAAATATGATGTTTTATGCTATAGATGCGACGTTGCATGTCATATTCGGCCGAAAGTGAATTTATTAACATGTCAAGATCATGCAACTCTGGAGCGAAATAGCTGGCCACCTCAATTAGGTAAATTTATTGAGCACGTTCTCTAATTTTGTGCAAAAATTGTGAAGGTCATGGATATGAAAGATTTTTTGTTTCGACTCGAGGGCAAGAAGAATACTGTTTGTTGTTCAGCGTGTCTCAATCATAAAGAACGACCAAGAAAAGTATCCTATAAATATTTTAATGTGGGTCATTAGGGGCTAATGGTTCCCATCAATTTCATACAAAATATTTTTATTTTTGGGTGTTTGTCAATTAAATTGATTTTGATGGACGGTGGGCATTTCCCTTTCAAACAATTTTTGGGTCTTTATAATAAGTAGAATAATTGTATCAGTTACACTCCCAAAATACGCACACTCTCGTAAAGGAGACTGGGAGTTTAAAAATTTTTATGTACGTATGTTTGAAACACAGTAACACAATTTTGAAATATTTAAAATACTTACCAAGCCATAAGAGTAGCTTAAGTCCAATTTACAGACATTTTTTTTTTTGAATTTTTAAGTTCTTACCTCCCTCATATTTCAAAAAAGAAATTATTAATTAATAAAAAGTTATTTGAAAACCACACGATCAAGTCGTTGGGGGTCAATTTACAGACATCTAAAGTTCTTCAATGAACTCGACTATGTATTAATTTTGGCGTCCTATTGGAAGGGTAAAAGCAATGTTGCATTACAAAGGTAAAATGATGAATGTTAACTTAAAAGCTATTGCCTTTTTCTTTTTTGAGAATATGCTATTGGCTACATCATAAAAGAAATATATGAAGGAGAAATAATCCCAATCTAGCAATGATTTCACCAATTCTCACTACAGGGTCCCATTTGATCATCATGTATGCTAGGGAAAGTGTGATTATGATCTTATATATTGGAGAATTGATGATTATCAAAGGACAATAATACTCAATAATTAATTACATTGGGTAATCATAAAAGGGCAGAAGAACAAAGGTGATGATATAGCAAATATAGGCTAACTTTGGATAAGATCTCCAAGCAATAATTGTCCCTGTACTATTTTTATTTTAATTTTCTTAGTTAAAAAAATATAAAAAAAAATAAATTAGCAAGAGACTTTTCTTTCCATATGGGCATTCATTCCTACCAATCTGGAGATGTACAAAATTTTGGAGCATTTTTTTTTCAAATACATATTTAAATTTAAAATTAAAATAAAATCATACCAGACAAAAAAAATCAATAAATTTTGTTTATGTTTACAGGTATTTTTGTCTTTTGCAATTTTGTCATTTTTTTTATTTATATTTATTCTCCTCAAGATTTTGGCATAGGAAATCGCCCCATTGTGTGGCTATGGATTTATGGGCCCAATAGAAAGTTTTTAGAGCCGGTTCACTGTCACCCAGCCCAACTTTGCATGAAAACCCACTTTTTTTTTTTTTTTTTTTTTTGGGGTTTATTATGATGAAAAATGTTTTCCCATAGGTTTAGAATTTTTTTTTTTAAGCAATGTCACACTCATAAAATTGTGATATGAATTATTATATATCGCAATTAATCAAAAAGGTTTCAAAGCACAGAAATTGTAATGCAATTTTGGATCTCATGGCCCAAAAGCCAACGTACTTGGGTTGCAAGCTCTGAAAATCCACTGCATTTTGATTGATTAATTAATTAAGGGAGATGAATAATCACAACTACCACTTCATTGGGGCCCTAACGGTAATGATAACAAGATCAATAAATGTAATTGAGATTGGGACTTTGACCCATCATTCATTGTGCTCTTTGATTTCTTCTTCATCCATCTTAAATTAAAATTTGAATGTACTCATCAAACATTTTTACTATAATTGCTTAGTTTTATTGTTGAGGTTTCCAAAATTTTATCTCTTGTTATAAAAAAATAAAGATAAAAACCAGTAAAGCTAATATGCAAAATGCAATGGATATGAAATATAAAAGTGGGTGCCTAACCTTCACAATTCATTCTTGTACAGATAAACATAAGTTTTACGCTCAATTGTTCAGATTTTGGTTCATGAATAAACTAAAATAGAAAAAGATAAAAAAAGATTCTTGAACCGAACCCTTTCTTGAAAATAAACTAAAAAATTTATTTTTAAAAAAATAGATCAAAAATAAAATCATTAACTCTTTTGCATTCAAACTTGGTAAGGGTTGGCAAAAATATGAACCGGCCCGGGACCCTTTCTTGATATTTTGTGATAGTCGATCTAATTTATTAAATTAAAATTAAATTAAAAAAATATATAAGTAAAATGAAAAAAACATAGTCAATTAAAAAATTATTTTAAAAAAAAATATTTAGAATCACAATTTTTTAATTTATTTATTCGAATTAAAAAATATAAAATCATTATAACTAAAAATTTGCCTTAAATGAAACTTGGATTAATTAAAAAATATAGAAGTTAAACTAAATTAAGAAATATGTATTGGGATCCAGGGTCGGGGACTTATTTGATAGAAATTGAGAAACTATTTTCTTTTTTGAAAAAATGAACAAATAAGGAATCTAATTGTTATTAACCCTCGTTATAAAATCTAATAATCTTTTGCATCGCACACATCGCTAGATTGAGTAATGGGTATAAAATATTTTAGTCAGCATAGAACAGCTTTTGATCGCACACATCACTAGATTGAGAATGCTTTTTAGTCAGCATGGAACAGCGAGAGAGCTTTCGCAATTTTTTAACCAAAAAAAGAAAAGTGATGGATGGAATATTTCTGTGGACTCTGCACCGAATATAATAATTAAAAAAAGAGTAAAAAAAAAAATTAGAGACTAAAAAAGAAAATTGAAAAAGCAGAAGCATAGAGTGAGATGATGATCACACACGCTCGCTCGGCTCAGCGCTCACTGTTGCAGGCTTTTTTTCTTTTTTTTCCACAGTACTTTTTAGAATGCTGATGAGTTCTGAATCTGACATTAGTATTTTCTATTTTTTTCTATTAATTTAATTTTTTTTTCATTGTTACAAGAATCTTTTATGCACAGTTCTCAGTGCCTTCAAAAGGGGAAAATAAAAAATAAAAAAATCCTCACAATTCAATAAAATATGCCTGTTTCTGTTGTGAATAAACAATTAAGCATAGGTTTTATCAGCTTTTTATTTTAATAAACATAGGAATACTATTATTTATCACCATATATTTTTTGCCATATTATTTTATTATCAATATTTTTTAATAATTTTTTTGCTACTTAATGTTTCAGTTTATATTATTTTACTACCAAAATATTAATTTCATTGGTAAATTACTAATGTTAAAGGAGGATTTTAAGGATTTGAATATATTCAATATTTTAGGAATTTCACAAGAAATAATATTTACAATTATATCAGCTAATTATTTTAGATATATAAAATATCAATTTATAAAAGTACTATTTCTTTGTATATAATTAATTTTTTATTTTTTAATTTAAAGGGTTAAATTGCACTTAAATAATTTAGGGTTAAAATATACTTTCACTATAGTTTTGGTTAAAAATTTTGTTAGCTTTAATGGTTTGGTGGTAAGATAATAAAAACCAAAAACATTAAGTAAGAAAAAATAACTGTCAAAAAACTTTAATAATAAAGTGATAAATCAGAAAATATTAAGTAGTAAAATGATAATATCCCGTAAATATAATCCAGCTTGTGCTTATTCGAATATTTGTTATAAAGTTCTCCAAAAAGTTATATTTTGATATCTTTAGATAATATTTAAATAAATATTTAAAAATTTTGAATAATTTTGTAAAACTAATCTAATCCAATATTTTTTTAAAACCAAAAATAACATTTGAGACAAGAAAACTTGACAGTTTGATAGCATGTTTTGCCTAATGATAAAACTCCTGCTAGAGTGAGAAAATTTTGAGTTATACTATTTTTATAAATTAACGCTATTTTTAGACCATCTACATAATTTTTTCGTAACAATTAAACTCCTCGCATACATGATTTGAAAAATCTAAATTTTCATACCACCTCAAAAAGGTCTAACCAATTAGATTAATTAATACAAACATTGTAAGTTATAATTAGATTATTGGTCAAATCCCTTTAATTAGTGTAAAATATTTAAATTCGAATCTAGCTCACAAAATTAATTTTGATACTATGTATTTATAAAATCTCTAAAAGAGGCTAAGATGCATAACATCTTTTTTTTTTTTATGGAAATGATCAGTTGAAATTGCATATACTTGAGTTAGGCCTTTTTTTTCATTTTTACAAAAAAAAAAAGATTTAAAAGTGGGTTATTTTTTCAGTTGAAAATAAAGAAAATTGTGGTGTGAAAATACGTAGCCGTCATTTTTATTTTACTCTTGAGAGTTGGCAATCTAACCCTGAAGTGGACCGAGATGAAAAGTAGAAGATTTTTCTTTTTTCTTTTTTTATAATTAAGAGAGAGAATTTTTGAAGAGCAAAAGAGAGGAAGTGTTTTGAGTGTTGACTAACTCTCTCTGTTTTCCACAAGCCACTAGTAGTAGTAGCAGTAAATTGGTTACCCGCTTCTTTGATTCACTTCAAAACCCTACTTACCCCCCCAAATCCCAAAACTAAACACACGACTTTGAAAGCAATTTTCTTTTTTGTTCTTTTGGCAACAAGAAAACAACAAAACCGCCCAAAAAAACCAAAACAAAAACAACAACCCAACTCTCTCTCTCTGTCTCTTTCTCTCTCTCTTTGCTCTTTAGTCTTTACAACTCAAATAGCCAGAAAACAAAACACCCACCCACTAAAACTAACCTCCCCAAAAAAAAAAGTGGAAAATAATGGATGAGTTTGATGCAACAAGCATCCTGTTCAACAGAATCAAAAGCATAGACCCAGAAAACGCTTCAAAAATCATGGGTTACATTCTCATACAGGACGTTAAAGAGAGAGATTTGTTGCGTTTGGCCTCTGGCTCAGAAACCCTTATGCAAGCTTTGATTTTTAGAGCAAAATCCCAATTGGGACTTTCGTCAAACACCTTATCTACTAGTACTCCTACTTCACCTTCACCAAACAACAACAACCCTTTCTCTAGACTGAATAATTGCAGCAATAACGCGAACAACAACCATGTTAGCAGACACCCATTTGCTCAAATGTCTCCTAGAGTTGTTACTAACAATGGGTATCTTGACTTTGGAAAAAACTCTTCTTTATCTGATCCCAAGCCCAGTCCTTTTCTTTCTTTTGAAAATATACGTTCGGGGTCTTGTTTAGTGCCTTCAGTTGCGAAAAATGATGTTGGTGTTGTTGATAGTGGTGGTAACAGTAGTGGTAATGATTACATGGAAGAGCTTCCGTTCAATGACTATTTGTCTTTTCTCGACGAGTCCTCTAAAAATGAGGACTTTACTAATCCTAGGAGTCAATTTAGCAATTGGGGTCAAGATTTAAACAATGGAGGGGATGTTCATATGCAGCATAGGAGAAGTTTCTCAGCGAGTGATGCATCTTTCGGTACTGAGGATGCAGGTTTTAATCTTGGGTATAGGCCTTGTCTTTACTTTGCTAGAGGCTTTTGTAAGAATGGTGAGAGTTGCAAGTTTGTTCATGGTGGTTTTGGTGATGGTGGTGATGTAAATGGTGTTATTGTTGGTTCGCCGAACAAAATGGATGGCTTTTACTTGCAGCAGCATGATGAAATCATGAGAATGAAGGCTGCTGCACAGCAGCAGCGGTTGGCTGCCTCACAGTTTGCAAGCG
This sequence comes from Atalantia buxifolia, assembly GCA_030444775.1. NCBI lineage: Eukaryota > Viridiplantae > Streptophyta > Magnoliopsida > Sapindales > Rutaceae > Atalantia > Atalantia buxifolia. The sequence continues at coordinate 28,103,050 of CM059832.1, read as the reverse complement.
GGGTTTCGCCACCATTGCCTTATGATAAGTGCATGGATTTCCTTTTGCGCCAACAAAATGAACCCCAGAGGTATTATGGAGACTGCCTATTTTGTCTTACTTTTGTTAGCCTGTGTTGTGATAAATTTTCTTAATGCGAGTTTGTCTTGTTTTGGGAATGTTTGGATAAAATGCCTTCAAAATGTACATTATAGACAACCCACCTGATCTTTTGTCTTAATTTGTTTATCTATATATACAGATAGTTTGCATGCATGCATAGATAGTTTGTGATTTTGTTTCGGTGTCAGGATTTTGGGTTTGGATTGATTGTTGGCATTGTTTTGGTGGGGTTCTAGTTTCAGTGGACAATGTCTGAGATTTTCATCAACATGTTTTTGCTTAAATGATATAGTAAGGTTTGACTTTTTAGGTTGCTATAGTTTGATTGCTAACTAGTGGTCTTTTGGTGTCAATTTAATTTATTTCAGAGCTGCTGCAGCAGCGTTGATGTTGAATGATGAGTTTTACAAGTTTGGCCAGGGCCGAGCTGAGAGGAATGACTTTTTGGCAATGGGATTGGCAGAGAAGTTGACATCAGCAAATAGACAGATTTATTTGACATTCCCAGCTGATAGCACTTTTAAGGATGAAGATGTTTCAAATTACTTTAGGTAACTAACCATACTTTTGTATCATTGTGGAGACATCAGTTCTTTCCTGAGGGGTTAAGTGTTACATTTTGATTATGACATTGTGTTGTATTGTGGTACTGCATCAGAATGATACATAACATTCTTTACTTGTTTGCTGCTTAGAAGTTTCAGTAACTGCAATTTATATCTCTCAATGAAGCACAGACTAGTGATGATGCTGGAAGGCTTTGTATTCTTGGACTATTTCTCGATTAGTGTGTGTCATCCTTGTGCCAGGGCCATGCCCTGTTATTTTCTGTGTTATTCTGAAGCCTTTGTAATCTAGGATGTAACCTGTAATTACCTGGCTTTTGATGTGGTATTACTCTTGTAAATGTTATTTCATTTTGTGAAATTGTTGTGGCACACATATCAGTTATGGTGGAAACATAACTTAAAATTCTTAGTTGCTCCTTAATCAGATAGCTACCAACACGTGCTGTTTTTTATTAATATGCTAATAGTTTTAAGTGGTCTAGTTGATTACTTTTGGCTTCTGTCTTTGCAACTGTTTATCTTTTCAAACATTCTACTGCTGTCCATATTTTCTAAATCTGGTCTACATATATCCTTATTATAAAATCTCTAAACATCTCTGACTCAGGTGGCCATTTGTTCCATTTTCTTTGTAATATCTATTGAAGACTATTCTAACCAATTAATCCATTAAAAACTTCATTGTCACGCAGAACTACATTTAGTTTGTTTGATCTACGATTATCTACTTCCTAGTTTACTACACCTGCCAGCTAACAACTTCACATGTGTCCTAAATTAAGCTGTGTGGAAGAAGAGCACGTTAATGCTATATGGAAGTTTGAAAAGCCCTAAATTTGATTAATGACCAATCACATATATTAGTTTACATGATTTTGTGCAGAAGCTTCAGTATGGCTACAATCCCGTGCTTTTCCCTTAAAGACTTCAAATTTAAGATTGTCTTGACTACTTCATGTCTCTGCATGATGCTGTGACCCGCACTTTGGATGTTTCAATTTAAATATCTTGCTGTGTCCTTTTACCACTTAAGGGAGTGTTCTCTTTATAGTTCTGTATAAGGCGGAGAAAGACAATGCTATCAGAACTTAGTCCTCTTTGATACTTTACCCCGCTTTGTTTTTTCTTGAAAATTGATTCTGAGAACTGAGCTTAGTCTTTTGATTTTCACTGTTATTCACAAAAGTTTGAAATTTCTTTGGCATAAATTTGAAATTGAGGAATTTAACAGAGATGTTTTATTTTGTTTTTTCCTTTTTGAAGCATTTTTGGACCAGTGCAAGATGTGAGGATCCCATACCAGCAGAAGCGGATGTTTGGGTTTGTTACCTTTGTCTATCCAGAGACTGTGAAACTCATTTTGGCTAGAGGGAACCCTCATTTTATATGTGATTCTCGTGTCCTTGTCAAGCCCTACAAAGAAAAAGGGAAAATTGTGGAAAAGTATGGTTTTCTTTCTCATTTGCTAGTTCATTCTGTCTCTTCCTCTGTCAACATTGGTGTTCAAATTGTTAGTTTAACTGTTGCAGGAGGCAACAGCAGTTTGAAAGGGGAAATATGTCACCATGTTCAAGCCCATCTGGGGTAGATTCTAGAGATCCCTATGATCTTCACCTCGGTAAGTGAAGAAACCACGCATTTTCCTGGTGGGTTTTTAGAAAGAATAATTGATAAGGAATGGTTGACTTTTTATTTGATTATATATTGGCATGTCTTTCATTTTGTTATTCTGTTATTATTATTGTTTAGTATAGAAATCTGTATTGAATCTCAGATGCTTTCCTTGCAGGATCAAAGATGTTCACACAGGAATTAATGTTGAGAAGAAAATTAGAGGAGCAGGCTGAGCTGCAGCAAGCTATCGAACTCCAAAGGAGAAGGCTTATGAATCTGCAACTGCCAAATTTGAAGAATCACTCTGTTCACCATCACCAGCGTAGTCTATCGGTGGGCAGTCCTATTACCTCACCTGCTTGTGCAGATGTCAACCAGAATGTCATTTTTCCCTCTTTTGGTATTAATCAAAAAGTCTTGGAAGGTTTTTGAATTTGTCAGTTTTTTCAATTGTCAATTTTGCATTGGTTAATTTGCATTTTGTTGTGGCTGTCATAGTCGATAACTCTACCGCCAACAATTCTTCCAATGTCACTACTGCCGCTGATCAGGAGCCTCGGAAAGAAGTGGATGCAGCTTGTATTCTGAATAATGGTGATAATAACACCAAGGAGGAGAGCTCAAAAACTGAAGGGTGTGTTTTCCATGAACAGTGTGAATTTTACTTCCCATATATTTTTAATTTTTGTTTCTAGTCTTATCATGTTCTGCTTTAAGTCTAATGGTTTACTGTATTGCTTTTCTTCTTAATTTTAGCTTCATTCTTATTTTATTAATCCAATCGTTCCTTTTAGCAGTCATGGGAGCGGTGCTGAGATTCTCCCTTGTAACTTTGCTTCCATGAGAAAGTCAGCGGAGGGTCAGACCCCTGACTTACCTGCTTCTTCAGAAGTCAATGGGAGCACAGCAATCTCAGCTACGTCATCTGTTTCTGAAAGTAATGCAGATACGCCGAACATCACTGCTACTGATGTTGTTTCGTATTGATTTATTTCCTCTCAATGCCAAGGTGTGCCAGTGCTTTTTATCCCCAGGCTATTCATTGCAATGCGAGGTAGTTAGTTCTTAATTACATAATTTTTTTTTTTTTAAATTCTTTCATCAGGTTTTATGATGGGCATGAAGCTATTGTAATGTAGGTAATAAAGGTAAGCATGGCCTGTCGGGATGATTGTAAAATTTGAAGTCTGTTATTCAAATTTGTCGCCAATCATTAAATTTTAATGCTGGGTTTTTATTTATTTATTCATGCAGAAAAGTAGAGAAGCATATACAAAGAACAATCCTCTAGATGTATAGCCAAATTATACCTGCACTGAAGATCAGTAGAGACTCTGGCAAGAAGAAAGAATACCAGCATCTCCGTCAATACAATACTACTAACAACAAATGCATATTGGATACTTAAAAGGAAAGATGAACTAATATGAGAGTAGGGCTTTTCTCTTTTCTACTTTTTAGCTCTGTAGGTGTTTACTGGATCACAACTCTAGCCTCTGAACAAAAGACTATGACTCTTATTACATAGTTATAAATACATCATCTTTATCCTTTGACCTTCTTTTTTTAATTTTCTTGTGAAGTGGGAAACTGAGTAGAATTGAACTGTATTTATAGGAGCAGAATAGAAGATGTTTGAAGGAGCTGAAAGATGTGGGTTTTTGGCACTTTTTTGTTTTTCGTATTGGCTCCTTTTGTTTATACGGTTATGAGACAGTAATGTTCTACTTCTGCTAGACGATGAAAAAACAGACTAGTAAAATGATTTTAGATGTATAAAAAGGTTGATGAAAAAGTATGCTTTTTATTATTATTATTATTTTTTATTTTTAATGCTATCAATTTGAACTCTTTTGTCTCATTTTATTATCCTAGGACCACATGTGGGGTAAAAGGCGCTCTTATCACATGGGGACTGACATTACAAAATTGATATCACACTACCAAACTTCTTACCCTTTCATCTGATTGATTTGTGTTTTTTGAATGTTTTGTTTTATTAGTGCTTGATTGTTCATGGTCTGTGTCTGACGCAACTTAATTTATAGTACACTTTCATCTGCTGCATTTGATGCTTCACAGCTATAAGATTTCCCACGCGCTCAACATTTTCAAGTTGAAGTGTGGATATAGAATTGTACTCAGTAGCATTTATATTTAGGAAAAATATTTGATAGATTGCCGACGGAAACAACAGTACATCCCATCCCATCCCCTTTTTTAATTGTTAATTGAACAGTAATCGATTAGTTTCTTAATTATTTTGCTTGTACTCAATTCTCATTCTACTTGGTTGGCATAGATGATAAAGAGCTGGTTGTATCACGGGAAAGATGAGCTGTTGAATTGTGCATATGAATTGTTTCGCACTCATAATGCCTTTCCTGGTTCTGTATGAGTATTTTTGGCAAAATGTACGAAGAAAGTTGCATGGCTTTTGACTGGGTGCGACGTGATCAAGTTGGATAGGATAGAGAAATTTCAGGACCACAATTGTTGACTGGTTGATATCAATTGTCATGCTCATGCTTGCTGGTTTTCTGTGTTTTAGGTAGCATTCGTTGTCTCCTGCTCGTTGTGGTGACAGTGGGGTTAACATCTCTGGTTTTATGCGGCAAATAATAAGACCAACTTGACGACGCATTTATTAGTTTCCAATTTTATTTGCTAAAAGTGGCTCCTTTTGTTATTTCTTCAAACACGAAAATGGCTTTATTGGTATTATATATAATTGAAGGAAAAGAGGAGGGCCAAAAAAGAAAGGGAGGGAACAAATAGTTTGGTAAATTTTTTGTTAAAATTTTGTGATGCAACTATTGACGGTAACTAAACATGTACTTTTGACAATGTGTGTGTGTGTAATATTTTCTAATAATACGTATACTAGCTTTTAGAGTCTTGATCTTGTGAGTACAGCTGCCCCATGCTATAGTGCATGACAGGGCTATGGAACCCACGAAACAGCTCAGCTAATGAAATCTCGATATGTTGCACGCCATAACCTGCGCACACTTTATTGAATTTCTTATTTTTTGTATGTATAATCTCAAAATCATTGGTTCTGATTTTTTTTTTTTTGGGTAATTTTCTTAAGTTTTACACTCTTTTATGTATTACTATCTCAAAAGGTAATTTTTATTTTTACTTACAGAAAAGCATACATTTACTACAATTTTCATCATTTTTTTTAAAATTCTTATTTAGTTTAAATTTTAATGTTTTCTATCCTATAAATAGTGTTGTAATTGAATAATTTGTATAATGATACTATAAAAGGAAATGATGTAAGAGCATCTCTAAAAAACTATTCAAATAAAATTTTATTACTTATTTGAAAAGACATATCAACATTTAAAATTTCAAAAGACACTCCAATTAAGATTTTTGAAATAAGAAATGATTCTCTCTTTTCAAATTTGTAGAATTGCTTTCTCTTTCTTCAATTTATATTTTATTACTTTTTATTAGAGGAGAGAGAGAGAGAAAGAAGTGCTTTAATTACCATTTATTTTCTTTTGAAAAAAAAGTTATTTAATTAAAATAATATTAACTTATTTATATTTGAGAAGTGCTTTAAATTATTTATATTTGAAAAAATAGTTTTTTCAAACCAGAAAAAAAAAGAGCTAAAACAAAAAATAAAATCCGTGAACATTCCGGGCACTTGGTAGTTGATGCCCTCACTTATTAAGAGTTTTTTCAAAATAACTCTTAATTCCCAAACCACCCCCACCCACAGCACCCAAAAAAAAAAAAGAAAAAAAAGAAAGAAAAAGAGTTAGTTCACACTTCACACCTGAAGCAAAATCAAACATTACCTGTTCCAATCAATGATCAAAAGGTCTTTTGATAAAAAAAAGAAAAGAAAAACAAAAGAAAAAGGAAATTCACGAGAAAAATTCGAAAAAGTTTGGGACCAAGTTTCAAAACCATAATGGGATTGATTCTTGGACTCATTCTCGCCAGTTTCCATTTCTTAAAAATTTTTGCCAATTGAAGCTTCAATAATTGCAGCACACGGCCCATTGACAAATTTAAAGCCATGCTTGTAATAGTAAAAAGGCCTACTCTATACTCTTTAGCTTTAGGTCCATTATTTATTTCCAGCGTGGGCCTAATACATCCAACACAAACGCAGTGTTGCTAGCTGTAAAATGGTAGCCCATGGGAAAGTTTTGCTATTGTATGGTTAGTCCCATTGTAAACATTTTTATTTTCGAATTCTCACTCTCTCATGATTTGAGCGCATTCAGAAAAACATGATTAAGAATATGCACGTGTCAAAAATATTCTTAAAAAATAAGGTAAAATTTAAATTAGAATAGGGTCTTAAGTACTATTTCCTTTAACATGTGATGTTATATTTTCTGGTGTAAAATATTATATTATCGTCATTAATGGACATTAGAGGTTTAGCTATAATGCATTTTGAATAACGTTATATGTACCGAAAACAATACAAAAGATTTTTTTTTAAAAATATCTTATCTTATAGTGAACTTTTTCTTTTTTGGTTCTGTAGTTAATGTGCATTTTTTTTTCTTTATTCTTACACAAATGTAAATCAAACATAACACCAATATCAAAATTAAATAAAATATTATAATTGTCAATAAATTAAAATACTTACCATAACATAACTATATGTCTGTTATGCATAAATTGAAACGGAACACATTGGTAAGCAATTAATTAGGCTCCCAAGCATTTAAGCATTTAACCGAGTAGTTTTTCATAAACAGTTTTCTTTAACTGACCACTTGTGGTTGAATCTTAAGAAATATATGATGAAATATTTTTACGTTACAAATATGACGTTTAATGTTATAAATTTTTAGTCAACACAACGTTTTATGTTACATTGCGTTGCACCATAGTATAGCTCCGGTTTAAAAAAGTTGATCGCTCACTGGATGCATGATTTCAGCAGGGTAAGAAACATGTTAACGTCTGTAGCAAATAATATTCTGATTCTCTTAAGCAAGCTAGCTGTACCATTGGAATGGGGGAGGACCTGAGTGACAAATGTTACACTTTTCACATCAATGGCCCAGCAAATCTCTTTCCCAGAATCCACGGCTTCGATTTTGTTTCTATTCATAGGAAGATGCACTGCCCTCTCATTCGTTTCTGCTTTTTGCTTCTTGCTTCTTGGCCTCATGTGCCATGCTGCAGCTTCTGCTTCTTTTATTTATTATTAAAGTGAAATGGGTATATACAGACTATATGTGGAGTTCTCTTTGTCACCAAAAAGAAAAGCACTTTCATTTAAGTTTCTTTCGCTCTCTGAAGAAGGGGCCGCCACCGCCACCACCAAGTGATTAGAAGAAGCCTTTTTCGAACTACACAGTGAAGCAAAAGCAAATAAGCAATAAGCAGGTCAGCTGTCACAACTCACAAGCACTCTCAATTATACATTTCACTTCAACAGATCTCATGTGTTTGTTCCTGTTACAATTAAGCTGATAATAATTCATATACCAAATAGAGGGTTTTTCTTCTTTGTTTTTGTTTGCTTAAATTGTGTCCAAGTGGCTGGCATGTATGGTATTTTTGATTTGTGTCTAACTGGGGTCCCCATGTTTACACATTGGAGACATGCCTCAAAGACAAATGAAAATTTTATTTTCCATTTTTTCATGTTATTTTTATTTTTACTTTCCATCCACCATAATATATACCTAATTTCATTATTTTTCTGATATTTTTCTCTTCAATGCCACAAATATAATTCCCATTTTATTGATGAACAAGGTAATAGTTTCTGCAACTTCACACTTGTTGATCATGCTGACTTTAGTTTGCATATTTTTCTCACTGTTATTTATTTATTTTTCGTCTATTCAAAGTCAGGATTGTTATTATTATTATTATTTTCTAATCATTTCACATCAAAAATCCAGTTCCCTCTCTTGATTGATGTAGATGGCTTGCAAGTTGTAATGTTAAGTCATGTCTACCCAATTTGACTATATTTTTTTCCCAAGCTTTGTTTAAAATAATTATTTTATTTTTTTTTTCTAAAACTATTTTTAATTAATTTTTTTCCCTAGTTGAAAATCTTCCAAAGCCAAAGTAAAATTAAACAGAACACAAAATTTCCTCTATCAACTTTATGGTAGTTCCTTGATATTTGTATTCCGAATTTAATGATTTTTGAAAAGAAACAACAGAGATTTAAAGACATAAATTTGTACCAAATTGTTGGATTTCCAAAGCCTAGAATTAATTAATTTACCGAATTTCTCTTCTCACGAGAAGTTTGATTAAAGATTGGAAGCCAATATTTATAATAATCGAGAACTATTATTATTATTTTTTAAAATAACGAATACTATTAATATGACGTGTTTTTTGCTCTTCAGGATTTTTATAGTCATGGAAGGTAGCAGTGGCAGCTCAAACAACCCTCCAGGTACCGAATTTTTCTTGATTCATAACTTTTGAATAATGTTTTGTGGGTAAAAAAATTGTGAAGTTTAAAATATTATTAACTCATTTAATTGGAAATATAGCAAATGCCACGGCGACGGCGACGACGACGACGACGACGACGGAGCTTGAGGCATTGCAGAAGCAGCATGAAGAGAAGGTGTTGAAGATACAAGAGCTGAAGAAGCAAATTGAATCAACAAAGCTTAGCTTGGAAGAGAAGAAGAAGAATAAGAAGATGAAAGAGATTTCAGAAGAGAGGAAGCAGTTTTTCGATAGCCTGTGTGAGAAATATAATATCCTCAGAGAAGAGTACAACGCATTGCTGGCTGAAAAATCTAAGGATGAGTAAACTTATACAATACAATAAACTTATAAATGTGTTATAATAGTTTATAATTACCTTGCTAGCTCAATTTCTATGCTTTAGGATGCTCCATCTTATCATGAAATATGTGAATTTTCCAATCTCCTGCCTTGTTTTTATTATTTTTATTTTTATTTAAATGTTCCATTTATGATACACTTTATGCAGAGTATCCATAATCTGAAGCTATAACAAAAATTTTAGTAATAATATATTTTCTTTCAATATTATTCGAAAATTAATAAAGTACAACATGCTACAATCCAAATTAATTATCGAGCTGATACTTGGACTGCTTGTTAGGCGAAAAGAGGCCAAAATGTCTCTCTGTTTCAGCCGGACCCTTTTGATTTTCATCAAACATAGCAAACAAGTAAGTTTCAATAACTTTTCCAGGCCTCTTTGGAGTCCCAGCACTCACATGATTAATCACGTTCTTATAATAAGTACTTGCATTATCAACCGTCGCCGCTTCGCCACCCTCCGAGGGCCACCCGGTCTCCGACACCACGACCTCCAAATCTGGCACACCGGCTTTTTCCAATGCTGAGTAAAGAGCATCCAACGAGGCATCGAAAAGATTTTGGTATCCCAAACTTCCATCCTGAACGGGAGTGCCTTGAGAAGTAAATAATGCATAATCTAGCCTTATATCATTAGTGTCGCCAATGTAGCTAAAATAAGGATACACGTTTGCAAGAAGTGGGGCCCCCGTTTGCTTCAGGAATTGCACAATTGGGCCTATGTAAGAGTTTGCATTGTCCGCAAACGAGCCTGCTGAGGGAGGATAAGAGTTGCCCAAGAGGCTTGTTTGTATTGCGGTCGAAACTTTTATTTGGTCTCGTAAATTAGCGGACGCTATGGCATTATAAATGTTCTGCATTGCGGGTAGAACAAAAGAGGCAGCTTCGTCGGAAGGGCTTATTTCGTTGCCGACAGCGATGTATCGAAACACGACGTCAGGCGTAAACGCCAGGATGTTGTTTTGGACCCAGGAACTTGCAGCTGAGGGATCAGAAAGAGATTGGATGTCACCATTGGCGACACCTAGCGTGAGCTCAATATTTGAGCCTCTCAGGGCTTGGAGAGTTGGCTCGTTCGGGTCATAGATTCTCATTTTTGTGATGCCATTTGCATGATAGAGATCCACAACTTCTTGATCGGACGGTAGATTGTTGGCTACTCTTCCATAGCAAACACCTATAGGTCGTGTTTGTGCAGCTGCATTGGATTCAATTTAGCCATTAGTTAAATAGAAATAAGCTCAGCTCGGGTCAACGATGCATAATTTTCATATATACAAGCATATACGCATACAAGAAGAAATTAACGAATTATGATAGTTGTTAGGATAGAAGAAAGAAAAGTTTATACAACGAGAGAGAGAAGGAGATTTGACCTGTCAACTTGAGGCAAGGCAAAAGCAAACCAATGAGCAGAAGTACCGTAGCAGCCATGAGAGTGTTTTTTCGCCTGTTGCATATAATAAATTAAGCACCGTCGTAAAAATTAAATAATTTTTGTGTAAGATTTAGAATTCCTTACTTTACAATCTGCTAATGGAGAGACATCATATATATGCACATATTTTTACTGTCTATCTCTAAATCGACATTAAGGACCCCGTGATTGGTCAATGACTGCAAGTAATATCACGATGCATGTTTTTATTTTGAGATTTTTTTAATGATTTCATTAATTATGATGCACGTACAAATAATTACTATATAAGTATGAGTAATGACAGATAATATAAGATTGTATGATTTTGATTGAATGATATTTAATTACAAAATTTAAATTGGTATTCAGACATGTTTGTAATATTTACTGAAAAATATGAAACTAAATAGTCCTCTTCAATATTAATCAAAAAGCTCATTATAATAATTACGTTTATATACTCTTAGTCCGATTTCCTCAACCCATAACCATTCATCATAATTCATAACAATTATAAGAAATAATGATAACAAGATACTCGTACGAAGATTTAAAAAAGAAAAAACAGAGTTAATACTTAATAAAAAAGCTCATTATAATAAACAAGAAAAAAAGAACTTACAAGATCTTGTGAGGCTGGCTCCTCCTCCAATGTGAAACAAGAAGTCGCAAGGTAATTTTGTTATAATGATAGTTTATTGTCCACAAAAACTTATAAATATATAGGCAATCAATTCTAAACCAAGGTAGCTAGCTAATTAACCCTTTAATGCATAATCGGAAAGTAAAAATCTCTTACTTAATTACTTTGAAATTAATAGAAGGATCCAGATCCTCTTCCAAATATATACACCTCTTTTAGGTTTTATCCGATCCCGTAAAGTTTTATCACAGAGCAATGACATCTTGGCCTTCTTAGATTTTCAATTATATATGGCTCATCCCCTCTACACATAATAATAAACTTTACATATAAAAGTGGACTTAATTTTAGTTTCAACCGTTATATTTTCTGAATTTGTGTTTTAGCTAAAGAGAGCATATTAACAGCTGAAATAAACGAAGTTATATCTCATTCATACACATCTAACAGAAGATTATGAAAAGTTGAGTACAACTCAACTCAGCACTGGATCTAAATCTTCATTCAATAATTTGCTATAATCAATTTGTGTAATTCTTCAAAAATTGTGTAATTTCTGTAGTCTCTAAATCTTCATTCAATAATTTGGTATAATCAATTTGTGTAATTCTTCAACAATTGTGTAATTTCTGTAGTCTCCTGATTCTCTCTTGCATAAGTTCATTGAGTGAATAAACATAAATTTCGCTCAAATAATGAAATTGTTCGCTTATACTCCCTAATTACCACGCATGAAAACAAAGTAGGTGATAACGAGCAATAATATTTGAAACTACCCGGTATGTTGCACATAATCCATTTATTATCTCACTTAACCATATTGTCAGTGCATCAGATCATATGAACTCGAGTTACATTTTCAATTCTATGGTGAAAGTGTAGACCCGACACATTAAAAAACATTATGGCATATGTATTCAAAAGGGTTGGACCATTTGTTCTCAAAATTGATCTGATTGTTTATGCTTTCCTTAACCGAGTGGGATGGTGTGTGTGGGTATGTGTTTATAAATATATTTGGTAATTAGCTAATCAAATTTTCTACGGTCTTTATTAAAAATGAAAAATGGGTGTACCAAGAAATTGAATTTTGGTTAGCAATAAAGTAGGCCCATAACGATGAGCAACGGCCCAAAACTTGACACGTCAACAATAGATGTGTCCATGCCGCCAGACTCACCCTCGCGCAACGCCAGCACTCAACTGTAACAGCGAAAACTGGTTTGTTGAAATTTAAAAAACTGGAAAATGCTCCTTTGGGAGAATCTCAAGTCTACTTTAGGGAAAATTTTTTAGTAAGGTCTATTGGTTCTTTCTAATGTTATCATGTGCATATTTCAATCACTCATAACCATATGCATACACATGAGATAAACTGAAAATAAATTACATAATTAATTAAAAGTGAATGACATATAAGTGAAGATAATCATCCCCATCAATATGTAATGCTCAATGGAGCGTGCTGACTAAATTGAGCTTGGGATGGAATGAACTGACTAACCAAATACCGTCCTCACTGGATGAGCTTCCAAATTTAGCTACAGTCATTTTGTCTTCGATGGAAAATTCCATCTAGACTATTTCCTCTCACATCATTCACGGAAGTTGGATTGTAGTTATAACTAAAGATGACCAATGTTGTGCCGACAGGAAAGTTCATGGGCGCCTATGGGCTGACACGGGATGACCCATCATATGAACGAGTAGTGTTGTGCCGTGTGTCTCTTCTTTGTTTTTTTTAAAGCTTAGGCCTAGCATGACACACGACATGAGTTTTGTGCCAATCAATGGTGTGGGGCAAACCAGGCCATTCGCAAGAAAAACTACTGCAAGCTTTTTTTTTTTTTTTCTTTAAAGAATATGTTAAGTTATTGGAATATTTTTTTTAAAAGTAATAATATAGTTATAAATTTTTGTATAATTTTTTTTTAATAAATTGATGTATCATAATTTAATTGGTTGAATTTAATATTTTTTAGTTCACATAATTTATTTTTATTATTTTATATTTTTATTCAACTAATGAGTTAATACTAAATTAGTTTGTACAAAATAAGTTTGTACAAGAGTTTGTGGCTGTATTATTAATTTTTTTTAAACTTATATACTTTTTAGGACCTTGTATCTTTAATTAAATTCAATATAATCAAAAGTTTAAAACTCAAGCCAATATTCAATAATAATAAACTATGATACTAAGAGAATGTAATATTAACTGCTAAAGTATAGCCTATTGTATTAGAATTCTTTCTTCTTAATATTAATAATAATGATGATGATATTGCTTAAGGGTTAACATTTAATTATTAACTTGGACTTACATATAGTCATAGATCATAGTTCATAATGACATTAATACTTATAAGTATCAAATTAAAATATTACAATTAAAAATTAACTTTTGATTTATTAATAAAACGTATTTAATTCAAAATTCTATTTTATATGTAAAATAGTGAAAAATATTTCATTCACAAATAAAACATATTTCATTTGACTAATTTATGATTTCATAAATGAAATATTAAAGTCGTACAAGTTTAGATTTATCATTTGTAAAATCATGATTTTGTAATTTTATTCATTAAAATTATGATATCATTTTTCCATTTAATAAATTCAAACACAAAACAATTAGAGTATTATTTTTTTAAACTAAGACTTAATGAATTTAAAAAACTTACGTTAATAAAATATATTAAAAAATTTAATTTTCTTTAATTTATAAAATAATAAAATTTTAAGTTTACTTTTTGTTAAAAAATTTTATTTTAGTATATTTTAACATACATACTATTAATGACTAGTAGATCATATGCTAGTCCATTAATAAAATAAATTTATTACAGATTTTTCAGGTAGTATGGTTTAACCCATTTCTAACTGAGCTTTCCTTTTAAGGCCATGCACTTAAAATTCTTATATGCGTCTGCCTTTGAACTGGTTTGTGGAAAAACTGGGAAGCGGGGGTGGTTCTACATTCACCACGATGCCTTCCTCGGGCTCATCATTCCCTGCCGAACACGTGGCCGAGATTGCCGACTTCATTAATTGCATGAAAGGATCCTACTTTGAACTCTCAACTTTCTTATCCTGCCCATGTGGCCACGATGTTCACATAATTAATTAGATTATGAATTTTACAAATTAGCGACAAAGAGACTCACCAAACCAGCCAGATTCCATATAGAGTTCCCAGCTCCGTAACAAGATCAGTTCGTGCTTTAAAATTATTATATAACTAATTTGATTCAATCCTTTCCATTCACTTCATAAATGGGTTACTTAACACAGCCTTGTCCATTTTTGATCTGCCTCCAGTTATTGCTCTTGTATTTTCAGTGTTGTTCTGCGAAGCTTTGCTCTCCTGACCAAAGCTCTGCGTTACTCCAATTTAAGCAACTCTTTTCTTTTGAACAACATTCTTCGTCTGATTGTAAAGAAGAATATCAACAATCTCCTCCAAAGATGGCGTCTTGGAAAGAGGATGCTGATTGCTGCTCATGGGATGGAGTAACATGTGATATGGTGACTGGTCACGTGATTGGCCTCGACCTTAGCTGTAGTTGGCTTCATGGCAATATCCCTTCCAATAGTAGCCTTTTCTTTCTTCCTCACATACGAAAGCTCAACTTGGCTTTCAATGATTTTAATTACTCCGAGATTGCTTTTGGTTTTGGTCAACTTCCGAGCTTGACACTCCTTAACCTCTCTTCCAGCAATTTCATGGGGCCAATTCCTGCATCAATAGGTAATATCACCCAACTTTCTTATTTGGATATTTCATATAATAATTTTAATGGTCACATACCATCTTCCTTTTCAAATCTTGGGCAACTTCACTATTTAATTCTGAGGAGCAATTTTTTCGTTGGTAAAATTCCTGATATTTTTACCAATCTAACCCAACTTTCTTACTTAGATTTCAGTAGTAACCAACTTTCTGGCTCAATTCCGAGTTCAGTCTATGAACTTGAGAATTTGATTCTTCTGAGACTTTCTTCAAACAGATTAAGCGGCACCGCTGAGCTGTACGATTTTGCAAAGCTCAAAAATCTTAAATGGCTATTTGTTTCTAATAATAGATTATCATTGAGCACCAAATTAAAAGTCAACTCTTCCTTTCCCAATCTTTTTGGATTGGGTTTATCTGCTTGCAATATAAGTGAATTTCCGGACATCTTGAGAAGCCTCCATCAATTGCAGTGGTTGAACCTTTCTAAAAACCGAATTCACGGTAGGATTCCTATTTGGATGTGGAACTTAGGAATACATACTTTGTATTACCTAGATCTTTCCAACAACTTCCTGACAAACATTGAATATTTTCCACCAAAAAATCTGACCCAACTTAACTTTGATTCGAACCTAACACACAAGGTCTTGGATATGAAAATGAACAACGAAAAAATCCCTCAAAAGTTTGTAAAAAGTTGTAATTTGACAAGTCTTAACCTTAATGGAAATCTACTGGAAGTACCACTGCCACCATCTTTGGTGAATTGTCATCACTTGGAAGTTTTAGATGTTGGGAATAACCAAATTAATGATAACTTCCCCAATTGGTTAGAAATTCTTCCAGAATTGCAAGTTCTTATCTTGCGATCCAATAGATTTTGGGGTCCCATTGGTGACAACACAACAATAGTTCCATTCCCTAGGTTAAGAATAATTGATTTGTCTCACAATGAATTCACCGGAGTTTTGCCAACAGGATATCTTGGTAATTTTAAAGCCATGATGCATGGGAATAATAATAGTGTTGAAGTGGATTATATGACACCTTTGAATTCTTCTAATTATTATGAATCAATAATTTTGACTATCAAAGGCATTGACATCAAAATAGAGAGGATTCTAACCATTTTCATGATAATTGATTTGTCGAGTAATAAATTTCAAGGAGGAATTCCGGAAGTGGTGGGAAAGCTCAATTTACTCAAAGGTCTCAACATTTCTCACAACAACTTGGTAGGTGATATTCCATCATCGTTAAGAAAATTAACCGAGCTTGAATCTCTAGACTTGTCTTCAAACATGCTTGTTGGACATATTCCAACGCAATTGACGAGTCTAAAATATCTTTGGTGCTAAATCTTTCATACAACCAGCTTGAGGGACCTATACCTCGAGGACTCCAATTCAATACATTTCCAAACGATTCCTATGCTGGTAACTCGGGGTTGTGTGGATTGCCATTGTTAGAAAGCTGCAACATTGATGAGGCACCAGAACCAGTAGGGCCAACAAGATTCGATGAAGAAGAAGATGCTTCATGTTGGTTTGATTGGAAGTTTGCTAAGATCGGTTATGGATCTGGATTGGTGATTGGCTTGTCCATCGGATACATGGTATTTGGGACTGGAAAGCCACGATGGCTTGTAAGGATGATTGAAAAGAATCAATCTAACAAGGTCAGGAAAAGAGTGAGCAGTTTTGGTATAGCAAGAAGAAATTAGTAAGTGCATCACTTTCTCATATTAGTTTAAGTAGGTTGCATGCTGATATTTTTCATTATCTCAATTAATATTTGAACCATATATTAATAATGTGATGTGTTTTTTCTTCAGGAATTTTACACTCATGGAATGGAATTAAGCTGTGGAAGTCAAATAATCACCCTCCAGGTACAGAAATTAATTTTCTCGCTTTTATTTCCAATTCCTAATAATATACTACAACTGAATTCTTTTGTTGGTAAGCTTGATCAAAATTCTGAGGGAAAAAAATCATTTGAACAAATAATGTTGATGTAGGAAATGGGGTTGGGGCAGCTCTGATTTGGTGTATCTTGCCTTGGGTAGGTATGTTGGATTTGGGCGTTTTGAAGAAGCTGAAGCTTGCAACGAGCCGAAAAATATTCACAGCCTTTAGCTATGATGCATGCGATTTTTGCGAATTTCATTGTTTGAGCTTTCATGAGTGGATACCCCCTTTTCCACGACTTATACAACTTCTTATATTTTTATTTTCTTATTTCTAATAGAAATTTTTTATGTGCTGCTTCAGTTTTTTATTAATAAATTCCCAAATCCCTCCAAATTAATTACATTGTTTTCATGACTCATAATCCAATAAAATTGCTCTTGAATCCTTGTGCTAACTGAAAGGTTAGTTGTGGCATAAAATGCATGAACAAAGGAGCAACTTAAACTTATAAAATATATTCAACGACAAACGAATATAGAGATGTCCGTATTCACAGTTTCATCAAACAGTAATAAAAAAGGGCTAATCAAGAAACTTGATATTTAAATGAAATATACAATAAAACAGCGGTTGAATATGATCACCCCAACTGTATAGCTCAGAATTCCGTAGATTAATTGGACCGGACTATCACAGTTCCGGCCTAGTGGTCCTTTTTAAAAACGGCCCAGACCGTGCCACGTCAACATCAAAGATCGTCCACGTCACTGGCCTATGATCTCCCTCCACATCAGCACTCAAGATTATAATCGTATAAAAAAAGGCTGTGAAATTCATCGTATACTTAGTTTTGTTTTCTCTGTTCAAAGATCTTTGTTTTCCCCTGTATATCGAGATTTTGGCATCAATATAATTAATTAGATTGTTTTATTAACTCACTTCAATTATACCTATACTATATATTTCGCTAGTTTGCATAAAATTGTCATGAACAATATAACAGCTAATCTGAATCATCAAACCAATAACAATATCAAAATATTAACTGCCAACAGCTTCTTCCAGAGATTATGATCCTCTCTTTATTTGAGTTTTGTTGGAACTTTTTTAACGATCTTATGTCATATATCATGTAGTAATAATAATGTGTGCATAGGAATAAACTTCTTTATTTTTTAAATTTATTAACTGGGATTAACAAGTAAATTTTTACTCAATAAAAGCTCAGATCATAAGAGACTTTTAATCCTTCTTTTAGGATAAAGCATGCACGATAAACACATGTATGTTTTTGGACAAAAAGTTGCAAAAAACAGTGCATGCACTTTGTCCTCTTTAGCACTTATTTAGCAATGCTTCGTGACTCTATCACCAAAATGATCATGGCATTAGAACCCTCTTAAGCTCATGGCATTGCGTCATTGAACACAACCCACAATTAGCTTTCATTTGGGGAATGGCACAAGAACCAGACAAGATTACTAATTAATTATATTTTTTAGTTTTGTTGCTGTTGATTAATTAATTTAAGAGAATATGTATATTCTTGGCAAGCTGGCTAGAAATAACAAGCCCTTACGTATTTGTAATATTGTAGAGTATCAATAATCTCGTCCAAAGATGATGTCTTGGAAAGGGCATGCCGATTGCCTCCATCTTTGTTGAACTATCAGTATTTGGAAGTTTTAGATTGAAGAGATTGTAAAGTTATACAAACTGAACTTCATCAATCACTCCCAAGATCACTGATTCAGATTTCCAAGATGCAAAAAGCATTTATCAGGTTAATTTGCATTGACTTACATCCACAGAGGAACAAATCGATCAGTTTATTGATTGAATCAATTTTTCTTTACATAGTGGATACAGAGCTATGTTCAAGGAACAAGAAGACCTTCTTCACTAAGCTTTCTCTCTCTCTCTCTCTCTCAAAACCTCTGGATCTCTGGGTTTGTTAAACCAGAATCAGTTGCATTTCTAGGCTTATAACAGACAGCTACTTGCCCAGTATTGCACGTGAGAAGCAAATGCTTTTAACATCTTTAACAACCTTTTACATTATTCAAAACTTCCCGTGCATTGCTCAGCGGTTCTTTAAGTTCCTTGAAAATTTCCAAGTCGTTTAAACAAGTAATATTAAGACACCATTAAACACAGATCAGAATGTTGTTTTGCTTAAGCTTCCAGTCACCAAAACGCATCGCTTTCTTGTCGTTTCATCGATCTTTTGATTTGATTCACTTTGCTTCAACAAAATCTCCACCTTGAAACAAATCAAACCTGACTAGCGTTTCTCCTCATCCCTCTGCGAGCAATACGTAAATTCCAATGTTCAGTAATACCAAGACTTAGTTGTTGGAACCACTTTTGGCAAGCATGTCACTGCAAGTGTGTCTGTATGAACCTTCAGCATTTTGATCACACCTTTTGACACGTCATTTCTGATAAAGTGTAATTTAATTAAGATGCTTAGTTTCTAAATCAACTAGTTTTCACTCAAAGTATATTGCACTAGAGCTATCACAGTGAATTCCAACAGTTTCTTGAGCTATCCCTAATTCTGCAATCTCCCTTTGAGCCACAAAGCACACTGACTGCCCCCTTAGCTGTATATTCAGCCTCTGATATTAACAAAGCAACAACATATTGGAATTTGCTTTCTATTTGATAATACAGCCATTAGCATAAACATATACCCTGTTAAAGACCTTCTTCTATCACAGTCACAGCAAAGTTGAGTCCACATAACCCACAGGCCTACTTGTGCCATGTAACAATCTATATTTCCAAGTTTCATGAGATACCTCAATGTCGACTTGACTAGTTGCTAGTGCTCTTTCCTATAATATATTATATATCTGATTACAATGCCAAAGCGTGAGAAATATTAGGTCTTGTTAAGACCATAGCATTCATCATAGGCCCTACAGTATTGGCATAAGGAACATTTGCTATTTCATACTTTTCATTATCTGTTTTGGTACCTGCACATTTAAAGTTTGAAATAGAATGCCAGTAGTGTCGAACAGGCTTACAATTTGTCATACCAAAAGTGTCAGCACCCTTTTCACGTGTTTCTCTTGTGAAATATAGTTTTTCTTTTCTGTTTCTCTTTATATCCATACCTAAGATCTTCTTGGCATGTCCTAAGTCCTTCGTCTCAAACTCTGACTCAGCACTTGCTTTAAGGCTTCAATCCATCTCTTTATTTACCTTAATTAACATATCATCTGTATACATCAGCAAGTATATGTTGAGATGTGTCTTAAGTAGCTTAGTAATATATCAACAATCAAGCTGCATCTATTGAAAATATTTGATGTTGTGAACTCATAAACCCGATAAACCACTGTCTTGGGGACTACTTCAAGCCATCCAATGATTTTTTTCAATAAACACAAAATCAGCCATCTTTGGATTCCATACACCCACTCTGATTGAGTCATCAGCATGCGTGGCT